>NQII01003230.1:2762-77553 GCA_002778355.1 Clitarchus hookeri | reverse complement strand
GAAAAAGTTAAATTTTACATAATAAACTTTTGGAAGTAGCACTCAGGTTAAAGATTTCACTGTGATAAATGGTACCGTATTTTATCGCATATAAGTGGCACATTTTATTAAAAAAACAATTTATTGAAAACTTGGGGTGCGACTTATAAGTGAGAAAAATTCCTCCAGCCCCGCATTAACGTTTTATTTACTACGAATTCACGGCCCGCGGCTCGATTTCCAAACTCTTCAGCGAACATAATCACTTTCATTTTGAAACCTGCGGTGTAGGTACATCTCTGTTCCATCAAGAACTGTCGCGCTTCTTCACTGCAACATAAAAACAACACTATGCGGCGGAAAGACGAGTCACGGCTAACATTTGGCACTGAAGAACCAACGCTAATGTGCTGCCATCTCTTGGTCTCCACAAAAAGCTTTCGAAAATAATCGATTATCAGTTGGCGGCGACCAAAATTCGATTCCTTTGCATTCTTTGCGAAGGGAATAACGTAACGGAAATATTCAAATGCCTTTCTATATTTTGCACGTTTATTTGATAAACTGCAGAAATAACAACGCTAATACTAAAATTACATCTTAACCTAGAATTATCTTGTAAGTAGAAAGAATGTGTTACGTTAGTTTTATAACCACAATTCAGCGTCTCCAATATGGCGTGGTTATACTTCTGAAAAAAACGTGCCCAAACGAACAAGATGGAGTGTACGAGTCCGCTGGACAACAACTGAAATTTATTTAATTTCAATTAATAACGGTAAAATCTTTACCCACGAGTGCTACGTTTTTTACATTTATATATCAAATCGTTATAATTGAAATGTTATACGGCATTAAATTTATACATATAACCAACATGTCCCTTCAAAATCCGTTGTTAATTCTTACGGACTTTTAACAAATTATTAAAATTTATTGAAAAAATATACTTAAAACTTAAAACAACCAATTTATATAGTGCTTCAGTGCTAAAAGCAAGACAAAACCTTTTTCCATATACCATTTTTTTATAACCAATTGAACATGTAACTCCTAGGGTGATTTTTCAAAGGTTCGTTTCAAAAGTATCGAAGATACCATGAATGGATTATAATATACTATAGTTAAATATAAATAATTAAGTCACTTATTTTAATTAAATATAAATAATTTATAATTAGTACATAAATAATTGGCATTGTTTAATAATTATACTTTTTTAGTAAATAATTAACTTTATCCAACGTACTGATAACCGTAACTCACGCTTGACCTTGCATTAGACCATATATGACTGTGCGCGGCGCACTCTTTGCGGTCTACCGCAGAAACGGTTGATCGTATGAAAAAAAAGTTCAAACAGAAGTTGTAGAGAATTTTATATTCTACAACTTTTATAATAAGTGCAAATCTTATTTAAGCAATAAAAAGCGAGATATTCGCGAAAAACCGATTTTTATGACCTTTGACCTTCAATATCTTAAGACGCGGACACGATAACATTGGTGACTTTTGAGACAACATTAAGAACGACAAAACAAAGGCTTATACCAATTTACAGCTTATTATCTTTCATTCCGAGGTGAAACCCCTAATATGACTGGGCTAATAGTTGTACATGTTTTGGTCTCACCATCTTAATGTCAGCATTTGTGGGAATGTATTTTAGGTCGGTTGCCATGGATTGCAGAGAAACTTTGGAAAAGGGCTGAAATTGCTTTTAGAAACTTATGTACCTTGCTAAATTTACAAATACTTTTGACATGATTTTGCTTCAATTGTCACCAACATCGTCAAGGTTTAAAATGTAGTTGGCGTTTCAAAACACCATTTTAGTACAGCCATAGGCAATGAATTTAAACTTTTAGGTTATTTTATTAAAGAATTTTACCCTCGCGAATAACAACTTTTCTTTTAGACTAGTGTCGTTATGCTTAATATAAATATTTTCCTGCAACACATACCTCTCAAATCTCAAAAACATGAAACCTTTAGTTGGCACTTTTGACGAACATTCTATTTCCGTACGCATATTAGTAATGTCATTTTGGATTAAGTTTTTTTTAATTTAGTCCTAAAAACTAAGCATAAGATTAAACCAGAACAGATTAAATTAGCATGACAGGAGTTTTATTAAAGAGATATTTTAAACATAGGCCTATGTAATGTGCATAAACAAAAGCATATAACCTAAAAATTATGAAGCAATTTTCAGTGATAACATTAGTATTTATATCTGAAAAAGAATGTTTTCGTATTTTAATAACAAAGTTCAAAAAAACACATAATGTAAACCAAAAAGTTTTTATAAAATGTAAAAGCAATTTCTCATTGGCAGTACAGACAGTGCCTTTAAAATAAACATTACAGTGTTACAGATTAGGCCAGTAAAATTATGATAAGAAAACATTTATTTAATGCTGAAATGATTTTCACGCACAAAACTGTTTTTTCACCAACTATTCGTAGTAGAGGAGTACCTTTTGTTGTATTTTTGCTTAGCAAAACTATGCAACACTTGCCGATGTTCGATGATACATCAATAACATTAAAATCATCAGAAACAAAATATAATAAAACTTCTGAATACACACGTTTCCCGCCAAGGCATTTGCATATAAACAACTAAGTCCAATATTTATACAGACATCACTGGCACATAAACGTGGTGGCGTCCATATTTCCAGTGCAAAAACTCTTTTGTTATTTTAAAATTCGTTATTCTCGAGTTTTACAACAAATAAAGAAAGGACCACTGCAATAGTCTTGAAATTTATCATCCTATCACGTGGTAAGCAGAAAAAAGTAGGAAAAATCCCTATTGTGAAGATTTATTATGTTACACTCTTTGAAATACGCCAGCATTGTTGGGACATTTGAAGAATGTAAAGCATTCTACAGTTGAAATATTAGATGTTACATAGTATTGTTTTTGTTTAACATTTAGCAGAAGGATAAGTTATCAGTAGCTGGAAGTATNTTGTTTAATAATTATACTTTTTTTTAGTAAATAATTAACTTTATCCAACGTACTGATAACCGTAACTCACGCTTGAACTTGCATTAGACCATATATGACTGTGCGCGGCGCACTCTTTGCGGTCTACCGCAGAAACTGTTGATCGTATGAAAAAAAAGTTCAAACAGAAGTTGTAGAGAATTTTATATTCTACAACTTTTATAATAAGTGCAAATCTTATTTAAGCAATAAAAAGCGAGATATTCGCGAAAAACCGATTTTTATGACCTTTGACCTTCAATATCTTAAAGACGCGGACACGATAACATTGGTGACTTTTGAGACAACATTAAGAACGACAAAACAAAGGCTTATACCAATTTACAGCTTATTATCTTTCATTCCGAGGTGAAACCCCTAATATGACTGGGCTAATAGTTGTACATGTTTTGGTCTCACCATCTTAACGTCAGCATTTGTGGGAATGTATTTTAGGTCGGTTGCCATGGATTGCAGAGAAACTTTGGAAAAGGGCTGAAATTGCTTTTAGAAACTTATGTACCTTGCTAAATTTACAAATACTTTTGACATGATTTTGCTTCAATTGTCACCAACATCGTCAAGGTTTGAAATGTAGTTGGCGTTTCAAAACACCATTTTAGTACAGCCATAGGCAATGAATTTAAACTTTTAGGTTATTTTATTAAAGAATTTTACCCTCGCGAATAACAACTTTTCTTTTAGACTAGTGTCGTTATGCTTAATATAAATATTTTCCTGCAACACATACCTCTCAAATCTCAAAAACATGAAACCTTTAGTTGGCACTTTTGACGAACATTCTATTTCCGTACGCATATTAGTAATGTCATTTTGGATTCAGTTTTTTTAATTTAGTCCTAAAAACTAAGCATAAGATTAAACCAGAACAGATTAAATTAGCATGACAGGAGTTTTATTAAAGAGGTATTTTTAAACATAGGCCTATGTAATGTGCATAAACAAAAGCATATAACCTAAAAATTATGAAGTAATTTTCAGTGATAACATTAGTATTTATATCTGAAAAAGAATGTTTTCGTATTGTAATAACAAAGTGCAAAAAAACACACATAATGTAAACCACAAAGTTTTTATAAAATGTAAAAGCAATTTCTCATTGGCAGTACAGACAGTGCCTTTAAAATAAACATTACAGTGTTACAGATTAGGCCAGTAAAATTATGATAAGAAAACATTTATTTAATGCTGAAATGATTTTCACGCACAAAACTGTTTTTTCACCAACTATTCGTAGTAGAGGAGTACCTTTTGTTGTATTTTTGCTTAGCAAAACTATGCAACACTTGCTGATGTTCGATGATACATCAATAACATTAAAATCATCAGAAACAAAATATAATAAAACTTCTGAATGCACACGTTTCCCGCCAAGGCATTTGCATGTAAACAACTAAGTCCAACATTTATACAGACATCATGGGCACACAAACATGGTGGCGTCCATATTTCCAGTGCAAAAACTCTGTTATTTTAAAATTCGTTATTCTAGAGTTATACCACAAATAAAGAAAGGACCATGGCAAGAGTCTTGAAATTTATCATTCTATCACGTGGTAAGCAGAAAAAAGTAGGAAAAATCCCTATTGTGAAGATTTATTATGTTACACTCTTTGAAATACGCCAGCATTGTTGGGACATTTGAAGAATGTAAAGCATTCTACAGTTTAAATATTAGATGTTACATAGTATTGTTTTTGTTTAACATTTAGCAGAAGGATAAGTTATCAGTAGCTGGAAGTATATGCAGCTAGCATTTATTGAGTTCATTACATACTTTTTCTTAAAACAAGAGTCAGTTCAGTCTGGAATAAATTAAGCATGGCAACTAATGATTTAATGATTTCTCTACCCCTGGGTATTTTAAGAACACTTTCACTACTTGTGCTATGCAACCAGCACAATAAATTAAAATACACACCAAGAACCTTCTATGCTTAAGATAAACTGATAACCTTGAGAAAACGATGCAACTGATTACAAACTTCGGACTAATAAACTTGCATAAAATTTTAATAAAATAATTAAAATTTAAAAAAATTAAATGTGAACATAATTTTTTATTAATAAAATTCTTGCATGGGGGATAGCAAAACTTAGGCAGTGTGAAATATTAAAGAAAACCTTCAAATACTGACTTTTTAACCTATTTCCCCTGTGGACTCAACACACTGTCCAAATTTAATCTGGTTTTTAACCTTCATTTTAATGGATTTGCATTTTGTAACAATATTTCAATTGAAATACCTTTTGGTGGCATGCAATGTGCAAACTACTGTACAGAACCACTTCACACCTACAGGTGTTCATAAAATTTTAATCCGTAGGTCAATATCAAGTGGTTTGGTGCACCATTTCCACATCCAGCACTACTGTATGAAAATGCAAAATTGTTATTGCTTAGTTCATGAAATAATAAGAGACTTACCGCCACAGTACTTAAGCCATGTTGAAGAAATTTTACTTAAGTCTCAAATTTATCCCAATGCCGTGTTTAGCCCACAGAAACAGAAGGTATTTTACACTTGCAGAGTTGTTGGATGAAACATTTTTACATGTGCCATTAAACTAGATTTTATGAAAAACTGAAAAGCATGGATGAATGCAGAACGGAACATCACATTCTGTGCAGATGCATGAAGTGTCTTTGCATTTTTTCTTGCCCTTTGTGGTGAGACTACACACTAAACCCTTCTGTTGTGGTTTCTTCTTGGAGGCAGTAAATGGTACCAAAGCAGGAAAATGTCTAGCCGTTAGGCAAAGTGGGGAAGGAGTACAGTATCTTCAGCTGAGCGCCTGCAACCCTTTGACAGAGTACGCATAGGCCAGTATTCTTCAATCAGCTGTTTGATGAAATTTTGTCTGAAATCCAGATGCTTAACTTTTTCCTGACGACATTTTAGAGTGCCTGGAAATAGGGCACCACCAAATCCAACACATGGAAAAAGTTTTTTTTTTTACCATTTTGTTTTTTTTTGGCACTTTCTACTAACTAAACTGATTTGCATGTCTGTCTTGTCTAAAACACCCATGCTTTGGTTTCATTCAAAAACAGTCTCACTGGTTTCTTTACAACAGTATCAGCCCTGACTTCAGTCATGTCCATGCATTGTTGATAGCATGTAGACATTTTGTTTGTCATGCCATTTTTCAGCCAATGTTTGGGTTTTGTGGAACGCTGCACATTCGCCTTTGGACAGCTTGGAAGGAAACTTCGGCATGTTTTTCCTATCGGCACAAACAGTTCCACATGCTCCAATTTTGTTTTCTAAGAACAACTGAAAAGGCATGGCTTATGTACCAGTTCTGTAAATAATTAGTGTCCTTGAACCAAGATACTGATTCAGTAGAGACTTCACAATTGATCCTGAAACCAAAAAAATAATCTTTCATCCTCTATGTTTGCCTGGGCACCAGTGTACACAATTAAGTCAAGGATGTAGCCTGTTTTGCAGTCGCAGAGCACAAACGACTTCATACTGAATCTGTGTCATTTAGAAGGAACATACTGCTTGAAATAAAGTTAACCCTTCCAAACCATAATGCTTTCATCTATGCATAGATGCTGAAATGGTTTGAAAAGTTTTTTGAATTTAATTTTCATTGTTTTGATTACTGTGCTTATTTTGTACATCCAATCCCCTGCAGCTTGGCTCATACTATCAGAAACGTGCAACAAACACAAAAGGAAGAACCAAAATTATGAGAAAATGTTTCGGAAGATTGACGTTGATAAAATTGGATTGGTAGACCAGTAGTCCTCCACACAATTTTTAGCTACATGGGGCATTAGCAACACGACAGCTAAAAATATGTAGCTTTCTCCTCCCGTTTTTTTTTTACCCATTGGTTAAGTTTTGATTTCTCCTAGGCATCAAAGTGGTCACACACACATACGAGTATTATTTATAAGACTTTTACAATATGATCAACAAAATCAACATCAAAAAACTGTTTTAATACATTTAACTGAGAAACTATCAGGCAATCCGAGGCCGTCAGCGATACCAGCAAATGAAGAATCAAATTGTTGGACAACAGAACTGAAATGGTCAATTTTCCCAAAGAAAAACCATTTTGCACATTTACAGTAGGATTTTTGATATCTCTAAACTGCATTTCTTCTTCAGGTGCAACATTTTTTTCACAAATAACTATCTGTAGAAGAATGCACATCACTAGCATCACTCTTCACTCCCAGTTAATAATCTCCTCAAGATATTTTTCACTCAATGTTTCTTCTCTTGCGTGGTGACATATTTACGATTCACAATACAACCCATCTAATTTATAAACAATAAATTAATTCTATTATTTAAAGACTGCTCTACAATTACTACTTGCTCTAGTTTTCCTGCCGCAACAGTAGGCAGCATAAACGGCTCTAAATTACATTATAAAAAATTAATAAGAAGTTTGTTATATTTTACTTCCTTTATATCTTTACAACTTTGAAATAAATTAGTTTAGTCATTTTACAAAGTTCAATGGCATCCTGGTTATAAAGCAGAGTAATGAGAGGTTCAAATCAAACCATCTCTATAAAGTTCGTAGTAGCAATACTACGGTAACTTAATTCCTGGAAACGCCACAACACCACAGTAAGTGTGTTAGTTTTACACTCAGAATTGCAGACATAACTTTCGGTCGTAAACGTATGTCCATACTAAATGGATGGCTGTATTATGGACGTAAATACACGCAGATACTGCTTAAAGGGTTAAGTTTCTAGGGTGTCTGATCTCGTTCCCCATAACTAGGAATATTCTATTGCTGAGCATGTTGTCTATTCGTAGGGAGATATCCTTACATGGCACTGCATGGAAACAGTATCATAGGCAGCAAGTCAGGTAGATCCTTAATTAGTCTTCCTCATCATGATTAGAGAGAAGAAAACCAAATGGATGCAGATTGGCAATGTGCTGGATGTGTAAAAATGCTATGTCTGGGGTTACAACACAACTGACATTCCCCATTATTTGCATGACATGTGTGTATTCACATTACTTTGTATTTTATTTTACATAAACAAATTGGTTCTTGTCAAATGTGTATATAGGTAGGATGCCAGGACATTAAAATTAACAGTATATATGCAGTCATATTATAACATAAACCTACACATTACATTATCTCAGAATGTGGAAAATATGATTTTCCCCCTTCTTCCCATGTACCCTTCAAATGTTAAGGGCAATATGACCAACTATATTAAGAAACAAGGAAATAACACAGTCACCCCAAAAAGTATTGGCATACCCACATTTTAGAGGCTGGTTATGAAGAAAGCTGTATACATTAGTAAACAACACCTGTAATTGCTAATTTACACAAATTGATTGAAGCAATTTTCTGCAGAACAAAATAGCATTGGCACACACATTTTTATAGTTAGTTTGCATACCCTTATAACAGCTTGCAGATGCAGTGTCATGCTGTTAATCAATTTCTGTATCATTGCTGGGGCAATTTCTCCAACAGTACCCTCTCAAATTGATTTTTTTTGGGATGAACAAAGATNAAAGCTTGCAGATGCAGTGTCATGCTGTTAATTTCTGTATCATTGCTGGGGCAATTTCTCCAACAGTACCCTCTCAAATTGATTTTTTTTGGGATGAACAAAGATTACTGATTTAGACATACAGATGCACCCACAGACAATCAATTTGGTTTAAATCGGGACACATGGTGGGGAACAAACAATTAGTGGAACTTTGTATAGTAACCACCCTCAGGTTTCCACAGCAGTGTGCTTCAAGGTCATTGTTATGCTGGAAATGAAAGATCACATCAAGTGTGTTCTTGATATATTCCTTAGCAAACTGAAAGTGTTTTAAAGTTATTTTCTGAAATGTGTGGCTTCTTCCTGGGAGACCTGCCATGAACATTAGCCCCATTCAAAACATTTTGTACAGCTTGAGCTCTCACATTCTTGTTGGGACGTTTTCTGGATGTCTGAAGCAATTGATTCCGCACTTCATAGGGTTCCTTCTGCACAGACAATTTGTCTACACTATTTAGTTCCTTAGACGCTTCTTCCTCTATTGTTAGAAATTACTTCACCAAACCACTTTTGCCTAACATCTGCAGATACTTTGTCCTTTTAAGAGCTTTAGGACCTTTCACCATTGTGTCATATCAAGAAGATGGCTTTTTCTTTGTACTAGTCTCAAATCTTTCCCCATATTTATTGAATTTCTTATTTTGCTTTTTTGTCCACCTCTTCCATATTCTTTAGTGATTTATGTTTTCCACACATTTTTCTATTGTCTGAACAGATTGCTGGTGTTTACACTTTTCACTTTCAACTGGTTTGACTACTTTATCTTGAGAGTTGTTAACTTTTCTTACTCATGGGAGTAGATGGAGATCTTTGAGTTTCTGCATCCTTTTTGACTTGTCTTATTTTTCCCTCCCAGTAGTTTCTTACATTCCCTCTCTTTCAATCACCTGTTCTACAGTGATTTTTCCTACATTCTAGCTTTAAATTGTGCTTATCTCCCTTTTCAGCTTTAAGTAACACAGGGTTTTCTCTTATTTGTACATGCTTTCCCCTTCTTTTTGTAATCAGATATCATTTTAACTCTTCTTATGTTTCAACTGTAAGATACCCATAAGTTAAATAGGTTGGTCACTGTTTAGCAAAACCATAACCACCATGTTTATTGCCATAAAATACAAACACTTTCATTACATTTTTTTTAAAGATACTAGTGACTACAACTTTTTGGACCTAACGTTACCAGAGCGGTCTGGGATAGTACTGCCGACATAGTCCGCAGATTAGGTCAAGAAAAATTAGAATATTACACAATATTCCTATTTCGAATAGAATGGGCGCAGTTCTCAGGATCGCGGGCCGAACGACCACATGGCTGCATCCCCTGACAAACGCGGAACAAATGTACAGGAAAACTTAATGTATAGCCGGGGTATTAAGGAAACCCAGCACACATTAATATTACCATATAAATGAAGGATGCCTCCTTGAGGCGCCGATGAGTTCCAGGATAGGGCCAGGGCCTAGAATACAACACTAAATGAGAACTCGCAAGTTTCGGTTAACTCAAGTAAATTATATTGCCGAATAGTGTACACAGTTACATTTATACAATGCAAATTAAAGCGGACCTGACTCAAGGCCTACCAGTGGCCGTTAACTGTACACAAAAAGGCCCAGAATGGCGCGAAAACTTACAATAGCAACTAAACCTCAGAGGTTGGTAAATTGATCTGACTGAGGGGTGCTGCGAACGCAGGGAAGACTGTTGGTAAACTAAATAAAAGTTCCAGTAAATTACGTTAACCTATTGCAGGTAAGTGTTCAGAACAAAGTATTTAAGTCCCCTGCAATGCGACGCACCTGCGTCTAAGACCCGTGGAATCAGACTGCCGGAGATGGCACGGACCAGCGGCGTCCTTGCAGAGAGCTCGCTCCACTCCGCGAGGTAATTTAATTAACTGACCTCATTATCATAACATTTGACACATACACACATAAAACACTTGAAACATTCTGAGTGAGTTTTCTTAACCCTGTAGAGCGTTAAGAGTTCTTAATCAAGCACTAATTTAAATACCAAACATGTTTATGTGGTGCCTTGCAGAAAACTTAGGAAATTTAGGTCTGTTAAGTTTTGGGGCGCACACAGACCGGAACGGTCAGGTTGAAAGAAAGACTAATTATTTCCCAAGTCACTAATTGGCTTGATTAGACACACAATTGCACTCTGAAAATTATATACAACACTTCAAATACCCTAGCCTTGCTACTCTACACCCCATTAAATATGCACACTGCATACATTTATTCTGTGATTACTTCTATACCCTAACGTCGAANATTTATTCTGCGATTACTTCTATACCCTAACGTCGAATTTCGTTAACATTTGCCTGTGGGCGATGCTATTTACTATACATTCAAGGGGAATAGAATCATTTCTTCCTTGTTACATTTGCAAACAATAGGGCAGCAAAAGCAGTTTTTTTGTTTGAAAAATATGTACTAGAAATGCAAGAATGGTTGATATGTAATTATGAATATAAATTACTGCTATGCATTTAAAAGCATAAGTTTCATAAGCAAGTCCTTTTTATCATGGGCGTGTTTTTAATGTGCATTTTCTCTTGTGAAACAAATTTGTAAAGAATTAAGGTGTTACCTTGACGCATTCTGCGTCCCTATATTTTATTCGTCAGAACACACGCTCTGGCGGAGCTCGCAGCCGGACGACCGCAATAAGGATTAAGGGTTTGTGGACGTGCCGGAAGAGGGACACCAGGAGCCTCGCAGCTGCAAAGGCACGCTACCAAAGGTTTCGGCACGTGCAACTGTTCCTGCACGTGCAGACGACATCCGGAGACAACGGAAAGCACCAGAGCGCGGACACAGCCGCATTTTGCAGCTGCCCAAGGGACACCGAGATCCCACCACCAGCTGCGTCTGTCCCGGGCTTGTACCGCAATAAACCATGAGAGCTTTTAGCGGACGTGCGTGCAGAACGGGACAATAAACTTCCAGGCCAGAACCAAGGGACGACGCCAGGCCGGCTGCGGACCACACGAGCAGCGGCCACGTGTTTTATGACCCGGAGGGACGACAAGCACCCCGGACACGTGCAGCAGAGACGGGGCAAGTTGAATATGGTGATGGACGCTACAAAACCACACGAAGGGGGGAGCAACGGGGCAGTCAGTGGAGAGACGTCGAATCAGTCAGTCGCGGATCGAGCAGTCAGTCAGTCAGCCGGAGTCAGTCGAGGATCGAGAATGCATCACGACGTCGACCTCAGTCGGAGGCCGTCAAGCGGGACGTGCGGCGGGAAGCATCCGAGAAAAGTCAGTCAGACTTCGTCAAACGCAGAGTCCTGCGTTGGACCCGGGAAGAAGGAACTTCGAAGCCAGGCGCCGAGACGCCCACCAAGTTCGAGAGCAGTTCCAAGCCGCCAGCCGAGGGAATTCAGCGCTGCAGTGTCAGATAAGTAGTTCTACACCAAGTGCGAAGAATCTTCCCCCCCCCCCCCACGACGCCAGTCGCGGCGTCAAACCATACGTAGCCTACATAGGAAAAGGGAGGGAGTTTGTCTCTTGAGTTCATGTACCAGTTAACCTGTTCAAGCAACAATAAAACTTGATTATGTGAACTCACACAAAGCCAGTGTATGTTATTAGTAAATTGGACCTAGAGACAGCAGTGTCGACGTATTCCTACGCTCTATCACTGAGGGCTAGCATCATGTGCTGGCGCCTCACGCCGCAGAGCAGAANTCCTACGCTCTATCACTGAGGGCTAGCATCATGTGCTGGCGCCTCACGCCGCAGAGCAGAATCAATACCTACTTCCAAACTTCAGCATTTGGCAGGTATCAACCTAAACAGCTAAACATTTTAAAATTATTGTTTACATGCAATCTTTTTTATGACAAATGCATGTTGAGAAATGGTGGATTAACATGCAGCTCACCAAGAAAGTCATTTAAGGTAACTTTGCGTCACCTGCATATTTTAATTTTAAGTGGTGGCTCAAATCCCCTCATATTACCATGTTTCTTACAAATAAAAGTTAGCAGTGAGGTATACATTAAGGTGGGGACTAAATAATTTGTTATAAACAAAAACATGTGGTACAAAGTTACCCTGAATTGGTACAAAGTTACCCTGAATAAATGTAATTAGAACTTAAATAATTTCTGTACAATTATTTAAAGCTTGAAATGAAATGTGGTTTGATAATGTAATGCTCACTAAACTGTAAATATTGAGGAAATATTCTCACATTGTCAATATAAGCCCAATGTTTAATATCACAATCAACAAAAGAAAATAATATTCAGTGTATTATCTATATATTCATAAAATCCTTCACATTACTGCTAATGTACAATGAGCTCATAACCATCCTCTATTGCATTCCAAACATAAATACAATTACAGTATTCAAAAAGGTAATACCAAACATATCGATATTACGATGCATTGATGCATCGATCATTGGAACAGAAAATAATCTATTCCTTGATAATCCATTAGTTTTTCGAAAAATACCCATCCCTAGCTTGGGGTACAGAAGAAGTTCAACTGTGGAAGATAATTATTTTTGTTTTTCCTACATCCTGATTTATTATTGAGACTTGAGAAGGTTAAATTTGCATTAGTTTATTATATGCAATTGAGGTAAACATGCTCCAAAGTGTAGTTTATTACACTGCACAAATTTCTACTATTATATCCAATGTAGATTTTAACCATAACCTTTGAGAAAAAACCGCAGCATATAAAAAATAAAGTACTGTAATTTTTTTTTAATTAGAGACAAATTCTCAGAAAATTTTTATTTTATCAATGCATCACAAATTTTTTTAAAACTGTCTGCACTGTGGGATAGTTTTAATTATTCCTCCATTGTCCAAAGAAGAATAGACATAATAGAATCTAAACATGACAACCCCAGGAAACCTATAGAAACATACTATGTGCCCTTAAGTTAAAAAATCATTAAAACTGCTTTAATACAGGGTGATGTCTGCGCTGTGGTTTATATGGTGCAGGCGAATAATAGNTAAAAATATTTCTTAAAGCTACTTATTGTCTTTTCAATTAATATTTAGATTTCTCCTGGTATTTTTGTACATATTACATTATAATATGTTAAAAACTTATTTTTTAATCACCTTTGATAAATGGTCAGAAAATCAGTAATTTTGCAAAATGTCAGGTAACGGGGGCACCTCAATCCCTTCACGCAAATAACTCTAATTTGGTATGTTTTCATATCAACTATAGACACAACTTTTCGCAACTATTCCATTTCGATTAGAGTATTTTTTTTTTTTTCGCCTAGTAAGTTCACTCCACCCTAATGTACAATGAGCTCATAACCATCCTCTATTGCATTCCAAACATAAATACAATTACAGTATTCAAAAAGGTAATACCAAACATATCAATATTACGATGCATTGATGTATCGATCATTGGAACAGAAAATAATCTATTCCTAGATAATCCATTAGTTTTTCGAAAAATACCCATCCCTAGCTTGGGGTACAGAAGAAGTTCAACTGTGGAAGATAATCATTTTTGTTTTTCCTACATCCTGATTTATTATCGAGACTTGAGAAGGTTAAATTTGCATTAGTTTATTATATGCAATTGAGGTAAACATGCTCCAAAGTGTAGTTTATTACACTGCACAAATTTCTACTATTATATCCAATGTAGATTTTAACCATAACCTTTGAGAAAAAACCGCAGCATATAAAAAATAAAGTACTGTAATTTTTTTTTAATTAGAGACAAATTCTCAGAAAATTTTTATTTTATCAATGCATCACAAATTTTTTTAAAACTGTCTGCACTGTGGGATAGTTTTAATTATTCCTCCATTGTCCAAAGAATAGACATAATAGAATCTAAACATCACAACCCCAGGAAACCTATAGAAACATACTATGTGCCCTTAAGTTAAGTTTAATCATTAATTTAAAAAATCATTAAAACTGCTTTAATACAGGGTGATGTCTGCGCTGTGGTTTATATGGTGCAGGCGAATAATAGNTTTAAAAAATCA
Organism: Clitarchus hookeri; assembly: GCA_002778355.1. Classification (NCBI taxonomy): domain Eukaryota; kingdom Metazoa; phylum Arthropoda; class Insecta; order Phasmatodea; family Phasmatidae; genus Clitarchus; species Clitarchus hookeri. Next base: position 62,983 of record NQII01003230.1, on the reverse strand, counting down.
TTAAAACTGCTTTAATACAGGGTGATGTCTGCGCTGTGGTTTATATGGTGCAGGCGAATAATAGCATTAAAATTGCAACCATATATGAGCCAGCCCTATACAAAATGAGACTGAAAACACAGTAATTTATAGGGGAGATAAGTGCTCTTGAAAATGTGTTTCCTATGGTTTTAATTCATAATAATAACCACTAGAGGTAAAGAACAATTCCGTGAAAACCTGAAATATGATTTTTGTTGGGTAATGCTAATGACCATCCCCATTAATTAAAAAAAAATTTAGGGGCCATGTTATTTAACAAATGTGTACTCTTGGGAACTGTCCGAATAAATACGACCACAACTTTATACTCCCGTCAAAATGCGGCAGATTTACGAGCGCCCGGTGATAGGGACGCTAACGAGAACGAAGCTCTTATCTTCGCTCCAACACAGCAGCTGCTTCATTAATCCGTAACTACCCACTATACTGACAATACTGTGTCAAGCGACACGAGAAAGTGACTTCATGCGCTATATAGTTATGGCATAATGGTCGAAGAGCCCACTATGGCGCAGTAAACCGGCGCTCCAGGCCATCTGCAATGCGCGGGTGAGGTTCCCATTCCCAACCGCTACGTGCGAAATCTTCGATCGGGAATGCTGCCAGAATAATGCAGGGCGGCGCAGACAGTCCGTTATGACAGGAAGNCTACGTGCGAAATCTTCGATCGGGAATGCTGCCAGAATAATGCAGGGCGGCGCAGACAGTCCGTTATGACAGGAAGTACATGTCAAAGTTACACATACTAAGGCGACGAGACTTGCTCACACCATAGTCCATTCTCGGTTTTGAAACGAAACTTTGAAATATCACCCTAGGCGTAACATGTCAACTTTTATCTTCAATAACTTTTATACACTGTAATTAACTTTAAAGTGCTGTATTCTTAAATAAATGAATCGTTAACTTAGTATCTTCTATAACTTTTAATATTTATTTCGTATTAAATACGAATTAAAAACTGCGAGAGCAGTTGGCAACGACTAGTAAGAAATAGTTCACAGATAAATATTGTTTTAACCTAATTTTTTAATATGCTATTTTTAAATTAAACGTTGCCTATTGATGTGTTTGAATTGTTATGTAGCACTGGAGGAAACACTTCATTGCTACAGTTAAAAATATCAGCGCAAATTACCGTGCGAAGGCTCTAAGAATAGGCGGAGCGGAGCGTGTTGCTCTCGCTCTCTCTTAGGAAGTTTCGCAGCGTCTATGGTAGCAGGAAAATTCCAGCATATTTAATACTTATTACACCAAAACTATTTTTTCATTTGTAATTTATAACTGAAACGAGATTTTATTGTTTGAATACTTATTATAATATATTCAGATGTGATGGCAGGACGGTTACAAATCCGAAGTTTGCAGAAGTGGCGACAGGCGACGCCGACATGACTAGACCTGGCGTGGCGTGTTTCTGAACGAAGAGAGAAGATCGTACTCACGGTGTTTTTTAAACCTACCTTGGCAAGTTACGATGTTGTGATAATAGTTTTCTACGACAGGAATAAATATAATAATATAGCGTCGTGACCGCTGTGTGCGAGAGAGAGAGTATTGTATCCGTTACGTTGAACTGGTGTGTGTGATTGCAAATATAGGATGTGTGAAATCTAAACGTTTTAACCGTGAACCTTTTTAAACACGAAATTAATTGTTTGAAAGTCAGGTCTGTATCCAATCGTTGTAATCTTGCCCTAAGTGTTTGAAACACAATTGCGCAACGTGATTACGTTTCTGTGATTTGAAAGTTTGCCGCAACCCTAACAAAATACTAAGCCCAGCCAGATAAATTTAAATAAATAATGAAATAAACCTAGAAAATAGTAAGTAGCAATGCATAGAAATATGAGCGGAATAAAAGTTAGTACCTATGCGGACAACTCCTCTAAAAAGTGTTCCGGTGTATNCCGACATGACTAGACCTGGCGTGGCGTGTTTCTGAACGAAGAGAGAAGATCGTACTCACGGTGTTTTTTAAACCTACCTTGGCAAGTTACGATGTTGTGATATAGTTTTCTACGACAGGAATAAATATAATAATATAGCGTCGTGACCGCTGTGTGCGAGAGAGAGAGTATTGTATCCGTTACGTTGAACTGGTGTGTGTGATTGCAAATATAGGATGTGTGAAATTTAAACGTTTTAACCGTAAACCTTTTTAAACACGAAATTAATTGTTTGAAAGTCAGGTCTGTATCCAATCGTTGTAATCTTGCCCTAAGTGTTNGAACCTTTTTAAACACGAAATTAATTGTTTGAAAGTCAGGTCTGTATCCAATCGTTGTAATCTTGCCCTAAGTGTTTGAAACACAATTGCGCAACGTGATTACGTTTCTGTGATTTGAAAGTTTGCCGCAACCCTAACAAAATACTAAGCCCAGCCAGATAAATTTAAATAAATAATGAAATAAACCTAGAAAATAGTAAGTAGCAATGCATAGAAATATGAGCGGAATAAAAGTTAGTACCTATGCGGACAACTCCTCTAAAAAGTGTTCCGGTGTATGTATTGACGCATACTAACGTCATTTTTAAAGACCAACTGTCTTCAGTTACGGTCTTTGAAAATGTTTACCAAGTCCGTAAAGAAAGATTCTTTTCTCACACTAGTTCCATAACATAAAATACTTGCATACACGCAATAGTTGCGTACCCGTGTACATTAACTGTTTACTAATAAAGAACATGCGAGTTACAGAGCTTGTGCTTTCACATATTTAAGATCCAGCTTAAACCAACAGTTACAACTCTGTTCATTATCGTTAAGACACAATCTGAAGCAGCCACACGAAGCCTTCACTCTTGGTGTAACTGCTTACGAAATTTCCTACGTTGCGTGCTAGCATTTAAGGTGGTGGTTACAGACACGGGCGTATCACTGAAGAAACGCATGCGCGTGTGGGGGAGGGGGGAATCGCCATGACTCCCGTTCTCCAGTTGTCTTAAAACCTTAAATGAAGAAATGTTATCAATGATTATATATACGGAAACAGCGCCTCACACTGCACATGATTTCTTATTAGTAAAACAATACTTACTGATAAATTTCACTTTCTTAGGCTGTTTGGATCGGGGCTTGGTCTTGGACTTCTTCATGGGGGCGGACCGGCGGTTCACTGCAAAACATTACGTGCGGCTTGAAAACCAGGCCCGACATACATACACACGCAGACTTTAGATTCACTGTTATTTCGCAACGGGGACACGAGTAAGGGGTTGGCATATACGGCAGTGACAGCTTGCTTTACAATAACTAAGCTGTGACTTCGCCTTTTCGGAAACACCCGCGGTGAGTAATCCTGACTTCGGCAATGGAAAGTATATGGGAACGTTACTTTAATCCCTGAATCACGGTGACGTTAACAAATGGGGTGTTTAGGACAAATACATAAAGTCCATTTTTATAATTACAGTTAAAATTCAGGATGATTAAATTTCTATCAGAATTATTAACAGTCAATATTTAATTGCAGTTGTAAAATACTAACAAAACTGTAGTAGAAATTTTCTCCGAAAATACAAAATAATTTTTTTTAGCTCATGTTTATTACCATAGCTACGCGGACTATATCTAGTTGTGCACCTCTAAATATTACCAGAAACAACTACTACAGTTCAGAGAAATAAGACCTCGCGGAGTGAGCCATTTCATCAGTAAATCAATAAGGACGCCTACAGTGATGACATACACGTAGTTTCCGGAAAGGCAAGGACTGATAGGATCGGGAGGCCGGTGACCCAACCCTGTCGTCGTTGGGGTGGTCTCGTGTCAAGGCCACCCGCTCCACACGTCCAGCTCACCAAACCCCTTCTCGAGCGTGCGGGGTATGTCGGGTGCTGGCCTTACCGACGGCGGGTAGCGGCGCCCTGCACGTGTGGCAGAAGCACTGCATCACCGAGTCCTTCACGAGGTTTATCAACATGGCGGCGAAGACGGACTACGAACGGGACGACGACGTGGCGGATACTGACCGCGCGCTACGATGCCCGGACACCGAGTGACTGAGGCGCCCTNACCACCAGCCGGGGGCCAGCGCGTCTGGTCGGGAAGACGGCGCCTGGCGCCTAGACGCGGTCGGCACGTGCGCATCCACACCCCTCCAGCCAAAATTAGCACTTCCGCAGCTATTTCGCATTTCCGCTACGAAAATAATTAAGGAAGCCCGCCTTTACAGTGAAAAAAATAACAGTTATTGAAATAATTATTTTTTGCAATCGCACTAAGAACTACTTGTAAATGCAAATTCGAATACTGCATATTAATGCTGCATAAATCAGCAATAACAATCCATTACAAAAACTAACATATTCCACGGTGGCTATTACCANCTGCATATTAATGCTGCATAAATCAGCAATAACAATCCATTACAAAAACTAACATATTCCACGGTGGCTATTACCACGTTACATTGCCTCTGACGATGTCTTCGGCGATATTCGTAAACTTAGACTAGAGCATAGAGGTATTTTTTTTACAATTAATTATTTCACTATTTTACTACTCAATTAGTTTTTCAAACAACGATACAACTTCAACTTGCAGTTGCATTGTTGGGCATATTTTAGACTCCAGTGTCAGTTTTTTGTCNTTTCAAACAACGATACAACTTCAACTTGCAGTTGCATTGTTGGGCATATTTTAGACTCCAGTGTCAGTTTTTTGTCTCTTATTTTACTATTAGGTTTTTTAAGTTCTCGTTTTCATGCCGGAAGTTTAACCGGGAGACTGTTCACCGAATAACACAGATAAACTACCAAAAAACGAAGCTCGCTGTTTGGGCGGCTATTAGCGAGGTCTTGAGAACCGATGAATCATTGCGGTGTAGAGCAGCGCCGGAATGAAAGGACGGGAGAAACGGGACATCCCAGAGAAAAACCGCTGACCAGCCGCATCGTCCGGCACGATTCCCACATGCGAAAATCCGGGGGTGACCCAGCCGGGGATTGAAATGCAGTAATAGGCGTTCCTTGCACATCCCGAGTGGTCACGTAATTAAAGATAAAATGTCAGCTTAAATTTCAGATAGAGAACTACGAACTTCCTTTAACATGATTGTTCTTTTGTTGTTTCACCCGGGCTAAGAATATAATGCACTAGAAACAGATACAGCGTCATTAAGCAAAGACTTACTCAGAGACCAATTGTAATTCAATTTAGCAAAATAAAAATATTTTTTTTTATATATTTCAACTAGGCTTTACATGAAAAGCTGCTATTAATTTGGACACGAAAACAATTTGCAGAATTTATAGGCTGCCAATTTATACACAATGCCATTTCTAATTCCTTAATCAGATTACTTCTTAAGACTGGAACCTTGCAGTTAAAACTCTAAGCCTTCAATCACGGCAGTCGCCTGTACGTTCAGTCTAAAAAATTTACCGTCACNGAACCTTGCAGTTAAAACTCTAAGCCTTCAATCACGGCAGTCGCCTGTACGTTCAGTCTAAAAAATTTACCGTCACGTTGGCAAGTACTACCCAATCCTGTGTGCACCCCAATACGCAAGTCAATTCTTTTATATATTTCCTCTTACTTCCTACGAAAGTACAGCACATTTTGCTACGTGCGGCTACTTCGCCCCGTGCTCTCTTTAGGATGGCCCAATTGGTAACCCGGAGGGGAGGATGGAGAAGTACGCCACCACACGGGCCGCAATAACTCCAACGCAGCTGATTTCACTCCCGTCTCCGGAAGAATGAATAACTATGGAGCCATTGCGCGAATTTCCGGTCATCACCTCTCTCGACGCGACTCGAAACGCAAAGAACGTTCTGGACAAAGTTATATTTGCTATATAAGCTGCGGCGTGCCTCTGGGTAGTCAGTCTTAATGACCCTTAGTACAGGATGTGTGAGATCGGGACGATGGGCGACGGCGCAGTCACAAGTGAGTGCAGTGTGAGACAATTGAGAGAGCAGAGAAAGATCGACTGGTTGGACTGTACGAAAGTGGGACTTTATGCACGAGGGGCAGACATTTGGAATGATTTTAATGTACGGCAGTGGACACCAATCGTATATGTGTAATAAGAGAAGATTAAGCGACTATAGTTAGACAGTGATGAGGACTTTAAATCATAAATGAAATAGGCATAAAAATTGATGTCGCAGAGGAATAATAGGTGTTAATAGTAGGGATATGCGGTCTTATTTTGTAAATAATAGCTGTGGATTTCATGACACTGGAAATAAAGTGAGAAATTAATTAATGGTTAACATAAGTTTGTTTATTTATATCAAGATCTTCATCCCTCCAGCTGGGATACACCTTAACAATTTATTACATTACTGTTAACATGGAAATCAAATTACGTATAGGCTGTTGCACGATAAAGTGATCACTTTTGAAACCCTAGTTACTTTCTCCTTTTTAGCAATTTTTTTTATCCTTTAACCACCTTTTTAAATCAATATTGCCATGTAAGTAATAAACACAGTGTGTATGTTCCACCACACCAAGAAGTTAAGGTCTAAGGCTAACATAAAATATATTCATCGACTATTATTCCAAATGAGAGGGCTTTCAAAATGCTCACTTTACCGTGAATAGCCTACACCAGACAGTTGAATGCCTGTAATTTGAATATAAGTCAAGGTATATTTTGCTAAATGGTAGTATTTACATGTCACCGGACTAAAGCTACCAAGAGGGACAGAAGATTCCTTTCGCGTTCAAACTTATGCCGTATTCGTGGTCTGCAGTGAAGTCAGGATATTTGGTTAATCAAAACTCCCCGTAAGGAGTTTCCGTAATAGCAAATGTTAATCCTGAAGACAGAGTAATAAAAATTACTGAATTTACGCAGTTTTCTTACATTTACTAGTACCTGTATACAACAGGCCGACAGCAATGCTAACCCCGAGAATCTTGCGGTACGAATCTCAACGTAATGTGGTGTTCATGCCCCAGCGCACGGATTCACGTCGTGCACAATTTTTGGTAGTAGATATACATTTTTTTTTTACAAAACATTCCGAAGTATGTAATTTCATTTAAATGAGGCAAGTAAACGCATGCATCCGATAGTGATTAAGTAATGATATAGTACCGCCATAAAAATTTCCTGCTTCTTATCAAGGCATAAAGATTAGCTAACTACATTTTCCTATCAGTACTTTTCACCCCTAATATTGGACACAAANGTAATGTGGTGTTCATGCCCCAGCGCACGGATTCACGTCGTGCACAATTTTTGGTAGTAGATATACATTTTTTTTTACAAAACATTCCGAAGTATGTAATTTCATTTAAATGAGGCAAGTAAACGCATGCATCCGATAGTGATTAAGTAATGATATAGTACCGCCATAAAAATTTCCTACTTCTTATCAAGGCATAAAGATTAGCTAACTACATTTTCCTATCAGTACTTTTCACCCCTAATATTGGACACAAANGCTTCTTATCAAGGCATAAAGATTAGCTAACTACATTTTCCTATCAGTACTTTTCACCCCTAATATTGGACACAAACTTCATTTTTGTAAGACCATTACTGAAATAGAACATATGACGCTAATTGATACAAAATGAGATTATTCTCTCATTAGGGTCCATGGGGAACAATCAATCTCAGTACTTCTGCAGGCTGAAATCTTTGAGAGAGCGACGCAAAATTCGATGAAGCGCTACGAACGACGCCGACAGGCGTCTGTACACCAGTATCGCCTCTACGTACAAGATGCTCAACTGGCGTGCAGACTTTCCGTCGGCTACTTACCTGAACGTGACTAAGCGGTGACCCTATATTTTATAAGACGCGACTCTAGCCAAGTCCAATGCATGTCTGTCTTAGTATCGCATGTATCAGAATCGGATATTTTGAGAAACAGCAATCTGAAAAGGTAGTTTTTAGCTATGTTGCAAGGCATCGATGTACCTAATGTGCATAATGTCTTCAAAGTACAATTCTGTCATCGTCTGGAATGTACTTTCTACGTTAACCTACTTGGGGCACGTCGTTAAAAAACTCATTTTTCAAACACGCTGCAACTCATTTCAAGCACCAGGTAAGCGACCGCTTTAAGAACGACATAGAAATCTAAAGAACTGCAAGAATGATTAATTAGTCTATAACCATTATAGCCGAGTCAGTCAAACTGCTGGAAAAGAAAAAAAAAANAGAACTGCAAGAATGATTAATTAGTCTATAACCATTATAGCCGAGTCAGTCAAACTGCTGGAAAAGAAAAAAAAAAATCACTCCCCCCTTCGAAATTATTGCCAACAAAAAAATCCGGCAACTGACTGGAAATCGCAGAAAACTAACGTGAGTGTCAGGAGGGTGATGGCGATTGTGATTATGGCCAAAGTCACGTAATAAAATGAAATAACGCTGAAACCGTTGGAACGAGGGAGGTTAAGTNAGAACTGCAAGAATGATTAATTAGTCTATAACCATTATAGCCGAGTCAGTCAAACTGCTGGAAAAGAAAAAAAAAATCACTCCCCCTTTCGAAATTATTGCCAACAAAAAAAATCCGGCAACTGACTGGAAATCGCAGAAAACTAACGTGAGTGTCAGGAGGGTGATTGCGATTGTGATTATGGCCAAAGTCACGTAATAAAATGAAATAACGCTGAAACCGTTGGAACGAGGGAGGTTAAGTNGGCGATTGTGATTATGGCCAAAGTCACGTAATAAAATGAAATAACGCTGAAACCGTTGGAACGAGGGAGGTTAAGTTTATGTATAAAGTGATAGACGCGACAGCTGCAGGTGTAACCCTCGAGAAAGAAAATGTTACAACTGGGCGGAGAGTGGAAGAACTTCTCGAGAGCTGCTTAACACTGGGAGGGACATGGGACTAAGCAGGATTTACAACGCGTCCGTGCGTCAATCACGTAACTAACAGCTTATCAGAGGTGGCCATTAATAATATCCGCCCGTCAAATCCTTGGCAAACTAACTTTTNAATCACGTAACTAACAGCTTATCAGAGGTGGCCATTAATAATATCCGCCCGTCAAATCCTTGGCAAACTAACTTTTTAACGGACGGACGGACGAAATCACAGCCTTCTAAACTTGCAAGTTTTGTTACCCATTCATCCCGAGTTATTTAGAAGGCAGTGTAGTGTATGCAGTGTTTTGTTTTGGCAGTCTTGTTTTCATGTGTGTTNATTCATCCCGAGTTATTTAGAAGGCAGTGTAGTGTATGCAGTGTTTTGTTTTGGCAGTCTTGTTTTCATGTGTGTTTATGTAGCTATAAAATAAAATTTCCTGAAGATTTATTGGTAATTACTTTTGCAAACAAGAGTTCTTTCTTTTCAATACTAAAAGTAATAAAATTATGCTTCATATGCTATTTAAATTTTTTTTACCATAAATTAACCTTAGTTATGTACGTGTATGCGCATTTTGGGTACTTACAAACAATACCGCCAAAAATATTCACTTTTTATGTAGAATTTTTATTATATTTGTAAACAGTTTTGTTTGTGTAAATTTAAAGCAAAGAACTGACGACGGACATACGAAGACTAGTTGTAAATCGCTCTACTGGGAGACGTGCGGTTGTAAATCCTGCATAAGCGTCTCGTGGGCGGGGTAAAACCCATTGTTAGGCCTAGGCCCGCTCCATTAGCAAGAAATCGCAAAATACAGGGCGTTGTTTAAATTTGTGGATGCTTGGGGGAGCTTATTTTATTTGATTTGTTTTATGTAGGCCTACACACGAGAAATAATTAGCATATTATCCTTCAACATATCAAAGTGGGTNTTTATTTGATTTGTTTTATGTAGGCCTACACACGAGAAATAATTAGCATATTATCCTTCAACATATCAAAGTGGGTCCACTACAACGTTAATTTTAACATACGACGGGAAGATACAAAATTGGCAGACAAGTAGACTGTGAGCAGGGTTNTTAGCATATTATCCTTCAACATATCAAAGTGGGTACACTACAACGTTAATTTTAACATACGACGGGAAGATACAAAATTGGCAGACAAGTAGACTGTGAGCAGGGTCTTCAGAAGTTTCTCAAACACCAACAGCCTATAATGAATTTTACAATATTCCACGCATAGCCTAAACGTCCCTAGATAAATCCAGGCGTATTATGAAACCCAGATAACCAAGATTGCTACAAAATATTAGGATCGAATTTTCTTCACTTTTCCATGTTTTTCTAGTGCTGTAGCAACCCTTATGACATACTTCCACGTGCAATTCAAAAATTGTATGTAATAAGCGTTAAAAAAAAAATATTACGCAAAACTTTTCTTACTTTAAGAATTAGCAGATTTTGAGCCTGACAGTAGCTCTGTCCAGTCTCAAGACAAGTCCAGCATGGCATGGTGTGGGAAGGGAGAGATGCGATACGCATACTTAGTGACAGTTCACATCTGGCGGCGACCAACACCTTCCACAAGATGGGTCGGAGATAATCTTCCTTAAGCACGTGTATGTGGAAAAACCCCATTATATAAATAAATAGAACTCTATCCCATCGAAGGAGTATTGTAAATGTTTTATTGGTGTTTAAAGAGTTTTCCGGCAAGCTATGGCGGTTACTGGCAGCACGGAAACGTCCACGCTTGTGCCCGACGTGAACGTCGAGCGATGAGTGCGCCTGGACGAGTACCTATTGGGCGACGGAGCGTGGGGGTGGGAACTCACGAGAGTGATGTTTGGCGCACTACTATTTAACTGTATAATTTTTAACAGGACTGAAATAATCCATCGTTTAATGTTTTACTGCTGCAATTGGTACCGGTACTGTTTCTGCAATAAAGACTAACATCGGAAGTACACTGTGAAAGACATAACTGAACTGATATTCGGCGTATTTTAGAAAAATTAGGAAACTCAATTTAGCTCTTATTTGATTGAGATCACCACTCCTTCATAAAAAAATTAACATATACACATCCAGCATATCTTCATTATGCACATAACACCTTAAGCAGGAGAGCGTAACTATTGTGGTGTTACCTATTTGAGTAATAAAATATATTCTGCATTCATAACATATTTATTCTTCACAGATGACAAAATGTGATGCCACTGTAGTATCTATTTGCTTACCACGTGGAATAAATGGGAATTTGGTAATCGTCTAAAATATAATAAAACAATCTCCTATGCCCTAAAAAAAGTCATTTTCAAAACGATCTCGAACACAAGTATTGTATATATGTGTATATAAGCTGAAGATGGCGTCCAACTCTCCCTAATTGAAGTGTGTACATTTTCGAAAGTCAAGAAAACAAGACTGGACAATGCCAGACATGTTACCGTTTTGACCAACTTCATGAGTAAATGTTTTACTAGAACGACTGCACATTTTTTTATTTTTTATTGCAGTGCAAAACAGTTTCAAAAGGACAGGTTGTAGCAACACTAACCAAATTTGGGTTCATATTGAGCCAACTCATGGTAATAGCAATTTCGGTCCTTATGTTTTATTACAAATGGTGCATATAATCTGGCTAAACAAAGGAATTCTTTAATGACATTTGAAATATATATACAATAATTTGACGCCAGAACAGGAAATACACTAACTTTACGCCTGGAGAAACACGATGAGCACGCATTTTACGAACAGCCTGTACAGAGACGTGGCAACAGCGCGGTCGACAACACCACCCCGAACGCCGAAAACTAGTAGAAGGGGCCGAGAAAAAAAAAGTTCCCCTCTTCATGTTAGGGCCATTCCCTCGCTAGCTGTACGGTCACGGACCACACTCCAGAAACAACACCCGCAACGGGAGAGCTCTGAAAGTTATATGTACCACCGTTCTTATTTGAATGCTGTCTCAACACAAGGGTAAAAAGTTCAACACTTCACACATTCCAATTTTTATTTACATAGTAACAAACGGCCGTGTTCTCTGTGCATTTCGCAAGTCTTAAAAGCGGAGGGCAGGTTTTTTTTTCATGCAAAATGGGACTGTGTAAACAGCAATACAAGTAATTTGCACACATTACCCTCCACCCTCGCACATTTATACACATATATCATAGACTGCTACATTTTAAAACTGTGCTCTGTAACTGGGGCACCACTTGAGCCTCTAACACTGGACATCATTGATGAATGCACGTCGTGGCTGTTGCGTCGCTTATGTTCCCACTTCCCGAATCAAACGGCAAAACCGACTGAAATCTGTATGCCAAGATAAAATATTCCGCACAAGATCGGGTGGAAGCTTCCACGAGACTTGCCACCCGAGCCGACATGCAAGCAGTTTTGAAGGGTTATTTGGAATAACCTAGTAAACGATACTTGCTGCACAAGATAGTGCGTTTATGATTTTACTTCTGCAACTGTAGTTCAGGAACAACCTTCATTCACTTCAGCATTATGCGTTAATGCACACAGCCTAATAATTATGTTATAACTAGAACTTGTGTTAAAAAGACGAATGTTTACCATAATTTTCATACACTGCTGTTTTGGAATCCGTAAAGATTTTCGTGGTTATTTTTATTTACTATTTATACATGTTTAACAGCCTTACGCTCTTTCCCAAAACAAAACAAAATTACAACCCTCTCCGATTGGCTAAAATTTAAACCTTGTAGGAAGGAAACCTTCCATCGAAAATTACACGCGACCAATTACGAAAACGTCCAGCAGATGACCAAATATTCCTTAGAATCATCCATACAAGCGGCTATGCAGGCTTCCATGGAATCTTTTATCATGGCATACAACCATTAGGAAACTGTATCATTACGCCAACACGCCTTACTGATAAAATGCTTCAAGGGTCCACGTATTTTAATTATTTTCTGGGTATTATGTTCACTTTTTCGGCTCCCTTATAATATACACTGTAAACTTGCATCATTTTCATCTGCACGTGCTCTACCAACCGAGGTTTACGTGTCAGCTTCATAAGCCGGCATAGTGTAATGGAAATTTAATGTTACTCTAAAAAACGATACAACAAATAAAAGCATGTACAAGACATTTAAGTGTACAGTTTGAAATGTTAAAAAGCTTACGTATTTTTCACATTTTCTTTTATGCAACACGTTTCACTATTGTTCACTAAATGAACGAGAGTTTGAAATTATGGTTAAGTGCTCTACGCTTAACCTAACAAAATGCAAAACCCGCAGATCACACCACACCACCAGTGTTAAAAATAAGCGGTTCCCAAAATTTGAAAAATTACAATCTATCCAGGACTTTCCGGCAAAATATGTCAATTTTCTACTCTGTATCCACAGCAAAAACCTATGCTACTAACTTCATCCTGTCAATCTGAATTATTTATAGAATGTTTATTCATTTTGTTATTAACGTAAATATAATTTAGTATTAATTATATAATATCCATTAATACTGTCCAAAACTCAAATGACTACGTGTATTGGCTGTAAAACATCGCAGTGTGGCGACAGTGTTGAGGTGCACGGCAGTTCAATGATCCACTATCGGACCAGAAGTCCCTGCCCACAGTCGATTGTGACGCACTAATCGATCCGCGCCTGGATGAACAATGTATGTAAGCAATAGTGTGTATGTAAACAGCACATTGCAAAAGAACTAGCCCCCTATGCAAATTCACACATAGTGCACCTGGTAACCAATAGTGTAATAATGTACATGTAATATTAGGCACCTTTCAACGTGGCCAGCAGCGAACACCTCCGTAGTAATTAAAGCTAATCAAAATAATGGGAAATTGGAAGAGGGGTCACAAAAATGGTTGTATTGTGGGAAAGTAGCAATCTGATAGACATTTAGTGTATTTATTGTGGGGGGGGGGAGTTCACTGATTAGATTTAATCTAATCCTATTGTCAGCAAACCCCGTCCAGTCTGTCAAATATATTTTTCTTCGCACAGTAATAAAATTGAAGGCAGCGGTATGGAAGAGGTCTTCAAATACAGACAGTTAATATGTGAAACACTTACAACCGAAGTACAGTTATGCACCCATTTCACAGCAGCTAAGGTTGAAGGATATATTATGATCAACGAAACTCAACTGAAGCACTTCCTTCGAATGGTAAAACGCTGCAGCATGCACGGGCAAGCAGATCGATGAAGCACGCCATGCTACTGTTCAAAACAGGTCGGCACGGCAGTACAGCTCGATTCACACCTACGCCGAGGGGCAGCGGTGGGTGAGCGGTTAGCCGGCTCTCCTCCCACCCTGGCGAACCGGGTTCAATCCCCGGCCGGGTCATTCCCGGATTTTGGCATGTGGGAATCGTGCCGTACGATGCCGCTGGTCGGCGGGTTTTCTCGGGGGGTCTCCCGTTTCCCCCGTCCTTTCATTCCGGCGCTGCGCCATACTCACCTCAATCTCACTCATCGGCTCTCAAGACCTCGCTATTAAGAGCCGCCCAAATCTCTCCACTCACACTTACGCAGATAACGCCGGAACAGAGCGAGTAGGACCTATGGTTGCTCATGTAAGCATATTTTTCTGGATTATCAATTTGCTATTTGGTTGCAGGCTCTTTAAGACTACGCGGTTTCGTTCAGTTATTTTTTATACAAAGATTCAAAATTAAATTGTGTAAAATAAACTTGGCAATGTTCACGTTTCGTAATTTTATTAATTCCGTTGTCATATTAATTTTTAGTAAATCCTTTTCAAGAATGATACTTTGTTTTATACTTCCAAAAATACTTCTCAGTTTACTGCTACCTATGGATTTCGGAACTACATTCATTTAATATAAAGGTTGAATACAATTGATGTTTATGTTCACACGTTTCATTATAAATACATACTTTGAACTATTCTATACTATTACATCAATACATATTTATTATCTAAGAAAGCAGTGGTATAAAATATGTGAACCAATCGACTTCTGCGATGTCTACTCTTTCCGCAAGGAGAAATTTCGGCACGGCACGAACTTATAAAGGCCCTGGCACAATAATGGGCGGTGTGAATAAAAACGAGTAGGACAAGTAAATACTTGAATATATTAAAATGACAAGTAAACGCCAAAATTGAAGTGAATAAAACAAGTATTTACTCTTACTCGCGAGTAAATACTTGACAGGCTAGTAAAACCCCGAAAAAGGACAATTTTGGTGTGAATAAACGCAAGTAAATACTTCTGTAGCAAGTAAATACTCGTCCATTCGCAAGTCAACCCGACCCCAGACTTGCAGTCGTACTTGTACACGAAAGATGGCTGCATTTATGAACCTGCGTGGTGTGAAACATTATAGAGACCGGCGTGATATAAGTCCCGATCTATCTAAGGGACTATTACGGTTTGAGAGCGAAAACGTAGATTTTCTCACTTCACACTTTCTTGATGAAAACATTGATGCAAGGGGTGGGGGGATTAACTGCACGGAAAAAGATGGAAATTTTTCTGAGATACGTTAGTGATCCAGGATTCCAAAGTGGCGTTGCCAACGACGTGGGGGTTGAAAGAAGTACCGTCAGCCAAACATTTTCAAGTGTATTGGATAAAATAGTGTCGAAGTCTGAAGATTGGATTAAATTTCCACGCACTATTGAAGATATGGATCAGGCCAAGGCAGATTGGGCTTCAATATTTCGCATTCCGACTGTCATTGGTGCTATAGATTGCACTCACGTGCATATTATGAAACCTTCGGAATTCGGCGACGAGTATGTTAACAGAAAAGGAAAAACAACAATAAACATTCAGATGACTTGTGACGCTAATGAAAAAATTACAAGTGTGGACGCTCAATGGCCAGGGAGTGTACATGATGGCAGGATTTGGCGAGTGAGTGGAATTCAGGACGTGGTGCGCCGATATGATGGTGATGTTTGTCTTCTTGGTGATAGCGGATATGGAATTACTCCTTGGTTACTGACTCCTTTTGACGAACCAAGAAATCCTCGTGAGCGGGATTACAATTCGACCCATGCTCAGGAAAGAGTAATAATTGAACGAGTTATTGGCCAGATGAAACGTCGTTTTCCCATACTCTCGAGCCAAGTTAGAATAGCAGTCAAAAATGTTCCCAATTTAGTAATAAGTTGTGCAGTGCTTCACAATGTAGCAAAACATTTGAATGATGCTTGGGAAGTGGAAGACGGAATCGAAGATGGTGTCGCTGAAGAAAATGTACCTCTATANACTCGACGCTTTATTCACATCGGTTTACTTGGAGTTTAAATACTCGTTACACTTGACTTGTAAGTAAATACTCGTCCTACTCGTTTTTATTCACACCGCCCAATAGGCATGTTTGTAGCAAGTTTGAATATATTGAACTCTTACCACCAATCGATCAATCAGAGAGCATTCTCAAATTTCTGAACGAGTGGCAGTGGAAATGCTTTGAAATGAAAGCAAATAATCATGAAAANGATCAGAGAGCATTCTCAAATTTCTGAACGAGTGGCAGTGGAAATGCTTTGAAATGAAAGCAAATAATCATGAAAATAAAAATATTTACGTACAGTTAATTATGTTGTTAATAAGTAACCAGCAATATTTATTATTAAAACTCTAATGTGTATGAACATAGAAGTTAAAGCAAACCACACACATTTATTTTATTTGCAGGCTTTTGTGAAGCAATTGCTCGATTACAGACAAATTGAGTTAGTTATATGAATATTATTTTNTTATTTTATTTGCAGGCTTTTGTGAAGCAATTGCTCGATTACAGACAAATTGAGTTAGTTATATGAATATTATTTTTTTCTAAGATGGAGTGCATTTAATTTTTAGCATTAAGAAAAAATGTTTTTAAAACTGCTTATCTAAGCGTTCTCTATTTTAAAAAGTTAAAATCTTGGCAATTTTCCTCGTCCGCTTAGTTATAAAGATTCTGATTCTATGAATAGCCAATTAAAACAATTGGTTCGCTTTTCTTAAGATTTTACTGCTATCTGTTGGCACAACTGCANAATAGCCAATTACAACAATTGGTTCGCTTTTCTTAAGATTTTACTGCTATCTGTTGGCACAACTGCGAAACAATTTACGCCTACGCCAACACTGACTATGGTGCTCTGGAACTTATCGCACACAAAAAGACAACCACCAACCGCACGTTGTGCCAGGGCCCTAACTTTTTTGCGTAGCTCATGAGAAAAACTAGGACTGTTTCAGATTGGCTGTTCTAGTTTTCCGCTGTGTCTGTTCTGTGTGATCGGTGAACATGTGAACCAGGCATTACAGAAGCATTATCCAGATTCTTGCCAAGCTGACTAGCCGGATGTGGTTGCATGGACAGGCTTCCCAACACGGAGAAAGGCGATTTAGAATATGAGGGTACACGCCCAAGCATTGAAACTGTCCTACATGTCTCCCAAAACAGGAGAATTATAACGTAAAAAAGTGTATCTCCAGTGTTTCTATGGTGGTTTTGCTAATTTATTCAAATGTGTTATCTATTTTCAAAGCACAAAAGTATTTAACATTTTAAATAAAGGTTCAAAAATGTGAGGGGGAGGGGGACGCACTAAATTATCATAAAAGACCATTTTTCAATTTTCATTTCCTGCAAAATGCAATCTATTTGGTTCCTTTTGTCCCAATGTCACACTATAGCCCTGCATACCAAGCCAGGAAATTTCATCAGCCTAGCAGTAAATTATTCACCACTTTTATAAAACTGAAAGCAGTAGCAATAAAATTAATTAAGTATGTAGTTCACATATGATTGATCAAAGTAATACAATACTAAAATTAAAAAACCAGACAAAAAAAAAAAGGACTACAAAATTTCAACTACTTTGACTATGATAAGTTACTGTTTAATACTTTACACACGAGATACGTTCCTTCAACACAGCAAAAAATTGCAGTTTGGGAAAACTGTCAGTATAATATAAGTTGATTCAGTATCCAATACTGACAACCATCAAGAAAAATATGTCCATTAACTTTTAGACCCCCACAAATTGTCAAATTACAGAATATGGCCATAACAGCTGTTTTACTGGCAATATTGTGGTCAGAACTTGACAACGCTGGCCTTCATAATTTGGATGACAAATTGTAAATTTAATGAAAAGGGCCAATACATTCAGCCACTAATGTTATATTACATTATTACTAGCCATACACGCTGATTTGCAATTAAAATGAACATTCCACAGTTAACTTTTAGTCAACTATCTGTGATGGGCACAATGTCATATCAAATTACTTTAGTAGATACCGCAATTCTATCGAACTATGCAAATAATGTGTTTTTTCATGAAGTCTTCTTGGTAACCACAGACTAATTTTTTTTAGAAAAGAAACTATTGAAGTACAAATCATTCAGGATTGCAAAATTATAGCTACATAAAATTTATTGCTAGAGCAATACAATATCCACAGTCCTATTGTAAATTAAACTTAGATGGCAAAGATGCACCCCACCCCAGTCAGGGTGTCAACTGAAATTTCATTTTCGAATTCCCTGACTTTTCCCAGTTTTCCAGGCAGAATTTTACCATTTCCTCTGACCTACTTTCAGGACAGAAACCTTCACATACCATATTCTTCTCTGCTGACACAAAAAAAAAAAAAAAAAAAAAAAAGCTACCAGTGAAGTAGAATTAAATTACACTGAAACAGACCAAGCATGCTTGGCAAACATTTTATTCAGCCCATCGATACTTTTGCGATTCATGCTACTGACTTCACACAAATGCATATTACAAACAAATACTTCATTTAGTACCTATAGGCCTTATGTTACTTGGCAAAGATGTATTATTGTCAGTTCACAACTCAAAAATTGAAATTAATTTTAAAATGCATTTGCTTAAAATTACATTATCCTGTGTTCACCCAATAACTTTAGCAGCATAGCAATTACATACATTTTCAGTGATATTTCCCAGACNGCAAAGATGTATTATTGTCAGTTCACAACTCAAAAATTGAAATTAATTTTAAAATGCATTTGCTTAAAATTACATTAACTTTAGCAGCGTAGCAATTATAGACTTTTTTTCCCTGTGGGTGGACACCCTGCCAGTCATGAAACCTTGTGCCCACTGTCACTTTTAAGGAAGGGATAATTTTTTAATTTGAAATAGTAATTTTAAGCCAAAAACTAATCATCTTCGATGCTAAATTAAAAATCAATTTCACTTATAATCTAACAAAATATTTAAAAGTAGCATTAAAACTGCATCTTCAGTAGTAAGATGTGGTTATTAAAACATTAATTTTCACCTTCATACTTTACATGAATAGAATGTGAAAAAAGGATGTTTGAAAACATTCTAGTTTCAAATTCCAAATATATTGCTTTGTCAAAAATGCACCTCAGGTTTATACTTTTTATAAAAATTCACTGGAATGTCAGCAAACACTACACTATCGCAAAATTACCCCACACTTCAAATTCTTTCCTAACCAACTACCTTAACATCCATTACATTATAGAGATTTTTGTTCCAAAGCTTAAGGTATTTGTGAATAGTCGCAAGTTCACTTCATATGACCATATTTTTAAATGCCAAGATTGCTTTTCAGTGTATTCAATTATCCTGATTACAGTTTCTATGGTACCGTTTTAATCACATTTCAATATTTGTGATGTTATTTTATTACACTTTAAAATTCATCAGATATGCATGTATGTATTCAAAATTTTACTGTTTGGTTTAGTCAATCCTGCTTTTCCAGTTTAATTGTCAGTCCTAGCAGAGTATTACACCTATTGCACACTGCAGGTGGAGAAGTCCCCACCACCTTGGATTTACATTTATTCCTCCATAACTTAATTTCCATATTCAATATTTAAAAACCAAGCATGTCAAGCCACAGGGAGCATCTAAAAAGTTATTCTGAAATCAAACTTTTTTTCTCTCCAGTTACTTGTTTCACACCTACACAAAAATTTGAAGGTTCTCATGATTTTAACATTTTTTTGTCCCACAGAGAAAAAAATGAATATAACTGATGCAGGACAAACTTGAAAAAATCTGTTCAGTCCTCAGTCACATCAAGATTTGATTTTCAATGCTCGGTCATTAAGTTTAATTGCAAAGACTTCTCAAATAGTAATCAATGGAACAGTATGCTTAAAGTGGAGACCACCTGGCAGGTGTTAAGTTTTTCCAAGTGTTACGATACAAATGACCATATAAAATTGAGTGTGTAATTAGTATTAAAATTGCTTACAACTACATACAATTTTGGAATTCAATACACAACCAAACCTGTTTTAACTCTACATAAACCAACATTTGATTTAAAACAAGATTTTAAAAAAATTTGGGTGGTATAAAATTGCAAATGACTAGGTATACAATTTTGCATAGAGTAAAATTACAGACTAGACAACTTTTAATGTGTACAATTAATGCTTTTCATTTTAGCCTAATTCTGCTGCATGCCCATCAAAGTAAAAGACTTATCTTCAGGATAACACCTTTTTATCTCCTCTAGTTTGTTACATCAACTATCAGCGTTGAACAGGGTCTTTAATACAGCAAATTCCTTCAGATTACTCACACTGCACACAGAGCCTCAGCACTTTTATCTCCAAATTCTCTATAGTTAACTCATTGACACACTAACATTGTCACCATCANGCACACAGAGCCTCAGCACTTTTATCTCCAAATTCTCTATAGTTAACTCATTGACACACTAACATTGTCACCATCAGATTGGTCAAATGGATCACTATTTCAAAGCTTTTTTATAACACCTATTGTGCACAGATATTCACAACAAAACAAAGGGCATGTGCACCTCAGCATTTATATCCAAGTGACCGCAACAAAATGGCAAGCTCCTGTAAGGGTTGTTTTTNCAAAGGGCATGTGCACCTCAGCATTTATATCCAAGTGACCGCAACAAAATGGCAAGCTCCTGTAAGGGTTGTTTTTGTCCTCCACAATACTAGCTTCAATATCTTTAAAGCCTCCTCTTTTACTGAGCATTTTCTAAAAATGTAAAGATGAAACTGTCTAGTGGCATGACCATCCCAATACACAGGATTCCTCATTTAATTTTCTTTAGTTAACACCATCAGTGATCCGGGTGACCTTGACCTTGTACGTGTTCCCACAACCTTGGATGAACTTAAACCCAAGAAAATCGCAAAATTCCAAAACAAGTTGGTGTCCATCTCTGTAGAGAGGACTAGTATTAAAGAATATTTTAAACAGTTTTGAACGTAATTTGTGCCCTGGTATTTTGGTTATTATAGGTAAATATTATATTGGCAAGGACTAATGGGAAAAGGAGGAAAACGTGTTTGCTATGGCCAGACCACCTGCATAGTAAAAAAAAATACCCTTTTAACCATAAACATTTCTCTATGCTCAACCAAGGTCTTTGTTGAGATGGTCTCTTTGAACATTAATCTTGGTTTCCATTTGGTAATAGTCGGTGCATTAATGTCTAGCCTTGCAACACAAACTACGATACCATTAAGACATGACAATGTTCTATAACTATTAAGGTCAGATATGCTGTCAGAACTGCAACATTTACAGAACACTGACATATGATTAATCTCACCCCTTCTGATCAATATTACCCCATTTTATGGCACCCAACAATGCTGTGGTGATTTCTGAAGCTTCCTAAGCATCCATTCTTTACTTTCTCTACACTTGATGTGCTTTCATACCTCCATCTCTAACAAACAAAAAACTTGCGGATCCTTTTTTTAGGCTACAACTTTTCCAAAACTAAACGAAAACATATAGTAAATATTATTTTCTTAAATATTCTTTCATTAATTTTAAAAAATTACCAATCTGTGATTGCAAGGAAGAAANTATAGTAAATATTATTTACTTAAATATTCTTTCATTAATTTTAAAAAATTACCAATCTGTGATTGCAAGGAAGAAATACCCCAGGTTTTTCACACACTACAAGACATCATTTTCCTCTCATCAGCTTTGCTTACAGTACTGAGTATGGGTAAAAGCTCTGCCTCCTGGTTTCAGCTAGTACTACATGCAGCCCAGGCGCAGAACNGCTTACAGTACTGAGTATGGGTAAAAGCTCTGCCTCCTGGTTTCAGCTAGTACTACATGCAGCCCAGGCGCAGAACCTTCCTAAATTGCACCTTCCCAGATATAAACCAAAAAATCTAAAGGAAAAAAGGATCTCCTGATTGCAGTCTGCAGTGAATCTGTTGCATGTACTCAAAGTCAGTGGTACCATAAATTAAGTAGTAAGTCTATAAATACATCTTGTTTTAATCAAAAGAGTAAATGACAACTCTTAATGTTGAATGACGCCAGGTGGTTTCATATCACATTGCCACTAAATGAAACACTCTGTACTGACAAATTTGCTGGGATCTGACAAATTTCTAAAATCAACCTAAAACTCATGGAATTACTCAGCAAAACAATGCTAAAATTAATTCAAATCCTTACCAAATTAACAGATACACTAAACAGAGTACCTATGTATTTTTTGTACCTTGGCAATTTGTCAAGGGATGGAAACTTAACGCAATAGTTTTTTACTACAGGGAAACCGTAGCTAACTATTAGCCTGCATTGGAAAAAGTGGAATGTGCGACATGTCACCCTTAACTCTCGAGACACGTTTTGTTTAATCTCTAAATTCATGATGACCCGTGGGGTCAACGACCCATCATTGTCCGACTACAGCAAAGGCGCCAAGTTTAAAAAAAAAAAACTTCGGCAGGCAGCAATTTGACTGGCACATACAGCCAGACATGCAAGGAAACTTCAGCAGCATGCAAATACGAGATCTCTTACCTTCGGCGTCGGTGCACTCGACTTGAGTCACGTCGGACATGGTGGCAGCTGGTTCTTAAGCCGTTAGCTTTCCAGACGAGAATGACAACACCGTAGGAGAGCCGGGACGCGCTGGCTGGCTGCCTGATACTTCTGTTGGCGGCGCTGCGGGTCGCTAGACAAAGAAGAGAGAGACAGAGGTCAGCGGACNCGCTGGCTGCCTGATACTTCTGTTGGCGGCGCTGCGGGTCGCTAGACAAAGAAGAGAGAGACAGAGGTCAGCGGACTAGCGAGTCGAGACGTACCGCATGGCGATAGGGGAAACAAGGGGAGGGGAATGCCTGCACTGCCGGTCTACCACCTGCACTCCCCACTCCTTCCAGACAACATCACTGGCTTCCTGTCTGGCGGGAAAGTGAGTCCTCGTCTAGGCAACATCGCACGCGACACGTCATTACGTCCCAAAAATGGAATAGTTGTTCCGCGTAGTTGTTCCGCGCCGTGTCCAAAAATAGCGCCTCCCATGCAACAAACGTTCCACCAGGCGGAGCTCTGGAACACTGTATGTACGAACAATGATAGTTCACGTTTGTGCGGGGTTGAAAATACAAGTTATTAGAACGACAGCAATACTTTTAAGATAGAAATTTTACTTTAAAAGTCAAACTCTTGGCCATGAACATTAAGATATTGAATTCAATTTCCAGTAAATGGAGAGGAGTTCCAAATAATAGCAGCAACAAGGACGAAAACTTCCAAACAAGTTGACGTTGGAAGAAATATTTATACGATGTTTTTACCTTCAAGTTGGAGTCCTAAACCCGAAGCGTAAATAAATGTGCCCGAAGAACATTATTTCCGAGAAGTAACTCTAAGAAATTGTTAATGAATTTGTATTTAATTCTTAGTAAGAGAAGATTTAACAAGAATAATTGCTGCGAACAGTCAGCGCCCAATTTTTGCAAGATATGACCAGAATTATGTCTTTTGTTAAATTGCCTCAAACTTGGATAATTCCATCCTTAAAATTCTGGGTATAAATGATCGACAAAAAGAATGTATACATATACAATGAAAACTATAGATAAAAAAATTGACTTGCCGAAATGCTTAAAAAGTTTAAGTTGAAAACTGTCATCAAAAATCCATGTTAACTCAAATTTAATTATGCCATTCCATGCTCTAAAACCACAAGTGATGGGGGAATAACAATTAAATATTCAAGAATCTATACTAGAGTCAGAGTTTCAGATGACAATAGGGTTCAAACACTGAATATGGAAGCCATTATCGCCCAATTGGTGACCTTCAGCGTATAAAATACCAGCTCCAAAATTTTAATCATCCACATTCGTGGTTAGATACTCTGAATGCCGAATACAATCTTGACAAATTTATAACTTCGACAGTGACAGGAAATTGCTGATAATTAACACTATTCTAATGTACACGAAAACACCAGGTATTATAAAATGTCAAGCCTGCACTTCACTATCATTGTGTAAACGCACCTAGTAAATCTTAACATTGTANCACCAGGTATTATAAAATGTCAAGCCTGCACTTCACTATCATTGTGTAAACGCACCTAGTAAATCTTAACATTGTAATCGATGCAAAACCAGTAACGTATAATAATTAATAAACCAACCGACAAAATTTAAAATATTTTCAAAAGGCAGTTTTTTTTAATAAGGAACGACTAGTTTAAAACTTAAGCTATACATACGTCAAATTCCGGTTATTACTACTATAGAAACAATTTTCGTGAAAAATTATCACTTCTCCATTTAAAAAGTGGCAACACACATCCTAGCAGTAATCTACAGCTTCCAGTTGTCTACAAACTGTTATAAAGAATTCCCCCTTTTTTCCGCCACGATAGCAATAATCTATCAAGAACTGGACTAACCCACCAGTGCGGCAGAGCGGCACAGGGCAGCGCACAGCATCACCCCTTCACATATCAACGGCAGTATATATATATATATATATATATATATTTATTTATTTATTTATTGAAGTTGTCATTACACTAGAAAAGTACACATTTTACAGCGACAAAACCAACCCCCGAGAAAAAGCGAGTGTCGCTGATCTTACAGGGCGCTGTTTAGTGCCATATAACATACGCGTTTGAAACTGACGGCCCACCTGAAGAAATGCAGAATTCTGTAAATATTTAAGGCCATATCATGAATTTCACTTTAATATATTTTAAACATAATTACACAATTTCACATATTCTGTGTCAGTGTTATTTTGAAATACTTTTGTTTGTATATATAACATGCTGAGAAACGTACCGACAGCAATCTGCAGTTTCTAGAAGAGTAATAAGCAAATGCACTAAAACAACGGAGGGGTTGTGTCAAATAAAAGCTACATGCAATGTTAATAAACCAAACAGCAGTGTACGTGAACTAGTCTATTGTAATAAAATAACATGTGTCACACATATTCTGTCAGTTATAGTTTAGAATTAACAGTATGGATGAAAAAATGTACAGTGCAAATGAAATAGTGAACAGNACATATTCTGTCAGTTATAGTTTAGAATTAACAGTATGGATGAAAAAATGTACAGTGCAAATGAAATAGTGAACAGTCAACAACAGGATGGACAGTGTGGAGAATGAAGTGAAACAGGAAATAAGTGCGATGAAGGAATGGCAGGAATTTATGCAACAGCGGAACTCTACTATCACAACATCGCTAAATGAGAAAACTGAGGAAGCAGTACAAGCAACCAATGCAGCAACGCCGGAGGGTNTTCTACTATCACAACATCGCTAAATGAGAAAACTGAGGAAGCAGTACAAGCAACCAATGCAGCAACGCCGGAGGGTAGTCAGCAGCTCTGCAGATTAGTGTCGCGCAGCCAGGAGTGGGAAAGGGGGTCTCATTAAACCCACCCCTTACGATGGCCAAGAATTATTGGCGGGAGTACCAACACCAGTTTGAAATAGTCGCCACTCTGAATGGCCGGTCAGCCAAACAGCGAGCTTACTACTGCCAGAGCGATATCGACTGGAGTACCCCACACCGGTGTCTGCCTTGGAGCTACGTTTCGGCTACCTATCGTTGTAAGGGTGCCCCGAGGAGGCGCGCGACGTCATCTCAGTCGGCTCCATCGATGCCATCGGAGACACGGCAAGCGGTATGTCTGGCGGCATCCCTCAACATGCAGGACACCCTGGCCCGAGCACTGGAGGTGGAGTCAGTAAGACATGGAGCCGCACCCCGTCAAGTACTGGCAGTGACGCTGAAGATCAAGAACGCATGAAGAAGACATTGGAGATGCAGGTGGCCATAAGGCACCTTCCAGGGTCCGTGCTACAGACCATCGTCGCCCCCAACCCAAACGGCCAGAGTGTTGGTCATGTGGGCAGCCAACCGGGGCACCCGAGAGCCTACTCCCCACAGCAACAGCAACAGCGAGAGGCAGGTGAGAATACAATACATTCGGAA
Source organism: Clitarchus hookeri (assembly GCA_002778355.1). NCBI lineage: Eukaryota > Metazoa > Arthropoda > Insecta > Phasmatodea > Phasmatidae > Clitarchus > Clitarchus hookeri. Next base: position 36,848 of record NQII01003230.1, on the reverse strand, counting down.
AATGTGTAAACAACGATCTTAGGAGGCGAAGGTCGGAGTCTGCTGGAGGGAAGGCCCCAATATTCTTAGACGTACGGTAGGTGAAACAGGATTAGGATGCAATACTGGTGGAGGGGACCCTGAATGTTGTTCCTTGCCAGATGGTCATCGACACTGGGGCGACCATGACAGTAGTAATACCAGACATTCTCGGACCCCCCCACCCCCGACGTTAATATGGAACAATGCTATTTGACTACAGCAACAAGAGGCGCCACACCTGTTACAGGTTAACAGAAAAGTAATCTTTATGCTTGGTGAACTTAGCATAGAGCACGATGTTTACATAGCAGAAATAGAGGATGAATGTCTTGTGGGGTTTGATGTACTGTGTAGGCTGGGGTGCTGTATCGATACTCTACTTGATGTGCTACGGGTAGGCAGTACAGAGTTGGTGGTGTCAACACTGAATGATTTGTCCTCCCCAATTAGCTGCCCAGTAGTCTGGTCAACCCACTGTGCTGCCCGCTTCTAGTGAAATTGTCATTAAAAACAGATTTCAAGGAAAAATTGCCAGGTATTTGGATCTAATTAAGCCAGTATAGAGGGTTGCATCCTGCCAGGTAAAGTCGTTGTAGCAAGAACTTTGGTCTCTTCTAATTGACAGTTTTCCAGTTACAATGATAAATTTGTCCTATAGTGACATTCGTCTTGAGGGTGATCATGATAGGTGTTTGCAAGCAGGTGTCACAGATACATCCAAATGTTCCATTAGATTCTAGAGTAGAACAAATAGAATGTCCTCTACCAGAAGTACTGGATGAACTGCTAGTACGAACAAGAGGAAATCTTAACTGGTGCTAGAAAAAGGTTGTCTCTAAATTACTGCAGATAAATAGGGATGCCTTCTCGTGTGGACCAAATGACCTTGGAAGGACTAACGCGACCTGCCACCGCATTGATACAGGAGATGACAGGCCCATAAAGCAGCCACCAAGACGACTGCCACTAGCTTCACATGAGGCAGTCAAGAGAATAATGAAGGAGTTAGATGTGATAGAACCATCAGTTAGTCCATGGTCGTCACCCATTGTACTTGTTAAGAAGAAAGATGGCTCTCTGAGGTTTTGTGTAGATTATCGCCAACTTAATAATGTGACAAATATAGACTACCTGCTTCCAAGGATAGATGACACATTGACCAGCTTAGCAGGTTCCCAATGGTTTTCTAGACGAATGGGTACCCGCAAAGCGAGGTGTCCCCAAAGGACCAAGAGAAAACTACGTTTTGTGTCGAAGAGAAAGGAACCTGGCAGTTCTAAGTTATGCCTTTTGATATATGTCAGGTTTGCCCAGATGAAGTTGTGACAGGGAGGACATTTGAAGAGTACCCATCAACACTTACACTCTGTAATCCTGAAAGTGTCCGCAGACAACTTGAAACTAGTTCCTACGAAGTGCCACCTGTTGCAAAAGAAAATTAATTTCTTGGGACATGTAGTGTCGGACATGGAATAGGAACAGGCTCAGAGAAAACTAAACCAATAAGAAATTGGCGGACACAAACTAACAAAACTGCTGAGTTTTCTGGGATTATGTTCCTATTAACAACTATTTGTACCTGAGTTCGCCACAATCGCCAAACCACTACATGAGCTTACCGAGTCGAAAAGGAGATTTAATTGGACTACTGAGTCTGAAAATGCTTTTAGTCAACTAAAGAAAATTCTGGCACCACCAGTCATGGATTTCCCGAAAAGTGAGAGCATGTTCATTTTGGACACTGATGCTAGTGATGTAGGCATTGGAACTGTTATCTCAGGTTCAGGATGGGAAGGAAAAACCACTAATACTTCAGTAAGGCATTACATAAGCCTGAGAGAAATTACTGTTTTACACGCAGGGAGCATCTGGCAATGGTGAAGGCAATTTCACTTTTCCACCCCTACCTTTATGGCAGCCATTTTACTCTAAGAACCGACCAGGCTTCATTACATTTGCTACATCATCGTCAAGGATATGACAAATACANATAGGAACAGGCTCAGAGAAAACTAAACCAATAAGAAATTGGCAGACACAAACTAACAAAACTGCTGAGTTTTCTGGGATTATGTTCCTATTAACATCTATTTGTACCTGAGTTCGCCCCGATCGCCAAACCACTACATGAGCTTACCGAGTCGAAAAGGAGATTTAATTGGACTACTGAGTCTGAAAATGCTTTTAGTCAACTAAAGAAAATTCTGGCACCGCCAGTCATGGATTTCCCGAAAAGTGAGAGCATGTTCATTTTGGACACTGATGCTAGTGATGTAGGCATTGGAACTGTTATCTCAGGTTCAGGATGGGAAGGAAAAACCACTAATACTTCAGTAAGGCATTGCATAAGCCTGAGAGAAATTACTGTTTTACACGCAGGGAGCATCTGGCAATGGTGAAGGCAATTTCACTTTTCCACCCCTACCTTTATGGCAGCCATTTTACTCTAAGAACCGACCAGGCTTCATTACATTTGCTACATCATCTTCAAGGATATGACAAATACAGCACAGAACTGGACGCCTTCACATAAATGCAGATAAACTTTCTAGGTGCCATGCGNGTCAAGGATATGACAAATACAGCACAGAACTGGACGCCTTCACATAAATGCAGATAAACTTTCTAGGTGCCATGCGAGCCATTCTGTAGTCATTGTGATCGCCAGAAGACAAGTGTGGCGAATCACTTAAGGTACGGAGGACAAGAATTCAAGGTTCTCTATCTTGTGATGGGACACCCATCTGTAGTGACGAGGGTATTACGAAAGATCAGCTGAATGATCCCACGTTACAGCCATTATTGAAGCGGAAAGAAGCTGGCTGTCGGTCAAACCGGGAAGAGATATCCAGTCTGAGCGCAACAGTCAAAGCATACTGAGCACAGTGGAATTCTCTCTTACTGAAGGATGGCACACTTTACAGAAAATGAGAAAGCAACGATGGAAAACATGAACAGTTATAGCTGGCCCTCCCAGAATGCAGGGTTCCTGAAGTCTTATTGACCCTTGACAGAGTTAGAATGAGATTCTACTTGCTTCAATGTCGGGAGGACGTTGAGAAGTGCTGTTAAATGTGAAACATCTGCACTGCGAGGAATGACTGAAGGACCAGGGGACAAGGTCACCTCCAGAAATACAATGTTAGAACTCCATTCGAGAGTATGGCAGTAGATATTCTGGGTCCCTTGCCTGTCACAGAGAGAGGTAATCGGTATCTACTATTGGTCCAAGATTACTTTACTGAGTNGATATTCTGGGTCCCTTGCCTGTCACAGAGAGAGGTAATCGGTATCTACTATTGGTCCAAGATTACTTTACTGAGTGACCTGAGGTCATTTCCCTTCCGAACCAGGAAGCATGTATTGTGGTTGATGCACTCACAGAGCAGGTCTTCTCGAAGCTTGGAGTGCCAGGAGAACTCCATTCCGATTGGGGGAAGAAACCTTGAAGCTATGGTGTTCCANGATATTCTGGGTCCCTTGCCTGTCACAGAGAGAGGTAATCGGTATCTACTATTGGTCCAAGATTACTTTACTGAGTAACCTGAGGTCATTTCCCTTCCGAACTAGGAAGCATGTATTGTGGTTGATGCACTCGCAGAGCATGTCTTCTCGAAGCTTGGAGTGCCAGGAGAACTCCATTCCGATTGGGGGAAGAAACCTTGAAGCTATGGTGTTCCANTGTCTTCTCGAAGCTTGGAGTGCCAGGAGAACTCCATTCCGATTGGGGGAAGAAACCTTGAAGCTATGGTGTTCCAGGAGGTAAATATTCTCGGGATGAAAAAGACTCGAACTACAGCACTACACTATCAGTCAGATGGGATGGTCAAGAGGCTTCACCGCAATCTTGAGCAGTACCGGCGATCTTTGAGGCAGACAACAAAAAGGATTGGGATTCAAAGGTGCCATTGTTTCTCCTTGCTTACTGTTCGGCAGTTCACAAGTTCACCACGGTAACACCATTAGGGATGTTGTTTGGGAAGAGCTACACTTTCCTAGTCACCTGTTTGGCCGACCAACAGAAGAGGAAGCTGCAAGCCCTGATTATGCCAGCGAATTACATAACAGGCTAGTTGGCATTCATGATTGTGCTCGGCAGCACCTTGGAATAAATAATGACGGGATGAAGACACGCTTTGATAGAATGTCGGGCGAGGTATTTCAAGGAAAACTGGTGTGGCTGTACAACCCACAGAGGCGAAAAGGGTACTACCCAAAGCTACAGAAATGTTGGGAAGGTCCCTACCGAATTCTGAAGCTCAATGATGTGGTCTTTTGGATTTGCCATCAAGGCTCTCGGGAGAAACCGAAAGTTGTCCACATCGACCAACTAGGACTCTACAAAAGTCCGGATGTTGCAGAGTCTGTTCGGGACAGACTTGAGGAGGGGGCAGTGTTATGTGTCGCTGGTCTGCGTTGACCTTGGCCCGTCCCGCGCGAGCGAGTGGAAAAGGACAGTTATATATCGAGCAGCGAGTCACAAGAGATTTTTGACAGGCGAGCGATAACTATAGCTCTTGAATTATAATCCAAGACATGCATATCTTGTTACGAAAAGCTTATCACATCAAGTAATCTTTGCAGCGCACGCTCCTGACCTTCAGCAGATTGAATATTTGCATTTATCAGAATAAGTTTCTAGTGATTTACTGCCCTTGTTTCTCTCGGCATGACTCGGGATGCGTCGAACTTTCCAGGTCAAGGCCAGTGAGTATGAAAGTGCAACGGACCTCCTAGTAACGAGTTGATGAGTGGCTGGAGTTTTAGCGATAGACAATGAGTGAGAAGAGAACAGACCGGCGGGAGAAATGACCACCAGGAGGAAAATTTGCACTGCGTGCATCGGCGCAGCGAATAATGCGACTGGCAGGCTGTACTATTGGACTAGATGCACGAGTGAAAAGTTACAAATGATGGCAACAGACAGTGTGTTAATGATGAGTATGAGTTAATTGACTGTAACCAGAAACAATAAGAAGGATGTTAATTAGAGTTAAAATAGGCACAAAATATTGCACTTGCTGAGAAATAGAAAAATAATAGTGGAGACAGACAGATTAACACTGTAAATAACAGCTGTGTGAACAAATTAAAATTTAGTTATTTTATTTCTTATTAAGATCTCTATCCCTCACGAACTCGGATACACCCCCCACCCCCCTGAAATCTTGTAACAATACATATTGTAGCATGCAGTATGCAAGCACAACACATCGTCCATTCTATAATTATATTGCATTCATTCATCGCGAGATGAATGATTAAATATTTTAAATATCAACAGTACAATTTTCAACACTTGGAAAGTTACCCTCTCGTAATATAAACATGTTACCATTCTACTACATCTTCACAACCCTTGCTCCTTGGAGTTTCAAAAACAAACAAGCACTGTGAATTCGATATACAACTTAGGTTAGGTTTCTTAGTTCCTTGCTTATTGTATCATGAGGTTGCCAGTATACAAGCCCTTTTCTCCTTATGAAGCAGTGAATAAAACAAGTAATTGCTTCCCTTCCCCCAGTACTTTTTCCGTCTCACTATTTGAAAACACTACCATTACTGTTCCTTCCCTCTGATCCTAGATTTTAACGAAACTAAATCTTGCAACAACAGCTGCATTTCCATGCATAAAACAAAAAAAACTCCCGCTTCACTTGCAAATGAGTCAAACTACTAGTTTTCGCTGGTGTCCCTAAGATCAGCTACCACCTAGCCCTCTCGGTTCAGGAACTATTGGGGAAGGTCAGCGAAGCGTGCAGTATTCACTTGAATGCAAATATCCCTCCCCAGGTCATCAGCAAACGTGGCAATATCTGGGTTCCCTATAATTCTTATACGTAACTACATGCCCTAATTTTAAATAATCTTAAAATAAACGATACTAATGTATTTATCTTTTTTCATTATGGAGTCTCCTCGTCTTAAGTCTACACCGTCTTTATTTTGGGTAAGTGATCCTTCCATCAACCAGTGTTGTTCTGGAGGTTGGCTTCGATAAGAGCGAGAAGTTCATGAAATTCTGCTTTCGTTAGCCGGAGATCGTTTATAAATTTTTGTCATCACTTTCTAGACCCGACATCAAATGGTGGNGAAATTCTGCTTTCGTTAGCCGGAGATCGTTTATAAATTTTTGTCATCACTTTCTAGACCCGACATCAAATGGTGGAACACGCAGAAAGTTAACATTTTACGGCATATTTCGTGCACCCACGTTCGTTTATTTTCTTTGTCATCTATCAGTGCTGTTAATAAGAACCCTTCTTTCTCGCTGACACTATCGCTATAATTTAAACACTCTAGATTCTCACCGATGTACTGTAAATCACCAAAGGTAGTGTCCTTCCTACAGCTACTACTCTATTAAACAGTCCATCATATAGCTTAGTTTGAGAAATGCATGTAGACTAGCACATCGTAGCATAGCTTTATGCATGAATCCAGCTTTACACCGCCACCGCCATGCGTAACAGTAGCTTGGATGTCAAGTTCGGTCTCGGGATTCCTCCATACTAAAAGGCGGTCATCATTGTAAAAAGATTAATTTTATTCTCATCCGAGAGCAAAACTCTGTCTTATGTCTTTTGTGAATGCTAACCTATTCTTTTGAATTNAGATTAATTTTATTCTCATCCGAGAGCAAAACTCTGTCTTATGTCTTTTGTGAATGCTAACCTATTCTTTTGAATTTTTTTTTTTTGCTTACATAGAGCTCCTTTCTTGGAAGACTGAGGAGTCTCATTATTGTTCTTGGTGTTACTAGTTTTCCAAATTGTTCTTTCACATAAGCGATCATTCTCACCACTTGCCACGTNAGAATAAGTTTCTAGTGATTTACTGCCCTTGTTTCTCTCGGCATGACTCGGGATGCGTCGAACTTTCCAGGTCAAGACCAGTGAGTATGAAAGTGCAACGGACCGCCTAGTAACGAGTTGATGAGTGGCTGGAGTTTTAGCGATAGACAATGAGTGAGAAGAGAACAGACCGGCGGGAGAAATGACCACCAGGAGGAAAATTTGCACTGCGTGCATCGGCGCAGCGAATAATGCGACTGGCAGGCTGTACTATTGGACTAGATGCACGAGTGAAAAGTTACAAATGATGGCAACCGACAGTGTGTTAATGATGAGTATGAGTTAATTGACTGTAACCAGAAACAATAAGAAGGATGTTAATTAGAGTTAAAATAGGCACAAAATATTGCACTTGCTGAGAAATAGAAATNCAGAAACAATAAGAAGGATGTTAATTAGAGTTAAAATAGGCACAAAATATTGCACTTGCTGAGAAATAGAAAAATAATAGTGGAGACAGACAGATTAACACTGTAAATAACAGCTGTGTGAACAAATTAAAATTTAGTTATTTTATTTCTTATTAAGATCTCTATCCCTCACGAACTCGGATACACCCCCCACCCCCCTGAAATCTTGTAACAATACATATTGTAGCATGCAGTATGCAAGCACAACACATCGTCCATTCTATAATTATATTGCATTCATTCATCGCGAGATGAATGATTAAATATTTTAAATTTCAACAGTACAATTTTCAACACTTGGAAAGTTACCCTCTCGTAATATAAACATGTTACCATTCTACTGCATCTTCACAACCCTTGCTCCTTGGAGTTTCAAAAGCAAACAAGCACTGTGAATTCGATATACAACTTAGGTTAGGTTTCTTAGTTCCTTGCTTATTGTATCATGAGGTTGCCAGTATACAAGCCCTTTTCTCCTTATGAAGCAGTGAATAAAACAAGTAATTGCTTCCCTTCCCCCAGTACTTTTTCCGTCTCACTATTTGAAAACACTACCATTACTGTTCCTTCCCTCTGATCCTAGATTTTAACGAAACTAAATCTTGCAACAACAGCTGCATTTCCATGCATAAAACAAAAAAAACTCCCGCTTCACTTGCAAATGAGTCAAACTACTAGTTTTCGCTGGTGTCCCTAAGATCAGCTACCACCTAGCCCTCTCGGTTCAGGAACTATTGGGGAAGGTCAGCGAAGCGTGCAGTATTCACTTGAATGCAAATATCCCTCCCCAGGTCATCAGCAAACGTGGCAATATCTGGGTTCCCTATAATTCTTATACGTAACTACATGCCCTAATTTTAAATAATCTTAAAATAAACGATACTAATGTATTTATCTTTTTTTATTATGGAGTCTCCTCGTCTTAAGTCTACACCGTCTTTATTTTGGGTAAGTGATCCTTCCATCAACCAGTGTTGTTCTGGAGGTTGGCTTCGATAAGAGCGAGAAGTTCATGAAATTCTGCTTTCGTTAGCCGGAGATCGTTTATAAATTTTTGTCATCACTTTCTAGACCCGACATCAAATGGTGGAACACGCAGAAAGTTAACATTTTACGGCATATTTCGTGCACCCACGTTCGTTTATTTTCTTTGTCATCTATCAGTGCTGTTAATAAGAACCCTTCTTTCTCGCTGACACTATCGCTATAATTTAAACACTCTAGATTCTCACCGATGTACTGTAAATCACCAAAGGTAGTGTCCTTCCTACAGCTACTACTCTATTAAACAGTCCATCATATAGCTTAGTTTGAGAAATGCATGTAGACTAGCACATCGTAGCATAGCTTTATGCATGAATCCAGCTTTACACCGCCACCGCCATGCGTAACAGTAGCTTGGATGTCAAGTTCGGTCTCGGGATTCCTCCATACTAAAAGGCGGTCATCATTGTAAAAAGATTAATTTTATTCTCATCCGAGAGCAAAACTCTGTCTTATGTCTTTTGTGAATGCTAACCTATTCTTTTGAATTATTTTTTTTGCTTACATAGAGCTTCTTTCTTGGAAGACTGAGGAGTCGCATTATTGTTCTTGGTGTTACTAGTTTTCCAAATTGTTCTTTCACATAAGCGATCATTCTCACCACTTGCCACGTTNCATTATTGTTCTTGGTGTTACTAGTTTTCCAAATTGTTCTTTCACATAAGCGATCATTCTCACCACTTGCCACGTTTCTGTATGCCAGTTCGTATGGTTGACCCAATCTTGGTCTGTTTATTAAAGCTTTCGATTCTTTAAACCACTCTATTACACTTTGCACAATCTAACAACTTCGCCGAACAATGTTTTCAGTCTCAGAAGATTTGTTTTTATTACATAACGAAAATGGTTTGTCTCGTTTCCACGGTAGTTTCTTTTCCCTTGCGACCAATGTTAACTTTCTGAAGCCCTCTCGTCACACCATAAAATGCGTGTAAGGTGCAATATGTAGCTGTAGAAGACTCAAAAAGGCAGGAAATTAGCCTGGTCTTCGTTTCTGTATTCATAACAAACTGTACGTACACTTGTATCCGAATTAACAAGCCTCAAGTGAGACTATTTTATTTATTTTTTAAAGGAACGTTATATTTAAAATAATAACATATATAAATTTCACTATAATTTAATACGTTTTTCTATGTAAAGTGCAATAATTATGTTTGTTCCCGAAGCACGCAAAACTTATTGTTTCTCTTTGTACTTGTGACTGTGCAAATACTTCTGTCCATGTATGTAATACATCCATTTAGCCATTACGAAGAAACTCTGGAAATAAAGACTATGGTGGCAAACCCGACATGGTGGTATTACTTTGTTTAATTATCTGAAAGCCAAACAGGTGAATGGAGAGCTCAAAATTTTTACAAGGATCGGATGCATCCCAGTAATTTTGAGTTGCTTGTAAATTAAATTGGGCGAACAATCGCTAGAAGAAATACCGAGGGGGCAGCAACCTACGAAAATCAGTTTACACAATGAAAAAAAAAAATTACTTAGAAATCCCGGACAATCACAAGAAACTCGCAGAAAATCCCTGCAAATTTCGGGATATCCCTGGAAACATTGGAAAATCGTTAGAAATCTAAAAAAATGCTACGGAAGAACTGAAACCCCTAAAATTAGCCATGATTCCTAAAAAAAATTGGTTTAAATTATTTCAAAAATTAAGATTCAAAAGAAACTTAAGANCCTAAAATTAGCCATGATTCCTAAAAAAAATTGGTTTAAATTATTTCAAAAATTAAGATTCAAAAGAAACTTAAGACAGTGCCAAAAATATTAAAATTATATTAATATAACAAAATCATGTAGATAGAATTTAGCAAAATTATAAACGTGAAAAAAAAAAATTGTCATGTAACATAGGAATAAAAAGATAATCGCCTAATAAGTATTACAAAAAATACATTAATGCAACCTTCGAATAGAGTCCGCAGACTAATTACGATTTTTCTATACTACACAAAAGTTCCTGTTCCAGAGAATTTGTTGCCAAACTATAGGAGTTGCAGAAGCTGCATTTGTTCCCACACACTTTTAGCCTACCTTCTTAAGGAATGATAATAGGTTATTATTATTATTATTATTATTACTCTGGTACAAATGGCCATGANATAGCCTACCTTCTTAAGGAATGATAATAGGTTATTATTATTATTATTATTATTACTCTGGTACAAATGGCCATGAGAAACGTATAGCCAGAATGTGATTTCGGCGTCTAACAATTAACATCCAATCCAGGAAGTGTCGAATATTCGTAGTAATTCACTGGACATTCAAGGCAAACGCAAAGACACTGGTGCCTTATCCAAAATTCATTGCGCCGTAAGTCGGTGTGTAGCCAAGTACGCTACGGAGGTCGGCAAAAGAAACGCTTATGTGATAACCTTCCAACCTGTGTGTGCGTGTCTCGACTATAAGAGTCTTTATGTGGGTCTGTTTGAGAGAGGTGTGCGTGCGTGCACGCGCATGCTTACCTGAAACTTTTGAAACTATTCACTGAAATATACCTGACTATCAACTTATAACACGCAGTAAGGATGGCTTACTTTCGTAGTTTATTCCGTACCGGATAATTTGTTTTTCAAAATGGTAGCTATTAATTATTGGTGCTATGATATTTCTCACGAACTGTTCAACCTATTCGAACCAAATGTTGTATGGTCAATATTCACAATGTCAGGATGGAATTTAACTTATATCGCCCATGGTCTCCCATTTTGGGATGTCTCAAATTAAAAAATAATGCTTTTACATAATATTTATAGAATTACTCAAACAGTTACTGTCAAATTTGCCATGTAAGTAGTAATGCTATAGATCACTTAAAATTACACGATTTAGTTTATCAAGCACCTTCAAAATGGCTTCTTTATAAATATCTGAGAAGTGTGCCACATTTGCCAAACTAACTATTTAAGCCAATATTGGTACGCTGATAATACCTCAAGCTAATATTAATTATGCTACAACATATCTTTATGTAGACTATTTTGTAAGATAGTTGCCTGAAACAATAAACTACATCATATCTCCGGATACTCAAACGATTCCCTCCAACTTCGACATATAAATACTTTCCGTGGTANAACAATAAACTACATCATATCTCCGGATACTCAAACGATTCCCTCCAACTTCGACATATAAATACTTTCCGTGGTAGGTCACCTAACACAACTGGAGAAAATTAAACATATTTTCAAATGGCAGGTTTATGAATATTTTATGTTAGTATGCCGTAACTGTCGACCCATTATGCACCATTTAAACCAAATTTGATACGCTGGCAATGGCTACTCCGAAAATAAAATATGTTAAATAAAGTCTTTCTGGTCAGGCTATTTTTTTACAATATTGTTTAAATTGAAAAAAAAAAAAAGAAAAAAAAACATCTTACANAAAAAAAAAAAAAAAAAAAAAATCTTACAGTTCAACTCAGGAACTACTAACCTATTTAAAACTAACTTGGAATGCTGGAGCAACTTATTATTTGCATTAAATATGTGCACATATTAAAACCTCTTGTTTGCCATGCAGCAAAATAAAATTCTTAACATTAAAAGTAAATATCTAATATCAGGTACCTCTTATAGAGTCCCAGCAAATTTGGCAAGCAAAAATCATTTTCAGTAATCACAAGTGAACAAACTCATGTTTTTGTTACAATTGAGCTAATTTAAACTAAAATTAGACTGCTGAAGTAACTACTGAGTGCATTAATTGCGTCTTGCACGATTAATCCTTTGTTATGTTGAGGCCATGTTGGCGCAGCGACTAGAGCGATCGCCTCTCACCTAGGCGAACCTAGTTCGATTCTCGGCGAGGTCACTCCCAGATTTTCGTAATTGGGAATTGTACCGGACGATGCTACTGGTCGACGAATTCTCTCTGGGATCTCCCGTTTCCCCCACCCTTGCATTCCGGCGCTGCTCCATACTCACATAGCTTCACCCTCATAGGTGTTAAAGTCCGCTGTGTTAATAGCCGCCCAAACTCTCTCCACTCTACTTAGTTATGTCCAGTAACTTTTCTATCTCAATGTATTCTTTGGGCTGGATTAACGTGACTATTTGTTGGCATCTGTAAAAATTCTTGGCATAGACCGATAAAACATTTTCGAAGCATAACCATTAAGTGACATTCTTATTTCATGTAGGTCTAATATATTTACTGTGTAACTTGTTCACTTCCTGTTTGTGCCCTCGTAAGTTGGTATATCAATATTACAGTTTTCTGAAAAAATAATCATATTATTTCAAATGTTTTTTAATGTGTCGCTGAAGCAATTATGTACATTATATTTTACACCTGCCATAATTTGCTCAAAAATTATATTCGTTGTAACTTTACGAAAATGTTACATAAAAATCTTTACGCTTTACATATTCTCTTTATTGTACACAATACTTCCATAGCCCTACGACGCATGAAAGAAGCACTGTTAACTTGTTTTGCAAAAATAAAAGACTGTCAAATATNCGAAGCATAACCATTAAGTGACATTCTTATTTCATGTAGGTCTAATATATTTACTGTGTAACTTGTTCACTTCCTGCTTGTGCCCTCGTAAGTTGGTATATCAATATTACCGTTTTCTGAAAAAATAATCATATTATTTTAAATGTTTTTTAATGTGTCGCTGAAGCAATTATGTACATTATATTTTACACCTGCCATAATTTGCTCAAAAATTATATTCGTTGTAACTTTACGAAAATGTTACATAAAAATCTTTACGCTTTACATATTCTCTTTATTGTACACTATACTTCCATAGCCCTACGACGCATGAAAGAAGCACTGTTAACTTGTTTTGCAAAAATAAAAGACTGTCAAATATACTATTTTATTGTATTTGGTTTGAAATTGGGCATAGGGCCACATAACCTCGCCTAGTTTCATTTGCTTACTAGGCACTTGTTACTACACAAAGGAATACTTTATTCTTTTAACTTATTTAGATACTAGCTAACTGTAACAGTATCTTAGCAAGTATGCAATTGGTTTTGGAGAAATGGGCAATTATTGAGGGGTTTTTTTTTCTCTTAAATTACCCCAGCCAAATGCTAGGAGTGATTGCTACACGAATAAAGTCTAATGCTCCTGCAACCAAAAAAAAAATACTATTGCGGCATTGATTTAAACGTGTATGCAGTAGTAAAATTAATAATTTTAAAAAGTTAACAACGTTAACCATTAACTCATACTACTGTAATTAAAATGTACTGTTGAAGTGTTAATGTTAATATTAATAAAGCCTCTAAATGTATTACATCAANTACTGTAATTAAAATGTACTGTTGAAGTGTTAATGTTAATATTAATAAAGCCTCTAAATGTATTACATCAATTTGTATGGCACTTTATCGCAAATTTTGTTTCAACGGCTCAATATATTTATATTGATCCAATCTTCGTCCTATAAACGCCTTTTCACAAACACCGTGTGCACTCGTGCACCTCCAACCATAACTGAACTCCCACGATGCTTTACGGTAGGACGAAAATGTTGGGGATTCATCTCTTCAGTGGTTTTTCTCCACACTTTTGGTGGACCTTCATGGCCGAAAACTTAATTTAATCTCATCTGCAAATATTACACAAGTGAACTCTTCTCACTGTCATTGGGGTCACACAGACTTCGAAAGTATATTTTAGGTCCGTTGCGCATGAACTAGTAAAAGGTCTCTGACGAATTTGTTTCACAACATAGCTTTCCTAAGTACTTTTGGCCGCACACTCCTCGGTTTGTCCGTCAGCATGTTTGTACTTTTATATCGTTTTACGATACATTGCACAGTAACCAAGATGGGAAGTACACTGCGCAAGTTATGCATCACCTTGTTTGTATCCGCAGTATTCGTTAACATTTGATTATTTGTTCTATTCGTAACATACCCCATTCACCAGCTGTGTAGTGCCCGGCATAGTTATTGTGTACTGCCAATCATGGCATCAATATTGCACTGCGACAGCTTAAGCTTGCTACCGTGTCGACCTGCCGATGCCTGGCAGTGCTGCCAGAGCATCTAAAGCAGACAGATATGGGTCGCACACCATCGACAACGTCCCAGCGATCGCAGATTGTAACCTTGGTAGATGAGGGACATTCACAAAGAGATGTGGCTGTCCCCTGCTCGGGGTCAACCAGAGTGATGTCAGTCGTGTGGAATAAGTACATGGAAACACATTCTGTGGCAGATGCACCTAGTAGTGGTCGTCTCCGTGCCACTATAGCAGCGCAGGACAGATTTGCAGTGGTCAGCTCCAGGAGACGACCATTTTCCACAGCAGCTGACCTGCGGCGAGATCTTCGTCGAGAGAATGGAGGACAGATATGGACGCAGACTGTCCAGAACAGGCTTCATCAGGACCACAAACGTGCCTATAAGCCCACGNGAATGGAGGACAGATATGGACGCAGACTGTCCAGAACAGGCTTCATCAGGACCACAAACGTGCCTATAAGCCCACGATGTGTCCATCTCCATCACATCGTAACCGAACTGAGCGATTAGCCTGAGGGCGTGCACACTTCGACTGGGAGATTGCCTCGTGGAAGCATGTCATGTTCACAGACGAGACCCGTATGTGTCTGCACCTGATTCACCGTCTTTGAAGGTGTGGTGTTGTCGTGGACCTACAGCGAAGCAGCGTTACGTCCACAAAGTTCATCCATATTGTGGTGGCAGGACATCAACACCATAACAGGCCAACGATACGTGAAAGAGGTTCTTGAACCTATCGTGCATGCTTTTCGTGCAGACATCGGTNCAACACCATAACAGGCCAACGATACGTGAAAGAGGTTCTTGAACCTATCGTGCATGCTTTTCGTGCAGACATCGGTGAGCAATTCATCCTCATCGGCGATAATACTCGTCCACATAGATCACGGATCGTGCAAAACGTCTTGCAAGAAGCGTCAATCACACGAATGCCTTTGCCGGCCAGGTCACGCGATATGAATTGCTTGTAACATGCATTAGGGATATTAAAAAGCGCGATCGCCAATCGTCCGAACCCACCTGAAACACACGTAAGTACAGGCTGCTGTTGAAGAGTGGGACCTCATTTCTCCAATTAATTCTGGACCTCATTTGCAGCGTTCCATGAAGTGTCCACGGCCTTGTCACTCACTGCATGGGGAGGCCATAGCGATCTGACAGGACTGTTTCATGAATGTGCCACTTGCATGTCGAAGTGATTTCGGGTCCTGTGAGCTGTACCTGGTCACGAAGTGCATTAAAAGCTTATTTTCCAGTGACATAGGTCTTCAACCATTTATTGAACGACATTTCCTTTGGCTAAGCCTGCCCCAATACAACAAAGCCAAGTGATGCAAAACTTATGTTGTGCGGTGTACTACGGGAATCATGCGAGTGTATGCAAACATTTGTTACTTGTAACCAAGTATGTGAATTCTTTTGGGTTTCATTATGTTTGTTTTTGCAAGATTTTCTAATATGTTTTTGTATGTATAGACTATGTATTTCTCAGACCTAAAATTTACTGCACGATAGAAGTTTGATTCGCTTTGATGTTTTTGCAAAACTTCCTGCAAAATGTGTGGAGTATACTGAACGGCGTGGTGTATAAACTATTGATCGGCATGGCAGATACCATTTATGTACGTGCTGCACTTAAATCCCCCCTCACCAATAAATCATGTCCATATATTTGCGTACTAAAGTGGGTAAATACACTGGTGCGCAGATATCCACATCACGGTTACAGAAAACTGCACTGGAGCAGAATGAAGGCACAAGCAAGCACGTGGGACGCGGACACAGTTCTGACAGAGGAGGGATGTGTGGTACAGCAGAAATCAATACTGACTGGGGGTAGCTGCAGGTCATTCAACCACACGAGCACCAACTACGTACTTGACTCCTTTTCGTGTCAGCTGCGACAATGTATAATTCCTTAACTCGCCTATGACGCTTTTACAGCAACGAAAATGCGAACGGCATTGATTAAAATATGAACGCAGTTTCTTCAGTGGCTAGCATCACACTCACGAAAGCGTCTAGAATGGGAGAATAAAGAACTGCAGATGCAGGGTTGAGAATGACATTGAGCTTAACTGTGACCACAACGTCCCTTAATATAATTTCTTCTCAGTTCGTATAAGAAATGTCTTCACGTAAGAATAACTCCCAGCTCTTACAATGAAACAAAAAGTTTAGTCCGGTCACCAATTCATTTAGTATCCGAATATGCTGTCAATTTTCCCCTCTCTCCAATGCACCACTGCAAATCCATTCTTTCTTAAACTCAGATCTCGGAGACTTGAGTTAACCGGGAAATATTACGTGTACGCTCAAACAATCTTCTCATATTTCTGCAAATCAGTTTCAGAATTTTTAAGGTCCCTTGCTAATTTTTACAGTTGCATCTTGCCAAGTGTTCGAAAAACTTCATCCCATGAGAATATTACATTAATGCATTTCGCNCTAATTTTTACAGTTGCATCTTGCCAAGTGTTCGAAAAACTTCATCCCATGAGAATATTACATTAATGCATTTCGCATACTGGATATCACACCACTCCGAGTGTTAACTTGTTGCAAACAAAATTTGAAGTTCTTTCAGGAAAAGAAAGTCTCTCTTTGTTTAGGCAGAAAAATCTGCTGTAATATCACAAAACTCTTCAGTGAATTGGCCTTCATAATTCCAACATTATAAATTAAACAAACTTCCCTCATATCTAGTTCCGTTGTAAATTTCTTTGAANATTGGCCTTCATAATTCCAACATTATAAATTAAACAAACTTCCCTCATATCTAGTTCCGTTGTAAATTTCTTTGAAGTCTGTATACAAAGTTGCCATAAAGAGAAGCTGGCATGAAATAGGAGAATAATAGCTGTCCCAGGGTCAGCACCTAAGACACCAAACGCCAAACTATTATCAAATGCAGATTTTCACAAACAGCAGGTATAAGTGTTGGAGTTATGATATAATTTAATATTTTCTTTATGGATTCCAAAACCAATGTCGGAAATATTTTCCACGCAACACCTGCATAGAGAAATTAAAGTAAATTTGTTTTTACACAAATTCTTCCTGTAATATACAGGTCGATCCAGAAATCCAGGTACAAACTTTGTGAGACGGTACGTTATGGAAAAAGCTGTAGAAAACATAATACGACCTATGACCCAACGTGGTTATTAAGGAAGACATACAGTCGCTGACACAATGCTAGTATTCGTACAGTCCCGTGATTTTATTTCAATTTGAATCAGATCGTGTAACGTTTATCGCGAGCCAGGTTTACTACAATATAAAAGTGTGATGGTTGAGATGCATGTATTGAACGCGGCATTGAAAATAACAGCCACTAGCAGATTGACGTTCAAATCTCTTTCTGCTACGTCGATCACTGCACGGAAAAAATTCGTAACCTTTAATTCTTGCAGGAAAAGTCACAGTACAGGTGAACCCTATCTATCCCCGCTCGAACTAGTANAAAATTCGTAACCTTTAATTCTTGCAGGAAAAGTCACAGTACAGGTGAACCCTATCTATCCCCGCTCGAACTAGTAGCTGTAGCTTATTTGATGTGCAAAGGGACGGACGCATTAGTCTGACGGCAAATCTTTCAGAGATGGGACGGAAAAGCAGAGAAATCTCTATTGATGAACGACACATCATTATGAAGCTGCATCACCGAGGCAAATCGTATAGTGAAATTTCTGCTATTGTCGAAAGAAGTCGTTCAAATGTGCACAGTATTATAAAGACGTTTCAAGGCCAGGAAACACCTGTTAGTGGAGAAAGAAGTGAACGCCCTCACAAACTTTCTGCAAGAGACTAGCGGTGCATTATTAAGAAGAACCCATAGTGAGATTTTCTGCAAAATCTTCGTGTGCGCGTATTTGCGTATCTCGGTAAATAAAAGTTCTGGAAATACAACTTTCCGCCAGAAAATATTTTTAAAAACAATTGTTTCTGCCTCTGTTTTTACTTTTATCATATAAAGTATATTCATAGTGAAAATTTTTAGTTAAAATGGTCAAATATTGCATTTTTAAAGCGTGCCTATGCAGTTTCCTTAAGCGGAAAGAGAAAAGTACAAACATACGGGCGTAGTTTATTCTGTAGGCTTTCATCGCGTGTAATAAAACCNCCTTAAGCGGAAAGAGAAAAGTACAAACATACGGGCGTAGTTTATTCTGTAGGCTTTCATCGCGTGTAATAAAACCCCACAGTTACATATCTAATTTGCACAGTACAGGACCACGACGGAAATACTGCACGCCTTGCGCGTAGGAGCGATGAGACACTAGGCGTGCGTGTTAGTGTCGTCCGTATCGCTCCCTCGCTTCTTGGCCTTGGACGCGCAGCCGTGGACTTCTCTTAAGATAAAAAAAAANTAGTGTCGTCCGTATCGCTCCCTCGCTTCTTGGCCTTGGACGCGCAGCCGTGGACTTCTCTTAAGATAAAAAAAAATTATTACATTTTCATAAATAAGAACAGAATTAGGAAAGTTCTTTGACATTCATGTCTCTTCTAGAACAGTAACAAGGGTTCTCGATGAAGCAGGGTACCGAGCTAGGGTCCAGAGAAGGAAANAAAATTCGTAACCTTTAATTCTTGCAGGAAAAGTCACAGTACAGGTGAACCCTATCTATCCCCGCTCGAACTAGTACCTGTAGCTTATTTGATGTGCAAAGGGAAGGACGCATTAGTCTGACGGCAAATCTTTCAGAGATGGGACGGAAAAGCAGAGAAATCTCTATTGATGAACGACACATCATTATGAAGCTGCATCACCGAGGCAAATCGTATAGTGAAATTTCTGCTATTGTAGAAAGAAGTCGTTCAAATGTGCACAGTATTATAAAGACGTTTCAAGGCCAGGAAACACCTGTTAGTGGAGAAAGAAGTGAACGCCCTCACAAACTTTCTGCAAGAGACTAGCGGTGCATTATTAAGAAGAACCCATAGTGCGATTTTCTGCAAAATCTTCGTGTGCGCGTATTTGCGTATCTCGGTAAATAAAAGTTCTGGAAATACAACTTTTCGCCAGAAAATATTTTTAAAAACAATTGTTTCTGCCTCTGTTTTTACTTTTATCATATAAAGTATATTCATAGTGAAAAATTTTAGTTAAAATGGTCAAATATTGCATTTTTAAAGCGTGCCTATGCAGTTTTCTTAAGCGGAAAGAGAAAAGTACAAACATACGGGCGTAGTTTATTCTGTAGGCTTTCATCGCGTGTAATAAAACCCCACAGTTACATATCTAATTTGCACAGTACAGGACCACGACGGAAATACTGCACGCCTTGCGCGTAGGAGCGATGAGACACTAGGCGTGCGTGTTAGTGTCGTCCGTATCGCTCCCTCGCTTCTTGGCCTTGGACGCGCAGCCGTGGACTTCTCTTAAGATAAAAAAAAAAATTATTACATTTTCATAAATAAGAACAGAATTAGGAAAGTTCTTTGAGATTCATGTCTCTTCTAGAACAGTAACAAGGGTTCTCGATGAAGCAGGGTACCGAGCTAGGGTCCAGAGAAGGAAAAACTACATAAGCAAACGAAACCAAACAACTATCAGAGTTTTCAAAGGCCTTTGTAAACAAATATATTGCGCTCTGGACCAAGGTTTTATTCTCAAATGAGAGCAAATGTTTTTAATCATGATGGCCGAGTTTTAGTATGGAGAAAACTAAACACAGAGTACGAAAATCATCTGCAACTACGGTGGAGTATAGAGGTGGTATGTCACGGTGTGGGGGTGTATGGCGGCAGCAGGTGTTTGGGAATTAGTTTTCATTAAAAGAAATATGGACGAATATTATTTAAATAATATTTACAGGGAATCTGCAGAAAAGCACAGACAATCTCGGTATGGGAAGTGACTTACTTCCAGCATGACAATGACACAAAACACGCCGCAGAAATAGTGCGTTCATGGGTTCTTTACAATACGCCTCACACTTTGCCAACACTTCCACAATTGCCGGATGTAAATCCAATTGAACATCTGGGGAGTGAATTTGAGACCAGAGTGCGAAAGCATCACTTACCAAGCAAGTCACATCTGAAGGAAGTTCTTCGAGAATAAAAGATTGGGGACTGAACCGACAAAAAAAAATGGTGACAATGCCTCAAAGACTAAGAGAAATAATATATCGAAAAGGTACGCATACTCTAAATATTAAATTATGTCATTATGTACGAATACTTTTGTCCAGCCATGCAGTATCATATCCTGTATTTTTGTCTTATGGCTCTCCTATAATGTAATTAATGCAGTTAACACTTATGTTCAGCACACTATAAGCAGTATGCTATGCAGTTCATTGCCAAAACCTAGTTATTCAGCTAATAATTTGAGGTTTCTTTAATGTCTTAATTTTGTGACTTTACATCTTTGAAAATTGGGAATTAAAAAAAGTTATTTGCAAAATGTCAGAAACTGCAAGATATGAAACAATAAATTCGTAAATAATGTTAGACTGATTTGATATCAGTCATTGGTGAACATTTGGCGGGTGATAACATCGCCCATAATTAGGAAATTATGGGGTGCTGTGTTATTAACCAACAAAAACGTGTTTCGAGTGTTTACATGTTTAAAGATAGTTTTGACGAATGGCCGGAGTTTTGAAGATGAAGACCTCTGCTAAATAGCAGGTGGTGGCAGCACACATAGGGGTTTTCCCGCGAAGTCACGAGCCATTAACGGTCAAGTTACGCACGCAACCCTGCACACGCTTTTTGCCTGCCGTAAGGCCGAGATTACGACGACTTCACGTTTCACGTAATGAGCAACACGTTCACGTGTACGTAAAACCTGGTCTTTTTGGGTAGTATATCATAAAGCTCCACGTAATCACGTAACCTTTGTGTAGTGAATACAAATCTAGGGGATAAGTTTTGTTGCTTTTCAGATTGAAAACTCTTAACAATTCTTGACATATTTTGTATTTTAATAGTAATGAGGCATAAAGATTGCGAAAGTATAGTTAGAAAAAAGGAGGAGGGCAAATATGAAAGTAAGATCATCCTTGATAAATATTTCTTAAAACATGCATTTTAGTTTTTTGAAAGCTAACTAGAGAAAATTCAAAAAAACTTAAACTGGTTAGAAATTGCTATGTTTGAAAAATACTGTATAATATAAACCCAACTTTTTGCAAGAGGCCCCACACATATAATTTAATGTTTAATTTTCATGGCTTGACATTGTGAGATATTATTTAGGCATACAATGTGAATATAGCCTTAATATGATAGCTGTGCTCTTGAAACAAATGTTAGAAGTGATATTAAATTAATAAAAATTATATATACCAAATTTTGTATGTTAGGCCTAACTTGGAATATATAAACTTACAAAATGTAAAATTTAAATTGTGTGGCCAAATTTGTTGTAAACATATTTATATGCCTTTACTATTATGGAATCTGTTAACATATTTTTTTTATGCTCACGTCTAAATCACATACGAATTGCTAAACGCGTTTTGGTGCGTATTAAACAATATCATAGTAGCGTAATGAAGGATAAATCAGATGTAAGTAGTAGATATTAAGAAGTTCAGTGTTAAAACTGCCTACATAGGGGAAACAAATACATTAAATATAATTACGTACGTCAAAATGATCTTCGCAAACAGAAATAACTGATTTTGGCGAAACATCTTCAATGCCTCGCCTAACTGCGTTAAACCACGTCTTCCTGTTTATTTCGTTTTTTGTAACTAACAAATATTTTATCAGGTGTTTTGCGAGATGTGCTAGTACGCTGTGGTACAATAAACCATTTCGATGATTTTGGTATACTTGACTGTTTATTTTCTTTTTTCATTACTTCAAACAATTTCTATTTAACCAAATACGCATCACCGCTGAAGTAAACAAACGCGGCGGCCGAGGTTGTATGACCTGTGACGTCACTGAGTGAGCAGGCGCGACTGACGCGTTTTGGCAGGCGTTTCAAACGTAAAACTTTCATTCAATCATAACTTTTTCAAAATTAATTTTTAAATCGTGATATTTTGTAAATACATTTCTAACACGTAAATAAAAGAAAAACAAGTGCCAGCAAAACATGTGCATGTTGCCCATTGCTACGACACCCATGTGGTGATGTTAAGTATCTATCTCCAAAAATTCAAAATGAGCTGATCGACTTATTATCATCACAAGTTGAAGATGAAATCACTTGTCAGCTTCGAGATGCTGTTTTTTTTCCCCGCTCATTTTGAATACCACCCAAGATATATCTAAGACTGACCAGTTTAGTGAAGTGTATAGACAATGTGAAAATAGAAAACTACGAAAGAGAAAAACCTGTCCAGTTGAAAATCTGTGAAGTCTTCGTCTCTTTTAGAGAGGTTAAAGATTAGCCAGCAAAAGGTTTTGCTGACGAAGTAATTAAGTCTCTGGAAGAGAGGTTTAGAGCTGAATAAATGCCGTGGTCAAGTATGTGATGGAGCAGTCATAATGAGTGGAGTATACAACGGTGTGCAACGACGTATAAAAGAAAATACCCCACATGCTTACTTTGAACATTGTGCAGTACATAACCATAACCTTGTGTTTCAAGATGCTGTTGAAGAAAAGAGAGATTACCCAGTTTTTTTTAACCGTTCAAAGTGTGTATTGCTTTATTGGCCATAGCATTGTTCGCTGGGAGAGGTTGAAAGCCATGTACCACAGTGGGTGTTCTAAAGTTACGTTAAAAACTTTAAATCCAACTTACTGAACTGGCATATTTGACGTAAAAAAAAAAAAGGGATGAAGTTATGGTACTAAAGAAAAAGCTTGAATCTTTCAATTTTGTACTACTCCTAGTAATACAATATGAAGTTTTACAGTGCCTTAACACTGTATCAAAGTCTCTATAGAGTGAGACTGTAGATCTGTTATCTGCAAATGAGTTATTGGGGAATGCTCTGCTTAAGCTTATCGAGATGCGAGACAGATTTGGAGAGTTAAGAGTCTGAAGCTTCAGACATTTGTAAATGCTGAGAAAAATCTCAAAGTTTTCGCAAGAGTAGGACCGGGAAGGTGAAAAAACACTTTGATGAAATGTGTGAAGAAAGGTTACAAGAAACAAAATCCTCCTACAGAATAACTGTTCAACCCAATAGTAGACACTTTATTCACTCAGTCAAAGAACCTATTTCAGGGTACGAAAGATGTTCTGGATACTAATCAAGTAATTCAGCCTGAATTTCTTGTTGATGACACAAGCGAAAAAGATGTCCACGACAAAGCAGTTGATTTTGTTAGGTTTCCGGAGGATGTCTCTCCAACATTCCCGTCTCAGATATGTTCAGTCAAGACTTCCTTTAAAGGCAAACTGGAGAATATGATCAGCCTCCAGGAGTTAAATCTGTTAATAGCTCATCACTGACTTTAGTCAACTTATCCTGATGTACTAAACTGTTCCTGTAACCGTAACTAAGGCCGAACGGTCATTTTAAAAACTGAAGCTGATGAAACTGCCTACGACAGGAAACTATGGGACAGGAAATGTTTAGCTATCTAGCTTTGCTTTCAATTTAAAAAGATAAAACTCTAAAAATTAACTTTGATAAAGTAATCAATGACTTTGCCTGTAAAAAAGTTAGGAAACCGAATTTCATGTAATTTTTTGTTTTCAGGTCAAACTCAACCTATTTATACTGTAGAACTAAAGCATTGCTCTTAAAGTTAAGATTTATAAAAATTGCCTTTTTCTTTTTAATGGTTTTTTCAAAGCTTGTATTGTTTTCAACTATCACTTTTGAGATAAACATCTCAATTCTTCATATGAGTTATTATATCAAAATTTTTTTTCCTAATTTGTTCTGTATTTTACCTAAGCAACTCAACATATTTTATGCTATTGTATTGGTTCAGTTTAATACACTCTTTGTAAGGCAATTGATTTTACAATAAATACCATTGTCAATCCGTAAACTTTATATTAATCTCATTGTGAAAGGTCAGATTACATGTGCAATTTAAATTCCCATTATTTTTGTTGAACAAAAAAACAATTAAGAACCTTATAAAAATTGTTCGAAGGTTGTGTTGATGCAAGGGAATGGGGGCAGTTAAAAGGTGGCCCCATAATAACTTTTTGCCCAGGGCCCCCAAGCTTCAAGTTACGACCCTGCCTGCGCTGCTTGCCACACCACCTTCTTGTTTTACTCTGCCTGTCTGTATACGTCCAATCATGTTAATCTTTTGATAAAATTTAATTCTTTTAAACTAATATTATTTAAATAATATTGTATTTCCGAATATGTTCACTTAAACGCTAATCATACGCTCCGTGCTGAAATACCGTTTTGCTTCCCGATTTCATCCTTTAAAAAGACTAAGTCCGGTACCTAGCTTATTTTATGCTAAAAAAATTACAGCTAAGCGAAATCTTGAGAGCAGCCACTGCTTCCATGCTACGCCACCATTAACAGGTCAAAATCTAAGAGTTTTACTAAAAATGTAGCTTGCATTCAGTGCAACGAAAATCGTGGAGTGAATGTGCGGTAGAGCGTGCAAGCTACAGTGACTCACATTAATAATCTGACACCTGGTAATCCTGTTGAATGGAAGGAAAGCCCTATTTACAGTGTTGCAACTAACAAGAGCAAAATTTACCGTCAGTAAGTCAATGATGCTAGCACCAATTTGTTCAGCCCTATACTCATTTTATTGCAACGAGTAATAACTCTGCCATTTAAGGGACTTAATTTAAAATTAGTTTTAACCTTCTGCATTGAGTTTTAAAGAAAATACATTCTCTACTTCTTAAATATACGTTATTTATAGATAACTTTGTAATTTTATAGTAGCAATCTTAAATACTAGTGTTAAAACTACTTGTAGATGTGTTTACAGGACAACCCAGAGGAATAACTTATTAGGATCAAACTGTTATTTTAATCTAATAAAACAAAGTTAGATGAAAAGCCAATTTTTTTACAAATTTGGCGATTATAATTATAAATTAAACATACTGACATTTTTTTCATGGATAACTTTTTCTTTACTAGCTTGCAGGGACATCATATTGCACAGTTTCCAGCCATTCACCTATATGTAATTCACGGTAGAGTGAGCACTTTTGAAAGCACTCCTTTGGAATAATAGTCCAATATATTTTATTTTAGCCTTGGACGTTAACTTCCGAGTGCGGTGGAATATAGACACTGTTTATTACATACATGGCAATATTTCTTTAGAAAGGTGGTTAAAGGATAAAAAAAAATGGCTGAAAGGAAAAAAGTAACTAGGGCCTCAAAAGTGCTCACTTTACCGTGAACAACCTATACATATGTATGCATTTGTAAACTAAAAACTAGTGTTACTTCACTGTTTCATTACAAGACTTTGGTCGTACTATTGGCAAATCTCGAAACAATGTTGAACAGCGAGCAGAAGACTAAATCAGTCGACCTCGTCTTTGGTCTATGACGGAAACTGCTGTAGCATTCAGCGCGGTTACTGTAGTATCACGCCGTAACAATCGGTGCGTAGCCCGCTGCGACCAGGTCACACACGCACATACAAACCAAGGTCACGCCGCTCGCCGCCCTCATGATCGGTCGCACTATTGGGATGTAGTGGAGAGATTTGGGCGACGCCTTAACATCGAGGTATACTCTGTCTCATATAAGTTGGCCAGATTCTGACAGGTCTGCGAAAGTAGCGCCACTGTTTACATTTGACTACGTATCCTTACGCCATCAGCCGATCGGCCACATGGCAACGATGTGGTTTATTTTCATGCTGTCGTTATCAGCCGATCCCCTTGTCAATGTACTGTTCGTGGGACGTTTTAGGCGAACTTGCTACTCAGAAATACGTAGCTGCGATTGTAGTAATAGTAATGTGTACATAAATAATTAATCAGTAAATTGTTATGTTAAAGGGCAAAAAAATATAAATCATTAATTTAAAATTTAGTAACTACAAAAAAATGTAATGCTAAACCAATTTTAAGACATTTTAAACTGACATCTGTCTAAAAAAAATTAGTAGGTTATAAAAGTAAAAATATAAAATCTTGTAAAAAATTTAATATTTGCTAACTCTTTTTTATTTGTCCGAGCCAGTGAATTTGGGATAACATTTGCGAAACGGTAGTTGTAGCTATTATCACATGTTAGACAATTATAGCTAATATATTAGAGTTGAAAATATGTGACTTGGAATAATATTATAATTGCTTAACAACTATTCACGCGTGTCCCTCTTTCTTCGGAAACGAGGAAATGAATTTTCAGAGAATAATATGGCCTATAATTTACGTAGACAAACGATTACCTGCCGAATATAAATTACTAGTACTAAAAATCACTGTACACGAAATATGTTACTTTAAAAATTATGCCGAGCTCGCGAAAAATAAAACTATTGGTATCTGTTAGTAAATTTATATATGTCGCACGCAGAACACTTTTTTTTATGGTTGGTAATTCTTCAGAAAAAATCCGATAGATAGCGCGCACATCCTGTCCGGAGCAAGGTCACAGCCGCTTATTTTGCTCCATAGATATCGTATTTTTAAAGTTTACTGTTCTTCTATTACGGACTCGGAACGACACGAATTTAAATATATTTCGTCAAATTGTTAGAAAAAATAATTCAACCATGTTATGCAATATTTCTGTATGCTTTTGGAATTAATATCAAGCACGTAATGAAAGCGGGGGCGATTAAGGCATGAAAAAAAGGTTTTGAAATTGGGTTTTATTTGGATATGGATCGTTTTAATGTGCCTTTCATTTTGAACACCTATACATTTCTACTTTAGCGCAAAGTTTAGTTTCCACACTAAAAACCGCTGTTTTATGACCACGTAAAATAAAATATATTTATTAACCTACGAACTCTTTCTAATCGCGTATTTTCGGCTGGTCTAATGTGCGTCGGCAGTACACTCAGAATAGCCAACGTAATATTAACTTTTGTTCGTCTGTGCATCAGCTGATACAGGATTTTGTAAATGGCTTTTTGTTTCATATATACGTCAAATTGCCACTCACTGACTGTCAGAATCTGGCCAACTTATATGAAATGAAGCATATACTTTTATATAAGTATGGGGCAGCGACGGAATGCAAAGGCGGGGGGAAACGGGAGATCCCGAGTAAACCCGCCGACCAACAGCATCGTCCTTCCCACATGCAAAAATCTGGGAGCGTCGCATTACTGAAGTCTAACGCTCAACACGAGTTAACACGCATTCGGTTATCATTTATTTACAGAGAATCCTTAACTTAAGGTATATATTTTTAGAGGTGAATAGTTATGGTAAATTACATAGAATAACATACTATCAAAAANAGCTAATATATTAGAGTTGAAAATATGTGACTTGGAATAATATTATAATTGCTTAACAACTATTCACGCGTGTCCCTCTTTCTTCGGAAACGAGGAAATGAATTTTCAGAGAATAATATGGCCTATAATTTACGTAGACAAACGATTACCTGCCGAATATAAATTACTAGTACTAAAAATCACTGTACACGAAATATGTTACTTTAAAAATTATGCCGAGCTCGCGAAAAATAAAACTATTGGTATCTGTTAGTAAATTTATATATGTCGCACGCAGAACACTTTTTTTTATGGTTGGTAATTCTTCAGAAAAAATCCGATAGATAGCGCGCACATCCTGTCCGGAGCAAGGTCACAGCCGCTTATTTTGCTCCATAGATATCGTATTTTTAAAGTTTACTGTTCTTCTATTACGGACTCGGAACGACACGAATTTAAATATATTTCGTCAAATTGTTAGAAAAAATAATTCAACCATGTTATGCAATATTTCTGTATGCTTTTGGAATTAATATCAAGCACGTAATGAAAGCGGGGGCGATTAAGGCATGAAAAAAAGGTTTTGAAATTGGGTTTTATTTGGATATGGATCGTTTTAATGTGCCTTTCATTTTGAACACCTATACATTTCTACTTTAGCGCAAAGTTTAGTTTCCACACTAAAAACCGCTGTTTTATGACCACGTAAAATAAAATATATTTATTAACCTACGAACTCTTTCTAATCGCGTATTTTCGGCTGGTCTAATGTGCGTCGGCAGTACACTCAGAATAGCCAACGTAATATTAACTTTTGTTCGTCTGTGCATCAGCTGATACAGGATTTTGTAAATGGCTTTTTGTTTCATATATACGTCAAATTGCCACTCACTGACTGTCAGAATCTGGCCAACTTATATGAAATGAAGCATATACTTTTATATAAGTATGGGGCAGCGACGGAATGCAAAGGCGGGGGGAAACGGGAGATCCCGAGTAAACCCGCCGACCAACAGCATCGTCCTTCCCACATGCAAAAATCTGGGAGCGTCGCATTACTGAAGTCTAACGCTCAACACGAGTTAACACGCATTCGGTTATCATTTATTTACAGAGANAACACGAGTTAACACGCATTCGGTTATCATTTATTTACAGAGAATCCTTAACTTAAGGTATATATTTTTAGAGGTGAATAGTTATGGTAAATTACATAGAATAACATACTATCAAAAACTAAACATTATTATTAAAGTCGAGAACTTATTAATACAATATAAATAAGTTCTCGACTTTTTACAAGCAGATAACAAAATCACGCACACAAATATTAAACAACTCGTAAACTGTAAATTTTCTATAACCGTGCATTGTCAGTAATTACTATGAATCTGAAATTATGACGCAAAAATTAAGATCTGCAAAAAAAGGTGAAACCGCGCCTTAAAAAAGGCAGTTATTGGCAAAATGTCTGAAATTATGGAGATGCAATTACAGTAATTAGTAAGTGTTTGCCTACTGTGTGTTACTTTAATGTACACCACATTATTACGGCATAATAGATAAACACCCACCGGCACCTCCTAATTTTTTAAGGACGAGCGATATAAATCGCGAATGTTCACAGATAGCAGCTATATCTGGCTAAAATTATTCGAAAGTTTGTTTCACCTCAGGTAGTTTGACAATTTGCTAATTATTAATTGTAATTCCTAATTTACAAGGGTGCGTATCCCTTATCAATCACGTTCGTATTAAGTTTGCTATCCTATTTTCCATAACGAATCCTCCCACAAGATTTACCTGGAGTTCGGAATAATTCTGTATAACATTATGATACGAATTTTGAAACACTACCACCATCCCGCAAGTACATACAATTAAATTAAACAGTTGACTTCAATTAATTCCTTTAATTGTAACACTGGGAAATGGAAGCATAAACTAAAATAGCCGTTCCACGTGTTCTCTCCGATATATTTAAACAGGGTGCCTCTTACATTTAAAGTCAGTTCGAGTGAATCTGAGGAAGTGACACGGGTTCGTAAAAAATGTCCCTAAGTAAAAACGATTGGATGAAAGGAAAATCCATCGGAAATAAACTCTTCGATACCATAAAATTTCAATTGATTCTTAACACCCATTATCCAAGCACTGAACTACTATAACATAAAACTAAACTCACCATACTGCAAGACCATCGAGTAAGATTACTTTAAGAGTTTGGAAAGCTAATACAAAGAATAGAAATAGCAACAGGCCTTACTAGACCTGCCCTATTGATGCCAATACTGACCCACAAAAAAAATAAAATTTCTAAACACAGAAGAAATCCATAAAACACGTGGGAGAAAGTGCAATCTTCACAATAAACACAACTGTTGCACTTCGGAGCACTTATAGCTCGAAATAGACTATTTGGAGACACCGATTGTGGTGGTTTTAAGACTCGATCCGAGTTTCAGCATACGTTTCTATGGACATACGATTGTATATTCCATTACCAAAGTTAATTTAATAAATAATTTATTGCATGTTTTAATAAACCAATTTAAAAAAACATTTACTGTAATAAAATTTAACAAATATCCTTGAGAATTTGAAATAAGAGTAAATGTTAAAAAAACCTTGCACAGAATGATTTATTTAGATAACTCAAAGTAATTTATTGTGGTAGGTATTAAAAGCCAACTTGAAAAACAAACTTAAAACTTCCAGTACAGTACCAATTAGAACTTCTGATGTTAAAACAAAATTCTCTAACCTCTCATATTAATAACAAATAGCGATATTTGTTTACCATCATGACTAAGTGACAAAGTTAATCATCCATGTTTTCCGATACTCATCGATGTATCGAACTGCACACAAGACTTTCGGAAATTACTATTTTGGTCGAGTTCCGTTGAATCTAGGTATTCAGCAAACCTGTTCAACGGGCCTGAATGTTTGGATATCTGGTGGACATTTACCAGAGTTTCAATCGATGAATTTTCTAACAAAACTTCGCAAATACATACATAAATAAATAAAGCACTTGTGAACAGTAAAGTCAAGAATAGAAAATGAACAATTTTAAACACTGCAGAAATAATACTCTCTCTCTTTGTATTTTTAAAATAAAGAATGAGCATGTTAATTAGAAAATTCATCAGTACAGTGTTTAACCTGGTTTTCGTGTATTTAATTTTTAATTGTGGATTTATTCCGGCGCATTCCTAACAAAAATTATGTAAACAACCCGTTGTTCCGAAATACAGTAGAGCACCCCTTAACCGGAATTCCCCTCGAACGGAGGAACTCCTCTTATCCGGAATTTAAAAAAAAATTCAAACGTCGCAAAGTTGTGCCATAACTTTCCCGCGCTCGCAAGAGGTCTTTCGTTGTTCACACCAGACTAGCACGAGGAAGACAGCCGGCCCAAGTGGCACAATTACAGCTATGCTGCATAATGACAAGTGACAGAGACTAATGGCAATGTGCGACAACATGCCGTTGGTTTTAGTGGTGCGACTTTCCGAATTTAGTGTTCTAGCGTGTTAGTGTACATGTACCGTATTTTGGCGTGTATATACTGCACCAGAAGTTTTTATGAAAAATTAGGGATAATTAATATTTCAAGTATAGGCCGCACTGAATTTTTGTATTCCCATAAATATTGCCAGGCATCATCGTGCTAGTGCGGCAACAGCAAACTATGGCAACGTCAAACTAATAAATTTGCCATTGAAAGTTATCGTTGCCACGCCGCCTGCTGAAAAGTAGCAACAGCGCAGTATTCCGCATAAATAAAACACTTGTATTTATGTCAAAATGCTTCAACTGGCATGGTGCATATGTGCGTGCGGCGTCACACGCACAGTTAC
Organism: Clitarchus hookeri; assembly: GCA_002778355.1. Taxonomy (NCBI): domain Eukaryota; kingdom Metazoa; phylum Arthropoda; class Insecta; order Phasmatodea; family Phasmatidae; genus Clitarchus; species Clitarchus hookeri. The sequence goes on along the minus strand of NQII01003230.1, from coordinate 5,367 downwards.
TGCTGGTCGACTCATTCAACCAGAGAGAGAGATAAAAATAGAGAGAGATATAGACCGAGAAAGAGAGAGAAAGGGTCCGAGAAAGCTTGCTTGGTGCTGGATGGCTGTTGTCATGCCCAAGCGTAGGGGGTGGTGATGGAAAGGAAACACGCCAAGCGAGAGGGTGAAAGAAAAAAAAGAAAAGAAGTGCGCAAACGAATGGCGGCTAGAGGTTATACACAGCAGAACAGTCTAGGGCAGGCAGGCTAAAGTTGCTGCGACCCATACGCGTTTAAACACCCGTGATGAGCTATTCCTTTCTTGTTAGTTGACAAATTTCTAAACATGGTTAGGGGGGGGATTTTTTTTATGCCAATATCTCGAAAATAACCCGCACCCCACTTTTTTTTAGTAAAAATGTGCGGCCTATACACGCCGAAATACGGTACTTTGTTAACTTTGTCTATAATACGTCAGCCCTGCTCTTGTAAATGTATGTTGTGCCGACGTGCCATACAGTAAGGAAAAGACGGTCAACGGAATTGACTATACTTCGGGAAGTTTTAACAGATGCACGTCAACACAAACAGTAAAATGATATCCAGATCTCGCTTACTCACGCATACACACGCGCGAAGAGAGAAGAATCACCGCTAGAAGGTTGAGAATGAAGGTCATTAACGCAGCGCAGGGAGTTTTATGACTCACACTTCATAAACAGTACATAGTGTTTTTTTTAATGGTTTTGTAACTTTAAGGATAAAACTAATAATTTACACTCAATCGAATTTTTTAAGTTAAAATTATGTGCCACAGAATAAATATAATTATTGAATACAGTTATTTTATTTTTATTAAAACCTCCATTCCTCGCGAACTCTGATACGCGCCTAGGGCATTGTAACAATACATTCCTACTTTCTCCAGGAAGTAGGTTCCCACATTTTATTTGCCCTGGGTAACTCAATACTAAAAATAAAGTCATGCCCAGGATTTTAACTTGTTTAGTAATGTGAGAGTTCTGTTGACATGCGTCAAAGTTACAATAGGCCACTTTTTACAATTTAATGTATTTTACAACACCTGAAAATGCATTATGTTTACCAAAATATGTCTATTATCATTTAATTTTCAGTCAGCATCTGTAATATCAACTATTCCAAAAACTGCTGTAAAAAAAGAAAAATGTCGCAAAGCAACCTTTTCACATAAATTGTGCATGGCAAATATACATTATTCAATACGTATTGATCAGCTGCTGTTTAAGCCTATGGCGTACAGTAATTTTAAAGGGAGAAAATAGCTAGATCTGGAAAGGCAAGAGCAGGGTTTTACTATCCTGTTAATCCACAAAGTTGCATGTGCTGTTGCTGAAATGAAATACTAAAAGCGAAGATAATTTGTTAGTACACGACAATGTTGATAATACTGCTAACAAGCTTGTACTATAGGAGCAACATATGTGAATCACAAGACAAGCACAGCACTCGCTCCAGTTTGTAATTATAGAAGACACTTACATTATGCNGACACTTACAGATACTTACATTGTGTAATGTGCTTCCAAACTAAAGGTGCTTGTTTAGCAGTCAAAACATTCAATAAAGGCATCCCGACTTAGCAAAATAAAACAACGGACCAGAAGCCACAACTTATGCTACTACACAAAACCTAATTATTTGGCAAGACAGCACCAGTAACTAAGAATAGATCTTACAGCTTCTGCTGGTTCAGTTGAAGCATCTCTCTTCAGATAACAAACATTTCCTAGAGAATGTGTGCAACTTGTTCAAGCATTTGTGTTGAGACAGTTAACATTAGTAATGAGCAAACCACCATAGTCTTGGCCTGTGAATGACTTTAAAGGAGCTATTTTGAAGTCCGATACAGACTCTGCAATGAGGGGACAGTGGGTTGGCACACTACAGCACTTCAAATAAATGGAGAGCAACCAGTACCTCACATTTCTAGATACCCAGATATACGATTCAAATGACCAAATTTTTCTTGCTAATTGTATCAAAGGCCTGTTGGTAGAAAGAAGAAAAAATGAATTTACTGAAAATAGATTGCTTTACACAAAATTGACCCCCTCCCCCGTAAGTACTGACCACTAGTAAAACNTGCGTCAGCATTCATACTGGCCGTAGGTATTATGCCACAGATGAAGAGCGCACTTTTTTTTTTTTTTTTTTTTTGCAGAACTTTTGGTTAGTGCTGTAACTGATATGCTGCATGCTAAATTTTTTTTGGCATTTACAAAAAAGTATGTTAAAGATTTGCAAATGGAAATTTTGATTCAGCTAAACACAACTGGAATAAGTGTGAATACATAAAGACTGCTTACATATTAACTTGCACAAGAAATATTTGCATTAAGTGGTGCCAATTCATGAACAGAAGAATTAGCTCAACTGCAATGGTAGCATTTGCAATGAGTGGCCATATCCATAGCAGTCCATCCTGCCACAAAATATTTAACTACTTGTATTATGTTCCTGGTTTAGTGAAAGAATTTCTTGTCTATATAGCTGTTTTATTACTTTGATTTTTTTAAAATAAAATGACATCTGTCAGTTTGAAATAATTTGCTGAACAAAATGTCAACCCTACTCCCCCCCCCCCC
>NQII01003229.1:345208-363615 GCA_002778355.1 Clitarchus hookeri | reverse complement strand
TAAGGTGATGGGGCTGAGCCGGTTAAGGGTAGCTAAAGGGGGACTGTAACATTGTATGTTCCCCGATATTTAGATTTATATTTGACGATTTTTTTGATCGTATAATAATTGCTAGGTGTGTTGAGATGGGGTGTGTTGGGCGTGGTGGGATGAGTGTGAGGTTAACGTGATGCGTTCCTTGAGAATTTGTTTAGTTTATCTTGATTTTATAATAATATACCAGGTGGTTCGATGGGTGGGGGTGTAAGGCGAGGGTTTGAGGGTGGTGGATGAACAAGTGGTACTGTAACGTTATATATTTTTAAATTTTGGATTTTTTTTTATATTTTTTGTGATGGGTGGTGGTGTTGGGAAGAGTGAGGTGTGGGTTGAAGAAGTGTGGGGTTTGTGGAGAGGGGTGGATGTGGTAGGTATAGGATGTTGGTCGTGGGATGGGGGCATGTCCGCTTATCCTCCCGGGAGCGCTGGACGTGGCTCGGACCCTCGAATAATCTTTTACTGATCTGAGTATTAAGTAGCTCATTCCGCTAGGAGCCTCGAATCGTCTTGCTCACCTGTGGACTTTTAGGCCCTTGCTTCGAGAAGTTTTGCATCCGCTGTCGTCATTTTCCAATTTTTTTATTATTTTCTTTTTGTAAAAAGAGGTAATTTTTTTGTAAAAATTATTGATTTCTAAAGTTATTTTTGGGGCAAAACAAGAACTTATATCGTTAAAATGACGGAACAAATGGCCTCCGACTGACTGGAACAACGGAGTGGAAGGTGATATCCAATATGGCGGACTATTCCTTTCCTACTCATGAATTATTCGTCAAAAAGGTACTTCATATAATACTATCGTTGTTTGCGCGTATTCGCGTATCTCGGTAGAAAGGTATCCTGGAAATACGACTTTTCGCCAGAAAACGCAAAGAAAACTCTCTTCACCTTCATGTATTTACTTTAAATTACTGAGCTCAGTTGTGGAGAAAACATTTTGTGGATATAAATATGGGTTTTTAAAAGCTTGCCTATGCAGTTTCCTTAGGTAGCAAGATAAAATTGCAAACATACGAGCGCAGTTTAAACGGTGCGCTTTCGTCGGGTGTAATGAATTCCTACTGTTACAGATATAATTTGCACGGTACAGGACCACGACAGAAACACTGCATGCCTTGCGCGTAGGAGCGCAGGGGCACTAGGCTTGCGTGTTAGTGTCGCCCGTATCGCTCCCTCGCTTCTTGACCTTGCACAAGCAGCTGTATACTTATCTTAAGCCACACACCTAGCACACGACAATTTGTATGTTTAAAGTACAGCGAGTGCTATTTGTTTTTAACTCGTGTATCGGCAATGTTACAAGTCCTGCGTTCTGCGTGTTGCTTGCCTGTCAGGCCACAATCTGTTTCGAAATTTCCGCGTGGATTTCTGAAAACGGTTTACCTGAGTGTTACGACAAAAATACTTGTTTTTGTTTATTAAGACGTGCTGTTTCATGATTTGTCTAAAATAGTTTACAGTTTATTGTAAAGTTTAATTTGAACGTAGAATGTAAATTCTCTATTGGCGCAAATATATGGGGACGATACTACTAACCCTGTTTTCATATGTATTAGATCTCCGTTATACAAATCGCTATTCACCAAATTATTTCCCAATATCAAGAAATTTCCCATATTTTAAACTAAAACACATCAAAACTCGATTTTTGGGGGTGTAGAGATGCGTTAGTAATCACTTACGGGAATAGCGTTAGATATGTTTTCGTCTTGTAACCACAAAGTTTACCCGACACGAACTAAAGGACTATCTTATGTAGAAAAATTATGTATGTATATGGTGGATCACAATATCGCTGTTGGTATACAAAATTTGGTGGGGATCGTTTTGTGGAATTACGAAATGACGACTAAATCCAAGTGAATTGTGAGTCATTGCACACGCGCTCTGCATTTCAGTTTGAATGTGGTCACTTTTTCAGTACACTTTTAAATACTGCCTAAGGGTAGAGTAACGGGACGCAAGGGTAAATTGTGTTTTAAGTGTACTCTAAATGGCTAGCAAACCGACACATTCTCTGCGTAACCTTAAAGATTAAATAAACATAATGTAGTTATTAGACAACCGTGAGAACTCAACAAAAATTTTCTTTGAAATATGGTGTAGTGAAATGCTAATTTTAGTGGCTGGAAGAAGAACCACACCAATATCGAATATTTCTTTACATCTTTATCAGTAAAATGATTTGCAGCTCTACAGACATAAAATTTGTCATAATTAAGTAAAATCAACGCAGCAATTTTCTCTGTGTTTTACTCAAGAGAAACGTAAATGTGCACTTTTAAGTTGGCCTGTTATTCAAAAGAAAGTAACTATTTCCATGAGTCAATAATTGGCTATCATCATTCGTTCGTACTGGAAACGTCGCCCTGTTATACAGACATATGAAACGTTAAGAGATTCCTCATTTAGCAATAACGAGAGAGAGCAGTTATGAGCTGATCACGCTGCGTCCGAAGTACACGTAAGCGAGTGAGCCAGTTTGATATTCACAGTGACTTACTCTTCCCTACGCTGAGAAAAATGCTTTCTTGAATCAAACAAAATTTGTTTGGGGCAACCAAATTAATTGTTTGTACTACGGTTATTCGGAAAGTAAGGTCCGAATTGCCGTAGCTTATCGAATGTCGCGCGAACATTGTAACGCGCGTGCGCACCGACTCCCGGCATGCCTTGCTCGTCAAACGACGCCATCATTGGTAATGTTGGAGTGTGCTTTTCACAGTGTCAGTTCAAAATGTCAAATCTCAACAAGCAAGATTATGGCAACCGTGTTTTGGGCTAGACATGGAGGCTTGACGTCACAGATGACGAGGTGAAAGAAGCAGTAAAAGACTGGTTATCCTCACAGGGGGCAGAGGTATATTACTTAGGCATACAGAAGCTTGTAGAACGTTATGAAAAATGTTTAAACAAATATAGAAACTATGTAGAAAAATTAAGGAACATTTAAGGAATTAAATAAATTTTTTTTTTTATTTGTGATGGTTTATGTTTTATAAGAAATCGGAACTTACTTTCCGAATAACCCTCGTATAGGGCCAACGGATTATTTTGTTTTTGTAACCAAATTTTATTGTTCTTATACGGTTGCTCCAAACTAATATTTGGTTGGCGTAACCAAATATTTTTTTGGGCTCTAAGTACATAAAACAGCTTCTGTTCAAGAAAATTGAAGACCGACCGAGATTATAACCTAAATAATCTGCGCCCGTGTGCTACAACGTAGTAACCTCAGATTAATTGACTACTGATGAAATATAAATATTTCTAAATACATACATATAAAAAACTCGACCACGTGCACATATAAACATTTAGAGTTTTACATATTTATTTATTACTTTTCTGTTTAAATCTATTTATTCAAATGTTTATACCATTATTTAGTATCAGTTAATACACTGGCAAAAACTGGCAATACCTTTAAAGTCACAAAATATGCAAACAAATACTCAAGCTGTATTTTCGAACAAAGCAACCAAAATGAGTAGTCAAACCAATATATACATTTGATCCAACAAAATATTTCGTTGTTAGTGTAGTTTATTTCGGCCCATTACAATAGTTTTGCTTATGGAAGCGTATATTTTGTTAGATGAACAAAACGAATTTTATTGCTTTTCAAGTTTTGTTTGCTCACGCAAATATTTTATTGGGGATACTATACATATTTTTGACCGTCTACTAATGAATACTTCTTTGGCCTTGTTCTTAGTGTAGAAGTTTAAAATATTGATGAAACACGTTTGAAATTTTAAGGTATTAGCGAAAAAATTATCTATCATTCAATCCAGACACCAGTTCCACGGGCTTCAAAATTAACTAAAAAAAACCGCCTTCTTTTATGGTTAGAAGTAATAACGGAGAAAATAACATATTAATGTTAAAGGTAGTAGAAGAAAGTGTATAATATTGAAATTATGAGGACATCAACTTTAACACTCTTCTAGTTTATTGAAGGAACCAAAATAAAATTAGTAGGAGGGGCAAAATTTTGAGAACTGTTTCACCACATGCTATAGGCTGCGACCCGTTTGCCAGTTCGAGAATATCTCTTTATTATCAATGCTCCATCTTATTAAAAAGGAATTTACTAATTTGTGGTGAAATCTATGCAGCTTTTCTCCCCCATCCATCCCTCGCAAGTTTCTCTTTTAAGCCAGCAATTTATCAGGGATACTTAGAAAAATTTAAAACCATGACTATAAGGAAGGTTGCCAAGCATGCAAAAATATGATAATAACTGTTATTATTCCTAACTTCATAATTTAAAAAAGTTTACATTACGACGTGAACTATTGTGCTGCCTAGTTCTGAGACTGTGTTAACGAGCAGTGTTTAAGCAATTCCTGGAATATGAATATGGAGGGGGGGGGGGAATATGTGGTAGTCTTAAATTCGCTGGAAATCCAAGGTAGAAAAGTTAAGCACAAAAAATCTTCGCCTTGTTAAACAAATTTCTCTTCCGAGCATGCGTGTGAAGATGATTTCAGCGGATGTGGTGTAAATCATAACAAATGAGGACATTGTGGTGACTGTTACTCAACATTACACCAAAAAATTATTCATGGACTAAATGAGGAGCCAAAATAACTAATATTTGTAAATAAATTTCTCTACTATTTTCTGTACATTGAAACACCTTGTCACTGTTTTATATAAATAAAATATATAAAGTTAATTAAATTCTGATTTTGTAACTATACATATTTTCTCAACTATCCTTTTGCATTTTAAGCAAATTTCTGGATTAGCGTAGTTTGAATTAGAAAGTCATCTATATTTTAAAATTGATAGATTGCAAGTATAACTCGCGTATTTAAAAAGGAAACAATTGTGCCTCGTTTAATTTCACCGGTGTTATTTATAAAGGAATATAAATTTGTGAATTATAAACATTAACGTAGATTTCACTTAATTTCAAATACTTGTTTCGGTGAAAACATTTTAGAAATTAAGTTCCTTTCTAAATCGTTACATCCGTTATATAGTTTCCACAAAATGTCGCGTTAATATAATAGAGTTTTAACTAAAATATCACGCTGAGGTTATGTAAGAAGTCGGAAAATCAAACAAAGTCTTTCTCAAATGGATATTATAAATATATGCAACAATAAATATACAATATTAATATAATGGTGGTTTTCAAATTGCGGTAAATTTGAAAATGTTATTACAATAAAAGTTCTGACGAAACTAATTGTTTTATTTTCGTTACCTTGGGAAAAATTTTTTATTTTCATACCACATTAACCTAACAATATTCATACAAATAACGCTGATATAAATTGTAGTTTCCAGAAATTGGTATTTGCATTAATAATAACTATTTTTATACTGAATAAATTAAATTTGAAAGCAAAACTAAAGGAAACCTACGGTAAAGTTTCATTAGATTTTGTTTAATAAACGGCAAAATAACTATTTATATTTATACTGAACACTGGCTACAAATTTTATGAGATGATTCGTTATGGAAGATGTAATAGAAAAACTTTATGTTATTATGATGGTATATACAAAAACCTAAAAATTTGTTATTTAAATTAGTTGTTGGTAAATTTCAGAACTCTATAAGATGTAAAATATATCGCGAATAGAGTTAACATGATTTGATATCTGCTTTTTGATATATGTTAGCTGTGAACATGTAGGTGATAATATCGCTCGTCATGAAGATATTTGGGGCTGCTATGTTATTAACTAGGAAATTGTGTTACTCGTAGGAGTTTATTCATATTTATGAAGTAATAATTATGTGTACTTTTAAGGAACACAAGTCAGCCTAACACTATTCACAAATTTATTGTTTCATATCACATAATTTCTGACATCTTGCAAACAAATTTTTTCAAGTTAATGTATATCTCTATATTACAGATATTATTAAATATTCTACCCTATTTTACGTACCAAATAATTTCACAAAGTTTTTAGTCTGTATTAAGAAAAACTTTAAACAGGGCTAATTTTGCCATTCAATAGAATGTCTTAAAAATTTCACAATATACTAAATCATAACACATAATAAAAATGGAACCGTAGGTGAAATATGTGAAACCCTGAAACTATTGGTTAATATCGGTTTTATGATAACAAGGAAATTCAATATGTATCAGAAAAAAAACATCTTTGTACTAATTTATACAAAATCTTGCAATTAGCACCGTTATTAAATAATGTGTTACAAATGTAATTCTACCATTAGTTTTGAAATAAGTTAACATTAACGTAAACATTGAAATGCCAATTCTAAACAAGAAATGGGAGTTCTAAAAAATGTTTACTACAATTTAGGTCCCAAACAGAAGAAAAATTATGTTAATTCATGCAAAATGTTGTCATTTGCACTGAAAGTACACTATTTTTGACTACTTTTATTTTAAAATCGCTTCATGGGGTAATTTATTTAAAAAATATTTTCTTAAGAAATAAATGTTGCAACAATGTCATAAAGGACTTTTACGGATTGCATTACAGTGTTAGAAACACGATACATTTATCCAATATCAACCAAAATAATTTAGACAAATTTATAAAAATATATGAGAAAGGAATTAGCAATTATAATTATATCATGATGAAAATTATTACGTTGTGGATACTAAATGAAAAAAATTTACTCTTAAATAAATTAAATTTCAAACTGAAATAAATATGAAATTTTTTTGAACCTGTTAACATTACAAACATTTTATTTCTTTATAAATTGCATTCACTGCCAATTCTTGAGTTGTACTTGACATATTTTTCAATGCTCTATGAGTTTAGAAAAAATATTTTAATGAAATGTGTACTCATTTCTTATTCTGATAGTAGAATAATTTATAATTATTGGTTGTGGTAAAGTTCCATTTCTAAACATTCTAGAAAACATTTTCATGTGTGTATATATATAATGATTTTCCACTCTGTTTTCTTTTTGTGGTTTTGAATTCTTCAAGTCGAGAATACAAGCACGACACATTTAATGTTCACTTGTATATTCTTGTGTATTTATGTTATTTGAGTAAGATAATTTTTTTCTAAGGCAGATAAAATTATTTTTATAAATCTAATCTGATGTTTACATTATGTGTTTGACGTGTAATGCATTTTGAAGTAGAAACCTCGCTGACCCCCTTCGCGAGCGCCTCTCAGTTGACACATGTCACGAGGCACGTGGACAGCCAGAACGGATCACAATTACACGTGCCAAGGTTGTGCCTAGTAAGAGCTGGCATATCGCCGGAGCACCCGGAAAGTGCTACGTAAATCCGTAGGAAAGCAGGAGAAATTGCAAAGCCAAGCAAGAGCACCTCTAGCTTCACGCCTGTGAAACGGCTGACAAATTGAAAGTGGGGGCCACGAATACTCCTCACCCCTACCACCCTTGTAGCCAAACCGCGAAATAAAAAGCTGAGATGGTATATTCAAGGGGCAAGATCACCACTCCCCCCCCCTGAACCTTTACGAACCATGGCACGTGGCTGAAGGGCTTTGCACTGAAGGCAACCAGCTCCCCCCTTCCCACAATAAGAGAGACACATGCAGACAATTAGGGAGGGAGGCTAGAGGGCATATAAGCCAATTTATCCGATAAGAGGTATACAGTTCATTATCACTGTGCCGAGGGAAGAGTTGCGTCAAGGAATCGCGAGAGGACATGAGAACGAGCACAGAACAGCAGTCGAGGGGGAGACGGCACCAAAAGTGGGCCTTTTCCAAGAACGCCCACATCGCCGGAGCTCACCCACAGCAGAGAACCTACCAGCACCAACAGCAGAGTTAAGTATCAAGTCGCCACCTAGAGAAGCCCCCCCCCCCTTACCACGATGTCGCCCACAGTTAACTCGAGTTAGCCAAAATAGAATACCACACCTCGGAATTGTTTCTGTATGTTGTTTTTGTTTAAACTCGAGACAATATATTTATACAGTTAAGTGAAACGTCAAAAGACTACCTTAATGAAATACCCTCAACCTTCAAGGTACCTTATAGTCTGTGCCTGGAGGAATTAACTACGACCCTATAAACCATCCTGTATTCAACAGGTGGGGAATAGCCTCACATTAATCTTATTTTTACAAATATTATTTTGTCAATCTTGTTAATTTTTATCTAAAAATTTTAACATTTTATTTATACTTTCTACGGTTCAAGAAGACCTGTTCATATAATTTAATTTAATTGTTTTGTAAAATGAATTTTCGTATTTCCAAGTTACAAAATGAACTAAATAATACATAAGTGAATATTGCATATTAAATGTAAAATATTTGTTTACGAGTGTTAGTTTAAAGGTTTTTCATAGCTATTTAATTTTTTAAGACTATATCTTTTTATGTTTTAATGAATGTAGAAGTATTATTTATGACTCATTATGTATTGGCTACTTTAAAAAAGCTCATGTAGTGAATCTGCTATATTATTTACTCAATTACTTTGGATTTGTCTTTACATCAATGCTGAAGTAATTATAATAAACGTTTACGTAACTCGGATTGTAATCGGTTCGGTAGGTCATATCTCATGTTATTACTATTTCCACTTTCACTTATAAGAAGTTTTAATTAAAATTAGGCAAATTAATGTCTTAAGATTATTAAATATTTAACTGTATTAAACTGTAACAAGGGAGCCAACATTAGCATGGGAATTAACTTGCACCAAAGTTGGTCACTCAAATTTCATATCTTATTAAAAGGTAAGCTAGATCGTCTTATATTTGTTACTAGCCACTATATAACTTAGGCGGTCGCCTGCCTACCTAACGCTTGAACTGCGTTTAAGCATTTATGTACTTTTATAACCAAACTATTCAACACGCCCACGATATGATAACCCGAAAATAATATTACCACAAACGTTAACGGAACGGTATACTGAAGACATCATGAATGCTATAAATATATTTCGATTGTCTCCAACTTCGTTTCACACAGCATTTTTAGAGATTGTTTTATCTTAAGCCAGTATGCCAAAACGGAAGATTTCTTGGTCGATTCCATGCAAGTCTTCACGACCGCTTGTCTGGATGGTTCTATGGAAGATTTGGCCAACTGCTGGTCGTTTTCATAGACGTTTTCGGAATTGGTTGTGTGCAATGCTCGATGGAAGGTTTCCTACAAGGTTGAAAATTTAGCCAATAAGAGAGAGGATGTTATAAAAATTTTGTTTTATTTCGTTGTTTGAAGAAGATGATATAATTAAACACAAATAAGTAGTAATTAAAAAGCCATGAAAATTTCTAGTGATTCTATTGCGTTAAAAATGAGGTAAACATTCGTGTTTATTAAACATAAAAGCAGCAGTTGGAACAACCAAACTCTGTGCATGAACACATAATGATGAAGTCATGAGCGAAAATTGTTCGTGAACCACAGCTGCAGAAGTACGTCATAAAGAATGCACTCGTCTTTACTTGCACGGCAAGTATCGTTGGATAAGTTATTCCAAAGAACCATCTACAACTGCTTGTATGCAGGCTCGGGTAGCAGGTCACGTGCAAGAAGATACCCGAGCCTGTACGGAAAATGTCATCGTGGCATATGGGCTTTTAAATGTACTACCTAAACACGAATGAAACACAATAGGAATATTTAGAGAATATTTATATCGATTTACAACATATAAAATGATAGAATTTTTATGTTTAATACACCATAAATAGATACAGCTCAACGACTACACTGCATGACAATTCAGAGCCCTGTACTTAGCAGCGATAACGCATTGGATGCGCGTTGTTCCTTTTATCAATGTTTTAAACTTTTTTCGGTGTTAATTATTACATTAACGAATAATGCTAATAAGTAATTCAATAATTTAAAGAATGTGAACTCAAGAAAGTAGATGTTGCTGTGCTTCAAATTAGTTGTGTCTGAAATTTTTTCACCCAATGTATTAAGGCTGATACCAAACGTATTTAATATATTAGTTCAAACATTTTTAATAGGCACTTAGTAAAACAGTAACCGAAAGCAGGAAATTTGGTTCCCTAAATAAATTGAGTGTAGGATGTCATTTACGGTCAAAAAAAGTTTAACAGGCATCCCCACATAATATTAAGAGCTAAATATTATCTTAATATAATAAATTTTGAGAGGTTCTGTAACTTAAAAATAAATTTCTGTACCACAAACTGAATATATCCTTCATTTGGTGTTTTATTACAGGCCATACTGCAGTTGTAATGAAAATCGGTTCATTTATATATATTTTATAATGTGTAGTGAGAGTAACAATCATCCTGGTCGAGAACGAAAGAGTATAAAAAATTTAATAAAGTGATTGTGTTTGATATATACTAATATAATAAAGCGGAAGAGTTGGTTTGTTTGTTTGAACGCGCTAATCTTGGGAACTACCAGTCGAATTTGAACAATTAGTTTTGCATTTGATAGCTCATTTCTTGACGAAGTTTTTAGGCTATTTAACATCACGATATGACCCTTAGAAGCCGAGCAAAAAGAAAGAAAGTCAGAAAAAACGCTAAGCGAAAGCGAAGTTATAGCGCGGGCGGGCAATGCGATGCGGTGAGTCGGTGGCCTAGGGCAGTCACCCGACGAGAACCGCATGAGAGCAGAACCGAGCAGTGCCGAGAACAGCCGAGCTGTGCACGTCTACGAGGCACCATGCCGTGCGGTTCAGACGCTTGGTCGGCTCCCTTCGCAACAGTCGAGTCTTACACGGAATTTGTTTGAGCTTATATAAGTAGGTTTAATCATTCTCTTTTTTTTTTTGGTGGGTCAATACTAGAAAATAAATATTTTAAACTGGGTTTCACATTGTTTTTAATGTTTAATTTGTAAATACTTGTATAAAAACAAATTGTTGTATATATTAGAATGTTTTTTATTTTTGTTTAGTTGGTTAGTACTTAGTAATTAGGTAAGTAGGTTACAAAATAAGTTATTTAAAAATAGGTTTCATACTATTTTTAACGTTTAATTTGTAAATACTTACATAAAAACACATTGTTGTATTTATTAGAATTTGTATTTTTTTTTTTTTTTGGTTGGTTAGTTCTTAGTAATTAGGTATGTAGGCTTAAGTTTATGTTTTTTATCTGATAGGTTTGCAGTTCGGGCATAAATATCACTACGTTTGTTTTTCCGAATTTCATTTATTTGTTTAATTTACACTTAGGAAGTAACAATGTAAAAGTAAGTTCATGGATAATAAGTTATTTAAAAATAGGTTTCATATTCTTTTTAACGTTTAATTTGTAAATACTTATATAAAAACACATTGCTGTGTATATTATAATTTGTATTTTTTTTTGCGTTAGTACTTAGTAATTAGGTATGCAGGTTACAGTTTATGTTTTTTATCTGATAGGTTTGCAGTTCAGGCATAAGTATCACTACGTTCGTTTTTTTAAATTTAATTGTTTTGTTTAATTATAGAATATTCACTAAGTAAAATTCAACTTTATTAAAAAAAAAAAACCTTTTACACTAATTCTGTAGTCCACGCGAGCGAAGCCGCGGGCACAGCTAGTATATACATATATTAATATTATATAGCATTTTTTATTTTAACTTTTTAAATTCTAATGGAAGTTTGTAACACTTATAGGGCACGTAAATTTTACCATATATCAGGCTGCAAATATAGAACTGCTGCATGTACAAATCTAGGAACCTCACTATACTTTATCACCTTTCTTTGAAAAGGAGGGGCTGCGGTGGCCTAATGGTTAGACTACTCACCTTCAGCCTAGACAAACCGGATTTGATTCCTGGTGGAGTCGCCCCCGAATTTTCGCATGCGGGAATCGTGCTGGACGATGTCGCTGGTCGACGGGTTTTCTCAGGGATCTCCCGTTTTCCGCGTCCTTTTATTCAGGCGTTTCTCCATACTCACCACGCTTCGCCCCCATCGGCTCTTAAGACCTCGATGTTAACTGCCACCCAAATATCTACACTCACTCACACTCACTCTTTAACAAAGGAACGCCATATATGTGTGGAAAAAACTATCATTTGTGCTTTCGAAATATGCACTATATAAAATGTTGCGGTGTTTTTGCGAACACTTGAACACTACCAGGGCTCCATAAGGACAATAGTATTAAGGTTTGTGTTTACGGATATGCATTGATTGAATCGATCAGTTGAGTTGAGTTGAACGATTTTGGCTGCTCTTTAGTACTTGAGAAGTCTTGAAATGAGGCGAGAATGGAGCAGCGCCGTATTGCAAGGTCGGGATTAACGGGAGATCCTCCTGAAAACCCACTGACCAGTGGCACTGTTGCGCACGATTCCCACTTGTGAAAATCCGGGAGTGACCCAACCGGGGATTGAACCCGGTTCGCCATGGCGGGAGATGAGCAGTCTAACCGCTCAGTCACCGTGGCCCCAATCGAGTCGTTATGCCTTCTTTATAACTAAATCGTACTTACAAGTAAAAGTAATTTTTATAAGTGTTAAATTGGCACCGCTTCTCGAATTAATAATCTCCTCATATGCTTTCTCGGTGAAATTTATATATTGCTTATTTTTTACCATAAAAGATTTAAAAGATTGAAGCGCTGTGTTCTTCTAAGCCAAAAATGTTTCTTACTGTGTACATATAATACACTGAGGAGACAAAAGTCATGGGATACCTCCTAATATCGTGTCGGACCTCCTTTTGCCCGGCGAAGTGCAGCAACTCGACTTGGCATGGACTCAACAAGTCGTTGGAAGTCCCCCGCAGAAATATTGAGCCATCCTGCCTCTATAGACGTCCATAATTGCGAAAGTGTTTGCCGTTGCAGGAGTTTGTGCACGAACTGAGTTCTCGATTATGTCCCATGAATGTTCCATGGGATTCATGTCGGACGATCTTGGTGGCCAAATCATTATCTGGAATTGTCCAGAATGTTCTTCAAACCAACCGCGAACAGTTGTTGCACGGTGACATGTCGCATTGTCATCCATAAAAATTCCATCGTTCTTTGGGTACATGAAGTCCATTAATGGCTGCGAGTGGTCTCCAAGTAGCTGAAGATAACCCTTTCTAGTCGTCAATGATCGGTTCAGTTGGACCAGAGGACCCATACCATTCCATGTAAAAAGAGCCCACACCATTATGGAGCCACCACCAGCTTCCACAGTTCCTTGTTGACAACTTGGTTCCATGGATTCGTGGGATCTACGCCACACTCGAACCCTACCATCAGCTCTTATCAACTGAAATTGGTACTTATATAACCGAGCCACGGTTTTCCAGTCATTTAGGGTCCAACCAATATGGTCACGAGCCCAGGAGAGGCACTGCAGGCGATGTCGTGCTGTTAGTAAAGGCACTCGAGTCGGTCTTCTGCTGGCATAGCCCAGTACAGCAAAAGTTCGCCGCACTGTCCTAACGGACACGTCCGTCGTACGTCCCACATTGATTCCTGATGTTATTTAACGCAGTGTTTCTTGTCTGTTAACACTGACCATTCTGCGCACACGTCGTTGGTATTGGTCATTACGTGCAGGCGGTCGGCCACTGCGTTNTGTCTGTTAACACTGACCATTCTGCGCACACGTCGTTGGTATTGGTCATTACGTGCAGGCGGTCGGCCACTGCGTTGTCCTTGGTGGGAGGTTATGCCTGAAATAAGGTATTCTCGGCACACTCTTGACACTGTGGATCTCGGAATGTTGAATTCCCAAACCATTTCCGAAATGGAATGTCCCATGCGTCTAGCTCCAACTACAATTCCGCGTTCAAAGTCTGTTAATTTCCATCATGCGGCCATAATAACGCCATAAACCTTTTCGCATGAATCACTTGACTACAAATGAAAGCCCAATTAATGGACTGCCCATTTATACATTTTGTACGCGATACTACTGCCATCCGTATATTTGCATATTGCTATCCCATGACTTTTGTCACCTCAGTGTATATAGATAAGCTACACACTACGTAGATCTGACAAAGTTATTAATTAATTTGCCATTGCTTACAGTGCAAAACGAATGTTATAGTGAAATTTTTATTTTATTTTATACGTTTCTGGTCATTTGAATAATACAAGAATATTAAACAAAGGGAAAATTAAAGCGTTGGAATAAAAACTAGTGTCTTTCTTAAATAAAACATCGTATCTATATGAAAAGTATTACAAGTTTTTTCACAAATGCCTCAAAGCTGCTTAGCAAATAACCAGATGCTGCTACTGCGGCTGAAGAGCAACGATTATAAAAGTATGTTCGGGAAAATAAACTGTAGTCCCACGAATTCCTTTTTCACAAACGAGATGGTCGCACGATCCTTTTGACTCAATAAATTCGACACAATTCGCACACAAAGAGAAAAACATGTAGTATCACAACAAAGAAAAAAAGAATGGAGTGGATGAAGAGGCACAGACAGAGGTAACGTAACACGTTTATTTAGCTCAGTTCTCTTTACAATCATTATGTAAACGCTCTGCGTGGCGAGAGTTTGCCAACGCCAGACGGAGAGCACGGAAAGAACAATATACGAAAATGTGTTTTGGACTTCGTATCTGCCGTAGGTTTGAATAGCAATGTCATGAGGGGAAATTTTGTCGTGTGAATTATAAAGTTCGTTTTGAAATTGCAAACGTAGTGTCGCAAACCGTATGTTACAGAATTTTTAAATTTCTGTACGCAGTATTTTTGAAAATAATTAAATTATTACATTTAAAAATTTGCCAAATATGTTTAATAATAATGTCAAAATATTATTAATTTTGGTGGTTGTTTTACTCATTACATTTCCTCTCTGGTAAACTATATATTTTCTTTAGTTTTGCTTCTTTCCCCTTAACTAAAATGTATAAATAAATTGCAAAATGTAGTTTACTTAAAATTTTAAATATTTTATAATAAGGCGAATAACTGTACCTTGTGCGCTGGGAAAAATAAAGAAACATTTATTATTTCTTATTTTATTTTGTGGACATGCTTTCGAAGCTGATCAAAAACTTGAGTTTGCATTATTTTTGGTACATATAATATATGAAGAGTTATTATATATATTTGCCAAAATTCATTTTCTTCGGAGAAACTTTTCTAAAACGTAGAATATGGAAGATAATTTTTTATTCTTTTCGTTGCTTTTATTTGCATAAATAAATCTAATGGCTTAAGTGCAAGCCATTTTATTCCGTAGAGTTTAGAGCTACCATCAAAGAAAATATTTTTTAAAAACATATGTAGGGAACATTTTTCATGTTGAAAAGAAATTGTATTTATAAAAGCATTAAAGGGGACATTCAGTATCTTCACACTGTTTGAAACAATTCTATGAAAATCCAGATAAATATAACATGTTCGCCTCTTCGTTTCAAAACAACTTCATTCCTAATAAATTTAGTGATTTTATCAACACTAAGTAGTATATTTTGGATGGAAAGAATTATTCACTTTATTCTTATCTATATACAACATGTATTTCATAATCAATAAAAGTTATAACCAGCGAGAAAAATATTCGATTAACAATGGCAAGTACAATATAAAGTGATGTTTTAAATTGAGTTGTTGAATGTCAATGATTCTTAATAATATTTTCTTATTATTGGGTATCAATGGTGGAAGCACGTATCGATTTTAAATATTAAATAATTTAATGTGTTACCAGCGAATAACAGAATGCGTTTTCCATAGTCACCTGGTGTTATTTTCCAAAGAGAGAGCATTTTGTATAAGCGGGCCATGGCGTTATTTACTTTTATTTTCTAAGTTACATTTTGTTTCGCTTTTTTCAAAGTTTCTTAGCACTTATTATATGCTATTGATAATAAAATATTTTCGATTGTTTAAATTAAATGTGATGACGGGACGGTTACGACTTAGAAGTTAGCAACATTAGCGAAATCGCGTATTATTGGATTGTAATTTTTCTGCCATTTAAAATGCATACTATAAAGCAATACGATTGTCAAGGCAATGGAAAACTCCTGCACACTGGTATTCATATATGTGCAGTGTAATACAAATTTTCCATTTAGCGCTTCAGGAGTAATTCTTTGGTAACTAGGTAGTAACCATATACTTTTTAGTTCCAGAAGTTTATGAGATCGTGCATGAAAACCAAATGCTCTTTTCTATAATTTTTGGCTATCTCTGTGTGCGGGAATTTTTTTTATTTATAAATTATGATAACAAATCACAATATCGTTTATTTATAAAATAAAAGCCCGTACAGAGCTAACTTAATTAAATGCAATATTTATAATATTTTTACGTTAATTTCAACTTTAACATAGTAATTTTTAACATAAATTTGATAAATTCATAAAAAAATTTCTGTAATCTCTCTTAGCCGTAGCACTAAAAATATGTTATGTGTTCAGTACACAAAGGCGTCGAGTATTATGTTTAAAATAATACATTTGAAATAAAAGATTAAAACATATTCCTTTAGCTAAATTATCGGATATACTGAACTAATATTTACAATCTTAAATGGGAAAAACCAAGAGACTATTAAAGAAACTATTAATGAAATGTTGAATATTACTAATTTATCACTAAAAAATCGGCATCCAAAAAATAAATCGAAAGTTTCACTGGGTATGCGAGATGTTCAAAATTATTCTTCACAATGTTTGTACTTTAATTATAGAGAAAATTAGAAGCAATCTGATGGGTTTGTGCACATTTGACGCCATAAGAACCACGTCAGATGTGTGTAAGCGAGTGAAGACATTCTCATGTTTTGAGTTACATTTGCTGCCGCAAGCAGCAGCACTAAAATTGTCGCCAAAATGGGGGAAAATTAAGGATGTAATTCAAAGAACAAAAGTGGATTTAACAATGTTATTCAAAATGTGAGAATGTAATTGAGACACAGGGGCAGTGAAGGGCAGAATTCTAATGCGCCACCACGTGTAACATTGACGGTTACATGAAGAGTTTGAGTCGGGTGGATCTGCGTTTGATGTAACGAACGGACGGTGCGGTAAGAAGAGAACGACAGCGGTGTTGCACACATTCATTCATTCCCTCGGCAGTTAGAAGTCCGCACGGCAAGATGCTCGAGAGTTATGCGTCAGTAAATCAAGTATCCGTCGCGTTTTAAACCGAGTAAAGTTGTGGCTTTTCGTTCACACGCTATTTCAAGCTATGGATGATGACGGCCCAAATAAGCCTGTCGAATTTTGTGAGTGGCTTTTGAACACGTGCAATGAAAACGAAATTTGAAATACGTGATCAGTTGCGCGGATGAGGAAGCCTTTAAAATGAATAAAACTGTCAACAGCTACAACCGTGTGTACTGGGTCGATGAAAATCCGCACATTGCCGTAGAGCAAACAGTTTATTATCCTGGATTATCAGTGTAGCGTGTCTGTCGGAGTATTTGTGTGGCCGTTCTTCGTTGACGTTACGATGCCAGGTGAAAGTTATTTTACCATACTGCAGGAAAGCATTGTGCCAGCTATTCACAAAACGTAACCATGTTGAGGATTGCTTTTCCCAGCAGGACGGTGCACCATCACATGACCGTTGAAACGTGTGGTCAATTCCTGGATGAAAGATTTGTAGGAAGGTTGACAGACCGACTAGGAACTGTTGACTATACATCTAGAGCTCCAGATTTAACGACAATAAAGCTGTTGGATTTTATTTTGTGGGGAGCTCCGTTGAACACTGTGTTCACCACAAAGCCACGGACAGTGGATGCCATGAGAGACGCGATTGTAACCGACTGTCAATCCACTTGATTGAAACCGAAGTTACTGGTTCTCGTTATTTTCTTCAGCGTTGCAGACAATGTCATTCTGCTCTCTGCCAACATTTTGAATATTTGTAACTTTTATTTACAAAAGCACACGCCCAACGTTGTTATTATTGCATAAACACAAGCAGTCCCCTCACATTGCCTTTATTAGTTTCTTTGTTATTCCCGTTGCAAGAGTGTAGATAATAAATTTGGACACGCGGTATAACACAAATGTGTATGTGTGTGTGTGTGTGTCTAGGATGACACAAAATTATTACTCTGATCAGAAATTATTACAACTTCGTAAAGAATATATATGTAGAGGAAGGAAACTTTGGTCAGAAACGCTATGAAGATTTCTAGCCGACACATGTAAACAGCAGCTCCATCACTACTTCCTCAGCTGGGTTTTTCTTTCCCAAATAAATATAAACTCCCCTTAGTGTGGCTCAAAAAAGGTATTTTGATCTCATTTTAGGTTTGTACAGAAATAGAGGTGAGGGATTCCCTGTTACATAAAAAATATATTATTGAATACTTTCTCAAAACAGGTACACATGACATTATATTAAAACTCCAACAAGGACTATACCATTTTACCCCAGCTTGTAACAAATATACACTTCCAAATATTATTCCCTCAGATACCAAAATCACACTTTTATAATGAAAAATTACAAGTACAACTTACCTTTGGAAAATTTTTT
>NQII01003229.1:237760-345105 GCA_002778355.1 Clitarchus hookeri | reverse complement strand
CCCTTTTAGAAGGCTTTCTCATGTTGAAGTAGCATAGAGCGGCCTCAGTGACATCACAAGCTAGCCCGCGTCATCCGTTGTTCTGCTGGCGCCAAAAAGGGGTGGGGGGTAACGCGCGAAGGGGCATTGAGAAGGCAGACAAGCGGACCGCGCGGTAGCATATCGCCTCTAAAGCCGGCACTCTGCTGGAACAGAGGTCATACGGGGTGCTCCCACCCAGGTAAGCAAAGTACACATCAGCACTTCCC
Organism: Clitarchus hookeri; assembly: GCA_002778355.1. Taxonomy (NCBI): domain Eukaryota; kingdom Metazoa; phylum Arthropoda; class Insecta; order Phasmatodea; family Phasmatidae; genus Clitarchus; species Clitarchus hookeri. The sequence goes on along the minus strand of NQII01003229.1, from coordinate 344,857 downwards.
ACGTAGCTCACGTAGAAACTAACAGCAAATATGGTGAGGAATTCTAGGCGCTTACACCCAGTGGTAGGTGTGACACCGTCACAATACACAAACCCATAAAGTTCGCAGTCACGTTACTTAACACACTCTGTATGGGTACCAGTAGTATCATACAAGATGTCCAATAGAAACTCTTTCTCACGCCACACATTTTTCAACATTAGGTGAGTGATCCCTTCAAATGCATTAACGATGCGTTCACGAAATGTGTTCATATAATTTGGAGATGTTGCACACACCATGTTCTTGACGTAACCCCACAGAAAAAAGTACAAGGGGGTAACATCAGGTGATCACAGGAGCCATGGGATAGGACCGTCTCTTCCAGTCCATCGATTGGGAAATGCTTCATCCAGACATTCCCTTACGAACACAGCCCAGTGAGGATGTTCTCCAACTTGTTGGGAAAATATATGGAGCAGCATGTCCTGAAACTGATGTAAGGCGTAATTCTGAAGCATGTCTGTATACACAATAACCGTGAAAGTTTCTTTTCGTGAAAGAAGAACGGTCCATTGACTCTGCCATGCATACATACACACAACACCACACATTGAACTTAGGACTGTCCCGGATATGATCCCTCTTTACATTTGGCCTTTCGTTACCCAAATCCGCTCATTGTGCTTATTCACAACACCATGCAAATGAAACGCGGCTTCATCGTAAAATACAGTTTGCTGCAAGAAATGTTTATTTTCCGCAATACTGTCAAACATGATGTGCGCAAATAGTTTATGCCGTTCAAAGTCCTCTGGTTTCAAATGGTGCTCAATTTTGACCTTGTACGCGTGCAGTTTCAGACGACTACGTAACATACTGCGCATTGTGGTCTTCGGTACCTGGAGCTGACGTGATAGTCGGCGCACTGATTGGTTTGGATATCGCGTGAAGGCTTTGCGAATGTCATCCACGGTCTTCGTAGATGTTGCTGGTCGTCCACCGCTTTTTCCCTTTTCAACCGCGCATGTTGCTAAAAACTTTTCCATCCATGACTTTATCAAATTGACATCCGGCGGCTGTTTCCCATACTAAGTTCTAAAATTTCTCTGCACTTTGGTTGACGATTTCGTCTCCTCCACCGATACCATGTTGAAGGTTCAGCAGCGACATCGCTCCTGGGGGCTGAATGGTGAACTTTAACACAATCTTCAATACGTGAAAGGCGTCCTAACCCACCTATAATGAAACTTTGTTGTGATTTCTATTACTTAACAACATCAGGTCCTTGTACCAATATTTATTCCCAAGTTGTCAACATTTGAAATCTGGGTAATAATTTTGGGACACACTTATTCACTCATATGTATGCGTGTATGTCCATACTTTCCATAAACAAGGTGGGGATACGTACTCACGTTCATTTCTGTTAGATAAATCTGGCCATGCATTTTTTCATGATATAAAAATTGTCCCATGGAGAAGAAGATATTTAAATTTAATCAAACTTGAAGTAGACAATGCTAATAATTACACAAATGACTGACTTTAACGTGGAGATAATTGAGCCGTTTATATGGCAAAATTGTAGGATATAAATATACATTAATGCAAATTTTCACCACTTTACATATGAATATATTCTGTGATTCTCTACATAATAGAGGAAACAGTTATAGTTTTATTTTTATGTCTTGTAGAATGTAGCTCCATAGTGGTTACATTTGTAACTCCAGATACTGCAGACATGCAGATGGCTGAAGCTGATATCCCTGCGTTCTGTAAGCGATATGTCTGGAGAATGGGCTGGCCAAGGGATTACTGCGAATCCCATGTTATATATGGGTGGGCGTTATCCATTTGGGAAATTGTTCGTTTGTTCTACAACATTAAGGCACGAACTGAATCTCTTGAAGGTACTGCAATGCCGTTAGTGAACTCCTGATCACTATAGGTGGTTCTCAATAAAATGAGCACGCTTGAAATACACTTATGAGAAAATCACTGTAAGTAACTGCATATATATGAAAGTGAACAATTACCACGTTACTCACAGTTAAGTTGGGAGCGAACTATGAGAATTAGTTACATGTTTTCACGTCTTAATAGTCGTAAAGTTAAAATTTGTTGTCGTTTGGAATTCAGTTTATTTTAGTCATATGCAAATAAGAATAAAATTTGGCATCATTATAGCACATTTATGTTTGTAACTCTTTCATATCACAACCTGGCTGACGCAACGTTCAAGTTAGCTGGTTGGTTTTTTTTTCGGTGCGTGCTCGCGTGTTTACAAAATAACGGTTTACGACCAACGTGAATTAAAATGTTTGTTTGTAATATGTGCAATAAAACATTATTTAACGTAATAAATCAAATGTTTTTATACATGTTCTGAGTGGAGTGGCCTTGTTTGTTATTGCTTTCTGCTGTATTTCCACGTAATTCCTTGTCCCAGAAATTCTTAAAATTCCAGTGGCCACGGTGGTGTAGTCGTTAGACTACTCGCTTCCCACAAAGGCTGACCGGGTTCCATCTCCGGCCAGTTCACTCCGGATTTTCACATGTGGGAATCGTGCCAGGCGATGCCACTGGTCGGTGGGTTTTCTCGGGGATCTTCCGTCTCTCCACCCTTTCATTCCTCGTTTCACACTCATTAACTCTCAAGACCTTGATGTTTAAAGCCGCCGAAATCTCTTAACTAACTAACTTTTGAAATATCACGCCTACCTGGCAAATGTGCTTCGTGCAATTGAAGTCAGTATAAATTTTAAACCTCGATTAACATTGAAAAAAACTTCGCATTAATATGTTTATGTTATATTTGAGAAACGTGTTGCAATTCTGAAAGCGTAAATAAGTATGTGTTATTTTGTATTTAGGCGATTCCAAACTTACGATCATAAAGTTAATACCTTGGCATGTATGTCACTCGTTTAGAAACAATAACAGCATTAAAAAGTTTTATACTGTACGTGAGTCATATATTAAGTTTATGGAATATGTTAATATTTCATTATAATGTTTTTCCAAACAGTTTACTTTGTATGAGCTGATATATCAAACAGTAAGTACACATTTCCACTACTTCCTTCAAGGTATGTAATTTGGGGCAAAATCAGATTCTGCATTAAATGTGTGAATGTAGTAAGTAGTTTCATGAAATACATTGTCATCAGCAAGGTATTTTGATTTTAGTTTCGTTGTGAAGATACGTTGATATCAGTGAAGGCATTTACGTTTTATAAGCAAAGAGTAATTGTTATCGTAAGCTGTGTAGTCGACCTTTCGAAAAGTTAGTGTCTTGTGCTTTATAAGCTGCGTGGCTAGGCCAATTTTCACGAAACTTGCATCGAATGTCAAATATTACTGTGGAAGTAGGCTGTAAAATTTTTGATCATTTCTGTTTAGTCATTGAGTTTCATGACAGTTATTTTCGTTACTCGTAATGTAATATCGACAGCCGCAATTTGCTTGTGCGTTATTTTGTATTAAAATATTGATTTGTGACGAACTAATGCAATCAAGTTAAATTCGTAAGTTATGTTAAACGTAACTCTTAGATAATTTAACGATTATTAAAGGCACGTTGTTTTCTGTATGAAGGAATGAATTTACCATATTCTCTAAAAGCGTGCCTTGCTATAACGGGTGAACGTATCAGTTATCAACAGTTTTTAAAGGTGAACATTCGAAACGTCTAAAAGTTGTATTTATAACGGGAATAAGAATGTTTAAAACTTTTGCTATTCTGTTGACGACCTAAGTTAAACACATGTTCTTATGTCCTCGGAAGTGTTGACCATAGTTAAAGACATTAATTTACGTCTGAACAGCAAGAGAATCATTAATATCAATCAATATTTACAAACCCACATGCCTGTTATTTCCAGAAATTAACGTGTGCATGTTTATAGTGCTGATTCATTACTTTATGTGATTTTTTAATGAGTATAGAGTGGACAAATGAACCAGCTGATATAAACACTAGCTGAAAATCGCATGGCAGTGTTTATTTTGATAGGTATGCAGAAAAATACGCAACCAAATGACTGAAAATAGAAATTTAGCAGGGCTTTCAAAAATTGCCCAGTTTACTGTGAACAGCCTTTACCAGGAAATACCGATTATCATAGGGGGCTGCTTTGCATACCATGGAATTTCCAGTTTTGTCTGTTTGTTGCTCACCAATGAAGTCGGAATATTTGCGTTGTCCAGTGCTCCCTTTGTAGACGAATATGGTTTTCATCAATGTCCAGTTAACATATAGTTTCGTTTCTTAAAAAGGTGGTTCCCCCCCTTCCCACCCCCTTTATGAAACCCGATTACAAATTAACTGCAAAATAAATTGCCATTGTTGGGGTGTTAATTGACGACAGCGTAAGGGTTGTCCAAAAAACACGCCTTCGTCTGGTAGTTATTCTCAACAATCCGGATGAATATAAAGGTCACTTATGATGTCACTGAATATCGCCAAGTGGTGAAAAGAGACACAGTTCCTTGATTTTGTACCGGTCGGACTGAGAAACTTTCTTTTTTTTGGCCGCGCGTAACCTCCGTGGAGAGTACATGTTGCCTCTTGTTCCCACTACTCCTATCACATTGTCACACAGTTCGATAACGAGTGTGGCGTGACAACCAATTCAATGAAACAGCAATCTTGACTCCTGTAGTACATCTTTTCAACCTGTTTTAAACGTAAATTCTTCATACCTGTGTCAAATTCATCATCGATTCTTGGTAGTATCACTCACGTTCGTACCAAACGCAATGTGAATATTCTGCACAAAGCTTCGCCCAGCGATAGTTAATGTTACTAGGGCGTTCATGTTTTAGAACCGCTACTGGTTTTTCAACACGCAAGCCACGGACAAACTTAAATTATTTGTAAAAGTTTCCTCGACCGTGCTGTATATCAACATTCTCCTTTTGTGAATAATTTGCCTTGGGCGCGTCTAATTTTATGGCTATTAATATGCATCGCTTGGCACCTCAGCTATAGGGTGGGATGTGACTTCGTTTTTCACTTTTGAAAAACAGAAGACAGATATTTCACCTAGAAATTTTAGTTGTATACGGAAAACTCTTAATTATAAATGAAATAATGTTTCAATATCTTAATTAGGTTTCTCCCCGAACCGTCCTATGTAACATCTCTATGTCCATAATAAATTATAAAATTAGATGAGTAAATGAAAGTATTATTTGGAAGAAATGCCATGATATGCAATTAAAATGCATACACGTATTAAACAGCTTTTTTATGAATATAAATTAATAAATACTCTGGTTTATTTTTAGCTATGTAATAGGATGAAGTTTTATTACGGTAAACGTCCGATTATACTCAATGCATCTCACCTCTTTTTTTTTCGAAGACCAAGCGTATTAAATAATTTTTACATTAAAATAATTATATATTTTATATAAAACATTTTCTCACGTCTTTATATAAATTTCAAAGGGAAAAACTATTTTGCAATACTTAATTACTGCATTCTAACGACACTCTTAAATAGAATGATTCAATGTTTCACATATTCATAGGAAATATTATAATTACTATGTTTAGATGACACAATTATAAATAACACGTTTGATAAAAATCGATTCAGCGTGGAGTAAAAAAAAAGGAATTTTTTATGGTTTCATTATTAGAAGGAGACATTGTAAAAGTTATTTGTTAATTAAGTGATATTTCATTTGTTTGATGCTCTTTACAAATTAATTACTTGCAAGTAAGTTTAGAAGTTTATTTATCAGCATGTATTTTTATGTTACCGTAGTTTACAGTGTCTAAAGAAAATAAGCATTTATGATAAAAGTACAAGTGTTGACTTGAAGACTTAAAAATTTAAATCTTACAGAGAAGAAACTAAATAACGCGACAGTGATTTCAATGAATCTGCAAGTGTGTATAATAGTATCGTTCATATTGGCACAATGAGATGTGGGACAGGAATGTGAATAATGCCATTGATCTCGGGTGGCGACCATTTTGCGACCTTACGATCAGCAAAATATCTTGGTTCAGCTACAAAATCACTTCAGATATAAATTATTTAACATCAAAATCGCCTTGGTTGTTTAAAATAAAATGTAAAAGAAGATATCATTTTCAGAAAGAAAATTTTTTTCTTGTTTCTCGCATATGTCCACAAGTCTCGGAACTTTTACAAAGCTCTCAGAAACCAGTGAATTGAGGCTTGCGGACTGCGACATTACAGCGTGCGGCGGCGATGTTGGACGTGAGTGACTTTGTCATTATCCAGGGTTAACTTTAACCCGAAAACAAGAAAACAATTACAAAACTCGTTAACATTTAATTAAGTATTGCATAAAATATTTGTCATTGACACAGGACAGCTATCAAGGATTTCCATGACTTTGACCCAGTGTGTTCTTTACGCTTAAAATAGATACAATTTACAAAATTCGTATTAATGTATTCAAAATGGTGGAACATTTTTATTATTGGAAACTACCACTATCATAGATATCCATTAACTTAACCCTAATCCCAGGGTAACTTAAACCCAAAAGTAAAGGAAAAAATTTTGAAATCGTAAAACACTAACATTCATATATGATAAAAAATTCTAGAAATTAAAAAATGCAAAAAAATTTTAGCAATGTTTTAACAAGTAACTTACTCTTAAAATATTTACATGTAGGACATCGAGGGTTTGCCACTAGTAAATAAGATAGACCACACCCACACCCATTAAAAGGAATCAGATTTACTACAACAAAATACAACGACAATTATTTTAAAGTGATATTTATCAGTTAAGTAGCTTCAAATCTGTCATGCAACACGCACGTATCTGAGATATATTGACTGCTGGTGAGAAATTTACTTTCTCTGGGCTACAAAACATTTTGGTATGTAAATAAAAACAGGTTTGTCACTTAGTATTTCACTCAGTACCAAAATATATAATACTTAACTATTACATTGGCTAACAAATATTTTTTGTGATCTTTAATTATATATATATATATATATATATATATATATATATATATGTACCTAAGACCACGGTTTTAAATTTAACTCTTACTTTAACAGATAAAATGCATATTATGGATGCAATATATCGTTTCAATTCTTTAAGTAGGCCACATGTGAAAGTGTAATAAAACAATATTTTACATTTTTGACAAATTTTCCTTTCTAATTATGAAAGCTAATACTGAAGTGGATGTTCCTGGCAATAACTTTTAAAACAAGCACACGAAGAAATTAACGGGGCTCAAAGACGTAACGCAATTTGTGTTGGAACTTTTGAAAACTATGTAATTAAGAAAAATGAAAAAGGCTAATTTTTATTAACATTGAAGTGTTTGGCAATAATATGTTTTGTAAAATCTTATTGGCTGGCATTTGTACAATAGCACATTATTATGATATGTATCAATTAATCTTAAAATACTTGCAGTTATTCTTCAATAATAGAGTGTTTACATTATATGGCATATACCACATAAACCCTATGTGCAGTGTGTATTTTCATATATATGTGTAAATAAAATATATTTTCAGACATTATTCCATTATTCATTTCCACTGTCTATATAGTTACGGTGTACGGTAAGGCTACGTAACAGAAATTTTATTTGTAAGTGCAACGTTTGCGGAGAAAGATTTACACTTTCGTAACTCATAAAGAGGGCAGAGTGTTATAAGAAAATTGACGGAGTTCACACTCATTACATCAAAGTGGAAGTTGTTACTTGTGTGTAGGGATACGACGACAGGGAACGATAAGGCACTTTAGCCTCTATTGGCCGAGGGATCAAGGCACGTTTCATCAGCCGCAAATGCTACTCCAGTAAAATGAATTTGTGACCAGGCATGAAGCACTAGCAGCAATTTTCGTGCTCCCACCACTTCGTTATGAGAACGTACAGCCACCCAGAAAAGCAGTGCATCCGACAGAGTTATGCGTTCCTGCTTCCAACCGCAAGAGTCACGCCGTGTTAAGAAGAGCGCCGAACTATAACTTCCCTTTATACGCCAACGTGCCATAGTGTGAGAGAACCATCCAATATATGTAGTTTCTATCTCCATTAAATTGGAAACATGGGGATCTATAGTCAGGTCTCTAAATTGAGATCGGTGGTGTCAAGCCAGATCTGACTCAAGGCTCAATTTTCAGTATCCAAATGTGGCTCATCAACACTAGCCATATAAATCATAGGAAATTTGTTGAAGCACTGTCGTTAAAACTCTTGTTCAATTATAACCGATTACGAATTATCTAATGTCTCTGCTCGCTATTGTGATTCCGTTCACATTACAGCTTCGCAGTGGGAAACAAAGCAGATGCCCTCAAAAGTTTACCACGAAACCTAGGCTTCAATATTTGGAAATGATAAGTACTGATACGTTCTGACGCTAGCTCCATGCTCTGTCCGGCTATATTGGGGATGACCCATATTGACCTTCCCCTCCTGACATGCAGACACAGTAGTTGTCTCGTCGTTCACTCGAGGGGGATGATTGACAGCGGTGGTGGCCTGGATGGCGTCACAGCCCCTCTTCCTCCACCCTGATGGAGTAGGCGATGAGTTTAGAGCATGCGCAAGAATATTCTGGGAACTAGGACACTCGGCACAATGCTGCATTTAGAGAAATTTCTGTTCGATCTCCCACGACCCTGTAAATATTGCAGCGGTGCAAGCGTCGGGAGTCATGGTAGAAGCATTCTGGCTGAGTGCAATAACCGGGCGAAGTCAACGAGGGACATCGGTGAAAAGGACGGACGACGACGGGAGATTGCAGACAATTGCGGACGAGGTGTTCAAGGTGTGAGTGGACGAGAGGGCATGAAACCAGACGAGTGAAGGATATTATGCATGACGGCACTCGGAGAACTCTAGAAAATTGCGGATTGGTGGTGCCTGGACTAAACTGAAGTGGGACTGAATAAACATGTCTTACGGATTTTATTGTAAATATTGGATCTCTCTCTAATAGACATAAAATTTATAAAATAACTGAATATGTTTTTATCCATTCTCTATTGAGACCAATTTTCATTTATTTAATTACATTAATCTCTTTGAAGTAATTTGGAATTGTAGTTTTGGAATTCATTAGTTTTAAACAGTAAGTGATATTAATTTATTGTGAGGATTTGGGTCGAGAGAATTTTCTTTGTAGTTATTGTTAGAAAAATTAGGACATTATTATTAACTCTTTTATTTAATTAAGACCTCCACCCCTTAACGAATGTGGTTTAGCCAACTGACCTTGAAGAATTCGTAGTATTACTAACTGCTTTTTATACGTGAGTAAACCATACGACGGATAGACTAGAAAACTTCCTAGACAATATTTACGGTACTAATAATATATTGCATTAAAATTTTCCCTATTCTGTGAGTCACAATGTTTACTATTAATTATAAGTGCGTGTTTCGGTACATATTTTTTTACGCCGGAAGGAAAATGCAGATGTTGTTTCATACCTGTAGACGTCATCGGCTGAGAATTACAGTAAAGAATAATCGGCGAATTACGACAGATCATCGCACCAACAAACGACATAAAGTTACGCGATTACTGCTCCTACAGTATATTGCTCCTTTGTATGACGTCAAACGAGGCAAACAAATTGAGTGTGTATTGTAGTTTAGTCAGACATTTTGGATTATTGCACACCCGTGCGACGACACCCGCAACATCTCAATGTGTTAAAATGCCGGGATTCTTTAGGGTGAGTGAATAGATTTGGGCAGCTCTAAAAATCGAGGTCTTGAAAGCCAATGAAAGTGAAGTGATGTGAGTATGGAGCAGCGATGGAATGATAGGGCGATGGAAACGAGAAATCACAGAGAAAACCCGCCGACCAGCGGCATCATCCGGGACGATTCCCAAATGCGAAAATCCGTAGTGACCCGGCCGGGGATTGAATCCGGTTCTCCATTCTGACTCCGCGACCCCTGGATTCTTTAGAGCCATGCATATTGTTTTTGGTATTTTCCCCGAGACTTCGGCTGATACAAGAAAAATCATAGGTTTTGGTAGATCAAATATAAAAATGTTCATACGGCTCGCTCGAGGATATTTCTTCTGTTAGCTTATCAGTACCATATCCTCGCAAAGATACCTAGAAATGTGTAACATGAATTGTGTACTTCTGACTTCTTTGAGAGTGTTTCCCGTGCTTCCAGAAACTTAATTTTTGTGGTATGAGACAGCTAACTGTACTAGAAAGCTGTTTACAGGAGTCATGTATCACAAAAGGGGGGCGAAAGAAAGTTAGATTAAAGTATGCAACTTGCATAGCCATAGGGCGGATGAAAATTTTAAGTTTTAATTTTCATCCACTGCTTGGCTGGTAGCATTATACACAGTAATAAATATAATAATAATAATGCTACTTGTCACTGAAGTTTCCCACCTACCGACCATGAAAGCGGAGGTATCAGTCCATCAGCAGTTGCAATTTAGGTTGTTAACTGTTAGCAGTCAAACGCCGTTAATTATGACATCGTAGGCTTCTAAAGAGACATGATTGCTGGAGCGAGCCATGCATCTGTAAGAGCCGCTGTTCCTAAACAATTGGTGACAATGCACAATCACTGAAGCGTTGATAATGGTACTGATAGCACTTAGACTGGACCAAACTGCAACTGAGGCATGTCTTCTGGTCCGACGATGTTTAATTTACATTATATCAGGCTACCGGCTGAGTTTATATCTGGAGAATACATGCAAAAGCCTAAAATGCTGCCTAAAATGCTGACTGCCTACTTGTTGTAGACATTCAGAGGGGCATTCTAAGAATTTGGAACGCGACAGTTTTGTTGTTTTAACCGCACCGAATTTTTCGAAAAAAAAAAAAACCAGTGGAAACTGAATGCTAGGGTTTGTAGGGAACTGTTTCAGCGCTAAAATATCTTTCCCTATAGAGAACCCTCTCATGTTGTCAAGCACTGACAAGAAGTTAATTATAAAACGGTATAATCCATCTATCTCACATTACGCACTTCGCTAAAGAGAGCAACATGACACAGGAAAATCTATCTGTGAAGGAGAAACATTCACCTGTGAATATTATTTGCCACAGAATGAGCAACTAGTGTTATCAGCAACTCTCGCGAAGGAAAAGTTGAAAAGTTAATTTCACCAGGCAGAAAAGACCTCAGCTGTGGAACTGAGAATCCTCGATAAACACATTCGCAAATGTAAGCGAGTGATGGATAAGCTCACAGTTGCATAGAAATAGATCATACTGACATATTCCGAAAGTAGATTTACTGTTGACAAAATATGTTATTTTCATCATGAGAATTGGTCCGAGGGGAACATTTCATGTGACAGGCGAAGTGTCTAGACATTTGAGTATATAATACACAAAAGCACTCTACATTTACATATTGAACACGTAAAGCTAGGTTTTTATAAGTTCCGACTCATTAATTAGAAATCAGTATTGCAAAAAATCCAAACAGACTATTGTCCTATCAGTATTTTTATTCTTCTTAAATGTACTTCTTCAATATTTATCAATTTTACAATTATTTTGGTAAACAATTATTTTTATTGAAAATCAGATGAATATGTAAGTATAAAAATGTCTTGATCTGCTACGTTATTAAACTGTCAATACGAGAAATTGATATTACAAAAAGTGTTTCGTATAATAGAAGGTTACTATTACCAACAGGGCACAAGTGTACATTGAAATTAATTGCATCCCGGAACCACTGAAAGAACGAGTCATTTCCGTTTTCTGCAGCTTGTACAAGAGCAATTATTTAGATTTGTTTAACATGCCTTAACATGTTTCTGGATTTAATGTTTTGTTTCCAATTTATTCGAAGGCACGCTATTTATTAATGCCTACTAATAAATAATTCACCAAAATACTTCGTTCCTCCAGTAAGTAATTACCTATACAACTAGTTTTCTGTTTCGCGTTGGTTTTAAAGAACTTTAATAAAACTTCAGCTACCAAAGTAATTCAATCGAGTAAAAGAAAGAAATACCAATTACATATAAAACTCGTCTATTTTAAATAAATGAATGCCACATATGAGAAAGGACACAAATATAATTCTGCTAATTAAATATTAAGGTTGTATATAGTGTAAATGCCTTCAAATTTCCAAAAGCTGCGTGAAGGCACTCTGAGAAAAACGCTTGTACTTTGAAACAAAAATTACGCCTAGTACACTGAATTGTTTTCTCTGTAAACTGAAATGTTCTTGAAGATCTGCNTAAAATGTTCTTGAAGATATGCAAATAAAATAATATGAATGTTGTAATATTAAGCTTCGGAATGAGTTCCAAAAATTATAGATAAAAACATTTTACTCCTATTTGTTAAAACTCATCAAATATTTTATTAATTACGAATGTTATTTCAAAGGCCGCATAGATACCTCCCCTGCCAGTAAGTTTATCTGGGGTAAAGGCACATTATATCCAATTTAATTGCTATTTGAAGAGTAAAATGGCACGAAATATAAAAGCAAAAATTTTTGCTAGACGATAACAAGAGAAGAATCGTACGAATACGTAAGATGGAATCCTCTGTCAAGAAAACCCACATGAAGATAATAAACACTAATAATATTATAACGTGATAACCTTTAGATATCATGCAGATTATTTCAGTAACTCTTAATAAAACACTTCCAGTTAAATGTAGTACTCTTGCGAATGTCCGGAAAAAACTCGCAGCAGTAACACTATTTCTAGGGCCTTTAGGAAACATGAATAAGAAATAAAAATGAACACCTAAAGTACTCCAATTTATTAATCTTATACTAAATCCAAAATATGTCTCAATACTCTTCAAAACCTATTTAATTTAGTGCAAATAATGCTTTTTACTCGTTTATTCTAATTTATTTTCATGTAGTAGTTAATTGATAGAACTGAGGAGCGCGAGGTTAAAAAATTACTGTCTCCAAAGAGAAGTAGGTTCTGACAAACCATTAAACACAGGATAAAGGCGACGAGTGGCATTAAAATAGAATAGTTTCACAAACTTAAATATGTGAAGCCAAGAACTAAATAAATTGGAGACAGCAACAAAATTATATAACCCCACCAACAACAACGTATAGCTGAGGAGAGTAAATACAAAATCATAACGAAATATGCAGCTGTGTAACTGGATAAACCCACATGAAGAACTGATGATGAAAATGTTTTCGGATTAGCAGCAGAGCTTCCTGGTACAAAGGTGGCGTCAGCCGCTGAGGTAGCCACTCAACCTTGCACATAGAAACGTAACAGTAATTTAAATTTTTCGGAAGTGGTGTAGACGTCCAGTAGCACGTTAATACCCTCAATGATCTTTATAATAGAGAAATATCTCAGTATCCCATCAGCTACAATTTTTCCGAACGAAATATCGAGAAAACAGATCAAAGTAATATTTCCTACATGCATGTGTGAGAAATAACACGAGGGAAATAATAGTGACTAAAAAATTTTTTTATAAATGTTGTGAATGTGCAAATAGGCTTACATATAAAAATATCTTAATTTATAAAGCAAAATAGAATAATAGACACCCGAGAAAAGTGTAGCATCTTAGTGACCAAAACTGTACAATTAACACAGAATAATATAAAATATAAATATTGTGCATTTTCATTTATATCGTGTGTAATAATAATCTATGGCCATTTTAGTGTTGATGCTACAAAGGTCATCTGAGAAAAATTTATAATTTTACAAAATATTATTAATACAAACGCATTAACTAAAATATTTTTTAACAAATATGGAAGTTTAATGTTTTCATTCAGGAAGGATGATGTTATATTGCCTGTTCACTGTTCTGAACGACTTAACAATATAATAATTAAAACAGAAAACGCCGTTATAATAATTTTATTAAGAAAATTAAAAAATCAGTGCAACGGCAAAAAATGCTTAATATTATAAAATCTGAAGTAAAATTATATAGTCACCTTTACACGACTTAGCACACATAAATTGTGTGTTGTACTTATACAAAAAAAGTTACAAAAAAAGTTACTTATACAAAAACAGTTAGTTGGCAAAGAAATTCCACGTAAGAATAAAAAAAAATCTTTGTAAACTTGGCAAGGAATTGCTTGAAACGTGTTAAGTATTTATTCAGTATTTGTACAAAACTGTACTGTAACCAACCGGCGGATATCCTCTAGAGTTACAACGAATTGGTGTAATATTTCTCAAATTATTTTCCTGCCAAATCAGAAGCTATTATTTGAACTTCTACAAAGTAACTTGTCTACTTGATGAAACACGTGTGTTTTAATGATATAATTATTATAACTTAGTCTGGACTGCACGTAAAGCATCTAATGCTGTCCTGTCATGCACGTCCCAAACTCTCTTGGATTTTTAAAATTCCCACTGTGGTGACGAGAATCGAAACCAGAACCTCCACATTATAAGCAAGAACACTAGCCAATACACCACAGATTTTTTAAATATTTATTTTATTGACATATTGACCGAAACACTTGCCGTTGGATAGAGCGTGTGTGACGTTTGACAGTGTACGTGTGTGACGTTTGACGAGCTCAAGTTAGACCGACTTGATGACAAATTTTCAGTAGAGTCCATTCACGGTTTCTTCGGATGTTTTGAAGCGAACCTTTCAAAATTACCCTAGACGTTACATTTCAACCTGTTTCTTCAATAACTTGTATACTACAAACATATAACACTGTGATTAACTTCAAAGTACTCTGTTCTTGAATAAATGAAACTTTATCTTAATATATTCTCTAACTGGTTATATTAATTTTGTTTAATATAAGAACTAACAACAGTGAGAGCAGCGATGTGAAACCAACAGCTAGCAAGAACTAATTCACAGTTAAAACATTATTTTAACCTAGTTTTTTGGTATATTTGTAAATTAAACGTTTCCTATAGTTATATTGAACTTTTGGGTAGCAATGAAGGAAACATAGTTCATTGCTATAGTTAAAAATATCTGCGCAAATTACCGTGCGTAGGCTCTACTGACACGGTTTTTTTTTTCGCTCTACGAAGAAAATTTAATAGGCNTATCTGCGCAAATTACCGTGCGTAGGCTCTACTGACACGGTTTTTTTTTTCGCTCTACGAAGAAAATTTAATAGGCACAGCGGAGTTTGTCGCTCTCTCTATTACACACAAACTCTCTCTCTCTCTCTTTCTCTCTATCATTTCCTCTCGGGAAGTTTCGCACTGCCTAAAGTAGCAGGAAAATTGTACGTGTTTTGAATTTTAGCATATTTCATATTTATTGCACCAAAAATTAAGAATTTTTTAATTAGTCATTTAAAGCTGAAACGAGATTTTATTGTTAGAAAACTTATTGTAATATATTTAGACGTTATGGTGGGACGGTAAAAAAATCCGAAGTGTGCATAAGTGGCGACTGACGACGCTGCCTTGTCATGGCATGTTTCTGAACAAAGCGTGAAGTTTGAAATCGTTTCTTTTAAACCTACGTAGGTAAGTAACGATGTTGTGGTAAATCTGTTTTTTCACGGCAGGTATAAATAGAGTGTAAAGTGCGTATTGACCGGTGTGTGTGAAAGATGCCATTACGTTACGTCAGACCAGTGTGTGTCTGATTGCAAATATCGGACGTGTGAATAAAAGTTACATTAGGCCGATTTGTGTGCATTTTCACCACATTCTTATATGTTTGTCTATTCTAATTACAAAAAAAAAGCGGCACGATTTGAGTGTTTGAATATACTGTGCCTCATCGTTGGACTCATCGTTCCTTAGTTTTAACTTTTACTTTAACTGATGCCGTCCTTGTAACGAAATAACACAACACATTTAAAGAACAAGAGGATAAATACCACAGTTTTTTCCCCGCAATTTTAGCAGGGTTAAACCCAGTCGCGGTAAATTATTAACGTGTAATATGTCGTGTATAACAAAAAAGATAACAATGAAAAATAATAACCGTAAGGACTATCGTCAACATACATAGACGTTGTTTAAAAGTCATAAAGCTGACCTAGACATGGTTATAGGCCTAAATTGTAAACATTCGTACGAAATTGTTTTTTAAATGTGACTAAATTCTTTAAACAGCCGGAAACAGTTATTTGAAACGTAGTCACATGGCAGTGTTTATGTTTACATGTAGCGGAAGGATACGTAATCGGTAATCAAAAGTAGAACTTTACCATGGCTTCAGAAAAGTATTAAGTAACCATAAATGGCCAATTCACATGTTCGCGATATGCGAACTGAAAATCTGCCACGGAGGAAAAGCCGCGCGAAATCCCAACTCGCCGACTACAAGACGGCCACTCTGTCCCTGAGTTATGAAGGCAGAGCAACACTCATCTACACATCGCACATGCTCGCCGTGGTAATACATTTCGTATTTCAAGGAGAAACACATAATACATTTTTTTTCAGTTTGTATTAAAGTTAATGTATTTTAAATGCTGCTAAGTGTTACAGACGCCTGATGCCACTTTTAATATTTTAAAGTATAGATCATAGTGGCATGGATAACTCAACTGCCGCAGAAACGATAATTTTTTTGCCACACTGGCGAAGAAAGCTTCGTGTAGACTCGGCACTGTTCGTCCCCGAAACGCAAAGCTATAAGAAGGGTGGCTGTATAAATATTTGTAACAATACAAACTTATTTAGTTAGTAATGCAATTGCTATTCTTGGAAATGAACAAACACTGTCGATTTACAAAATATTACTTTATTAATCAAAAAATGTTTTTAATTATACAACAATTTTTCAGTTCCAGTTAAAAACCTTTTGTATAGTGTACGTTGGCAATTTAATTTAAACCTTTCCGACTGAAATGCTGATGGTAAAAATCTTACGAAAAGTATTTGTTTCGCAGACTTTGATCGAAATAATTTGACTAACCAATGTCGTGAATTGTTGCTACCTTTGAAAGCACCCCTTTCCTATTGTGAATGCCTAAGTACAAATTTTCAGTAAGGGTAATAATTTTTCATCTTAAGGTTGTAGGATATTTTGCTTCGTTTATAGATAAGTAATTGGTTCACAATTTCAATGGTCGCTAATTTTATTCCTAAATAATATTTTGAGGGAAGTGAAACATATTACCGACTTAAATTAAATACCACTGTTGAGAATATCTCCCCTTGTTATCAGTTGAATGTTGGTAGTACCTCAAATTTTGTAAGTTCGTCTGGTAAGTTTGCGTCGGCACCGGTATCGGATCACCTCCTCGTTGGAACATGAACTACTTCCCCTTCTGTATCATCCCGTTCGTCTACGCACGTCCTATCTGTTTTATAGCGCGTGGATAACGAGTCCGAAATGTTCGCCTGGGTAATATTCATCGCTGTATGACAGGCTGTTTCGCGGTCTGATAACCACCCCTTGGTTTACTGGAGCTTGCTTTACGTCGCATTTCTATTACCACTTCCAAACGTTTACGTTTGTTGTTCATAGCACAACGAATCTGCACGGGAAACATGCAGTTATAAGGTTCACATAAATATTCATAGAGGGAATACTAGAGGAAAACTTATTGCCGCTGTAATATCATCATTCAGATACCGAGGATAACTTTCAACAATTACCAAGTAAAATTATATAAAAAACATAATAGTTATTCATAAAGTGTTACCCAAATAAACTGGGCTGAAAACAAAAATAATCAAGGTACTTGGAGTTAATCATAGAAGTTTAATCAGGTATAGGCCATTTACGAAAAAGTAAGAAATTTTTAAAGCTTTGCGCCTATATATTTTCAGTCAATCTGTATCATTACGCCTTGTGAATATTAAAAACTGCCATAGCTTCACTTTTCTAACACTTTGACTACATTTACCTGTTCGGAATGTTATAGTCTACGGTATTAACCAATTATTCCCAAGCAATTAAAGTAACAAAAAGTGTAATAAAAATTGCTAATACGTATCTTTATAAAATTGATTCGTGTATATTAGTTTATTATTTTAACACTAAGCTTTTCCTCTGTGTATTATTCGTATGAGGTCACTGAAATTAGAAATGTCTTCATATAATATTATTATAAAGTCACAGTCGTGTGCTAGGGAACCAATTTCTTTGTCGTTATCCGTGAACCGAATTTTCTGCATTTGTAAGTACAGGATTAGAGTAGCACGGAATTAAGAAAACATAACTTTGAATCAATAATTAAATGGTGGAAAATTTCTAAAAATTATCGAAAAAAATTTACCTCAATGGCAACAAATGACTGAACAACCATACAAGAAACTGTAACAATATGCATTTCACTTGACAATATTCCACGATAGATACATCACATTTTTTTTGCAGATTTTTTCCTTTAAAAATGAGAGTTATACGAGGTTCGTTATTTGCTGTAGACCCTAGCCTACCGGTTACTGGTTTTACGTACTACAGGCACCTGTAGTTTAAGCCCAGGTGACTATAGCACAACACCACTAAGGTAATAAACACTCAACTACATGGAATTCAAATTCAGCCCACGTTCTATTAATAAATTTAAACCACTTCACTTGCACATAGGTACAACAAGAATAAAGAATGTTGAAATATTGAATAAGATATTGGTTATGCCGTGGCCAGAAATAACCCAGAGTACGAAGAAAAACCGACATGAAAAGTCACAATTCACTAATGGCTTATTAAAATCTACTTTTTAACGGTTTTCTCTCTGCGTTTCAACTAGTGTTTCCTTAACAACTAGCTAGTGTTCGTTCTGACGTGAACAATATGTGCCATATTTCAGTAAATACGTTAACGTCTATAAGGGGATATTGAATCAATACAACGGCCTCAGGGATTTGACTGTGCATACAAGGTAAATTTACAAATGTTTAAAACTCTTTTTATTAAGATTTATTACTGTTTGAGATTTATAAAACAATAAAAAAATACCAATTTAATGTCCTTTTAATTGACGCATTTTTTCAATACTACGTTAATAAGCGGAATGGCAATTCCGTAATTGTTTACCAGCATTACAGATAATAGGGCAGACAGGGAAAATGTTACTATGTACACAGTAACGGACAGTCATAATTTTAAAAAGTTAAATTCAAACGTGCTCAATTTACCGAGAACAGCATACAGATCGCAGCACTGTGGCTTGGCGTTATTTTTATGTAGACTGCACCTCGAGTAATTGGCTGCTTGACTATCTGGGAAATAGAAGCATGTCTTATTTACAACGCCGGAGTGTGGAAGTGTCCCTAATGGTTTCGGCCCTAAACTGTTATGTATACTTCAAGTATTTCGTTGGAAAACTAAGTCCTTTAATCTCNACTATGTACACAGTAACGGACAGTCATAATTTTAAAAAGTTAAATTCAAACGTGCTCAATTTACCGAGAACAGCATGCAGATCGCAGCACTGTGGCTTGGCGTTATTTTTATGTAGACTGCACCTCGAGTAATTGGCTGCTTGACTATCTGGGAAATAGAAGCATGTCTTATTTACAACGCCGGAGTGTGGAAGGGTCCCTAATGGTTTCGGCCCTAAACTGTTATGTATACTTCAAGTATTTCGTTGGAAAACTAAGTCCTTTAATCTCGCTGACTCACTGTTGCAATTTGGGTTATACAATGCAGTATCTTTTCTGTATACATAATTTAATTAGCTCTTATGTGCCTGTGGGCCGTACATCTCATTCCGCTGGTCGAATGCATCGAAGCAATAAGAATATAATTTTATATATAAATTCGTTTATTTGTAGCAACAACGTTAAATTGTTTTGAGCAATGTTACACAAATTTGTGTGTTAGCAGTGTCTCCACCGAAGTCGGTGTTGTTTTGCACCTACATGTATCAACGATTTTTACTCTAGGTTCTAGTACATTTATCCTAAAATTTATATAAATTACAAATACACTCTACTAGGAATTATAAAACTAATGGTGTAAAAATACTGTAATTGTGGCAGAAAATATTCTCTAACATTTGAGCGTTTTTTTTTTCCATGACAAGAATGTTTACGAGGAAATCACAATTGTAATTTTACTACATTGTTTGTGTCTTTATCCAATAATAGAAAAGTAACTTAATGAGTTTCATTAGTTACAAATACACTATGTCTTTAAGTTTTTCAGTGTTTCGACAAGTAGTTTTACAATCAGTATGAGTTCTTTTACAACTTCCTAAACGTGAGATGATTGAGCTTTTCAAACCAAATCACTTCACACGGTCATTAAATAAAGCAAAACAATTTTTCGGGCTTCCTTCTCAGACTTCCTAATTTTTGTAAATGAATGTACATTTCGTAAAAATCTTATCCTAATTTGCAAGTACATAATTACAGAGAAGGCAGTTATAAATGTTTCAATATAAATTGTATGTAACGGTATAGGTATGCCAAAACATATAACGTTTATGTTTCATATTTTTCCAATAGTCTAATTAATTAAGTATTATATTTTCACATTTGAAAAAATGGTAACATCTTATTTTATTACAAATAATTTCTGTGTTTATTTTTAAACCAAAAAAATGGTACATCAGGGATAAAATTGCAGGAAACAACTTATAATTATATTTAAGTCAGTAAATTTAATTTTGGATATACTAATTATAGAAAATATTCGCACTGCATGATGAATCGTAATGACACGTTGATTTACCATCGCTTAGAAATTAGAATAATACAATTTGGAATTTTGCTGAGATTTTTTAGACTTCGTGGTAGTGATTTAGCACAAACTTTAATATAAACTCATAAACTGTCGTGAATGTATTCATAATATTGCCATGTTGTACCAAAAGCCCACGGTTCAGTGGTTAGTAGAAAGTATTAAAAAATATTTACTCAAAGTGTATACGTAAGTGTTAATAAACATTTTCATCTTCCCGTTTAAACAGAAGTTTGAATATTTCATTGTATATCCGAAACATTTTGAGTAAAATCTTGCACACTGTTGACGTTTTTACGAATCATGCATATTTTCAACTTAAAAAGAACTGATCATTAATATTCATTCTTTATTCATTCGCAATAATGGTGTTTTAACTAAAGCTGTTAATATAAATGTATACATGTTCTGTCATTTATAAATTGCACTACGGAAAATGTATTATTACAATTATATATATGCAAATACGATGAAAGNCACATGTTCTGTCATTTATAAATTGCACTACGGAAAATGTATTATTACAATTATATATATGCAAATACGATGAAAGTACATTAAAAAAATACAAAATGAAGAGGTTTTATTTTATATGCAGATGCATATTTACTCTTTTGAATGTGTAACTGAACACCAACATGTTAGTAAGTAAATCTGTGTATTCGTGTTTTTAAAACAGAGACTTTTATGCATTTTCGTATTTGTATAATAAGTAACGTACAATTACACACACACTTAATTTTTACATAACTACGCATACAAAAATATTATACCAACGAAAATTTGTATGTGTAAATTTAATTATTTTCAAATTTACTATAAAACAGAGGAAAAATTCCTAGAACATTCAAAATATTATACGCTCCATATTTATTACATACACTTTAAATGGGAATCTGTAGAAGGATAAGACAAATCATCTCTTCCGATAAAATAAATCCACTAATTAAAACAGTACATCGTCAGCTATTTACGGGTATAGTTGAATTATAAATAAACACCAGTATATAAAATATACAGTGAAATAAGAAGTGGACCAAAATTAAGTACAATTATTTTGCTCTAAAAAAAAAAATACTTACGTATATCAAATTACAGAAAAAGTTCAATTTATTATATAATTTCTTTTTTTTATCTTGTTCGGTTATTCAATATGGAGGAAACAGAACTTTCTTCAATGAAAATCCGTGTAACTAATTTCATTATAAAACTCTATAACTAATAATTATTGATTAATGTGTTATTCATAATAATAATTTCATGCTGAGAAATATCGTTGCGTTGTAAAATGGCGGATTGCAGCGAAAGTCGATAACTCCGTTTATTAAATTAGAATTTGAATCATAAATTTTTATCTTTAAAAGCATATAATATGAACTATGTTTATCTTAGATTAAATTTCAAAATTAGCAAACACATTAACGTTCTCAGAATATCTACATTTATATATACATATATATATATAAATACACACTTATATATCGAGAGAATGAAGTAACTTCACATCACCAAATTTATTACAGTTTGCCATAACATGTTTTTGTATACTATGCAAAACACGAGAACGTTTAATCAAACTATTAAGGAGAGGAGTTTCTAAGACGATTGACTATGATGGTCGGAATATGTATTATACATATTTTGGGCGGAAATTCAATTTCTATCCTCATCCACAAATGTTTGGTTTTGCGACAAAATATTTTATTTAATTTATTGCACATTAGTAGGCAATCTTTTTAATCTCAGTCCTAATATATTAATCAACCGTAAATAACTAATTTTTTAAATTAGCAGATATGTTGTAACTTAAGGATTCGTTTTTCCCCTTCAGAATTCGAATGGAGCAGTTTCAACCGACAATTAAAAATATTTACTGATTCTGTTTAAAAGATTATTTTATTACATTATAATTATATATTTCCTTAAATCTTTTCACTCGTTGCGTACTTTAAAACAATTAATTATTACTTATTTTGAATTTAAATTTGTATAAATACTTTTCTTTTCGGACGTGTCACTAATGACACTACAAATAGGCAACCAACAACATAATAATGAGCGTCAGGATTAAAGATACTTTATGAAATATGGCGAAATCTCAGTCATGATTTCAGGAAATGTGCCGGTAACACGTATTCAATTCGGTTGTTTATCGATTTGAAGTACGTAACTTGCTGTTGATACTTATTTAATGGACATGAATTCACGTACCTGTACTAGTTATATTTTCTATAACTATGCTTGTCTATTTAGAGCGTAAAAAACAGCAGTGGTGTTATGATGAGTTTGAAGCAATGTATTTTAAATGGGTGCAGTCTGACTGCGGCTGTGGCTGGCTGTCTTCGGCTGGACTAGGGATGGTGCCTGCCAGCATTTGGCTCGACTCGGGGGATGGCATGGGGAGTGCTCGGAAGCCTTCGTCTTTGAATTGTCGAACGTGCCCGAAGGTACTAGATAGTTACGACAACAAGGTTCCAAGATGACCATCCACCATCATGTATTCACTCGCCTCCGGGGAGAAGGTCGTGCCTGTACATGTGGCGGATGAAGAGAAGTCTGAAAACTTTGACCTGTTGCTGCTGACGATGGAAGATGAGAACGCCCACTAAGCAACATTACTAACTTTGATGGTTAAGTATGATCAGCCTTATCCAGAAAGATCTATATATGCAATGGCTGCTTTGATTTTCACAATGACCTGCCACGAATAATATGGGTGTGAAACAAGAAGTGTTTAGAAGAAACCAAGAAATACTGCAATGAAAAACCCCTGGCAAGAATCGAGAGGCCGCAGCCAGGTGGAGACGGTAGGTCACCAGTGATGAATTTTCAAGAATTACCACCACATGAATAAATTACTTTTCTTCTTGTATGCGGACTTTGCAGCAAACTCAAGCTAATTTAAACCGGTGAACTGGACCCCAGACACTCATATACATATGCCTACAAGATGAACGAGGCATACAGCTATTGTATGTTACTACGAGCAGATAATTAATAATAATGTAATCCTCGAATCGCTCAGCTAATCACTGTCAAATTAACCAGTATTGTATAGGGGACCGGATGTGGAGAAGAACTTCTTGGAAACGAATGTCGTTATCTGCAACGGGGTCTTTTGAATCTATTGGCTCAAGAAATTAACACCAGTCACTGTGCTGTTTTGTGGATGTCCGTAAAAGCATAACTCCATTATACCAGATCCATTGTGTGCAGTCATTCCTTGTAGTGCGAATCTAAACATAAAACTTAACAGTCTGTAGCTTTCTTCTGCTGTGGTAACTTGCTTGACGAACACATTATCGTCCTTCATAATGTCACAATCGAAAGAACTAATATTTCTGAACACAGGTCTTGACACATATCTTCTCCTGTGGTAACGTGCTCGCCTCATGGCGTTGTGAAATTAGTTGGATTCACAGACAATTGAAATGAACTGCTCCCGGACAAGATTTATACACTACTAATGGAAATCCGCAGCAGCGCCCAGTAAGCTTAGGCGCTGCAGCCGCAGGCCGGGGCATAAGAGCAAGGTTAAATTATCAGCGGAAGTACATCCGGCGCAACCGATAGGTGAAAAACGGGTCAAACAAATACGACGACATACTGCTATTGTGTTGTTCCATACACGCACAAAAACTGCAAGATAAAGGTGCCGGGGCTATTTCACCGGGCGGTACATCTAGCCTGCATGCACCAGCTGCAATCTGCTATGCCGAAGATCGAAGAAATTCGGAGTGTTCTACCATAACCTGAGCTATGACGAGAGTTAAATCATTAGACAGATAAGCTACGATAAAAAAAAACATTTTCATCATTCCACATACGAGCGAGAAAACTAACACATTTTCGAAGCAGCTGAGCGATCGTTTTTCCATCCAGTTCTTAGATACCCTCCGGTTCATGGCTCGCAATCTGGCATCGCTGGCCAAGTACCTGCCTAGAAATAAATTTAACACCACAGCCAAGTTCTTCAATGCCAGCCTGCTGCCCTCCGCCACACGTAAGGCGTGTCCCCGTACGATTATGTCAATTCATCAGCCTGTCTCCGAAAGAGGCATACTACAACCGGGTAATGGATGCGGGTATTCGTGACGAAGAATACGCCCATGACCAGACCATCTGGCAAAAGTTTTGCGGCATGAATTGTGGTAAAGTTTTGCGAGCTCTAGCTGAAGATATACTACCTTCTCCTAGCAGATATTTTAGAAATGTTCAGGTATTTATATATTTCAATGTACAGAGTAACTGTGTCACTATGTCAGTGCTTAGGGATTTGCTTTTAACGTGATGCCTTAACTGACGTAGGTTGAGCTGAACATGATAAATATGTTTTTTTTATTTACCTGAGATAACAGTCGTTTGTGATTTCAAATCGTAATTTGTTTATTTAACCTAAATACTATATGTGATGCAGTAAGAATTATTTATTTATTTTATTGTAGGCTAGAAGATTACTTGTCATCACAAATGTCAGATTCACTTATTTACATGTGATGGGAAGTTAGTTTTTAAATATGAATATGTTAATAAATTAACTTTCAGACACAGAGAAATTTGCCAACATTATGTTATATTCAAAATGATATTTGTAACTATGCGAGACTACAGTATAAAGCCTATAGGGGAACAAATTTAAAACGAAATAGATTTGAATTTTTTTTTGGGTGAATGTTTTAAATTGATTGTGGAAGGGCTAGCAATACTGGATTTTTCGCTAGGGCTGTGGAGATCTGAGATGGTCACCCAGCTAGGACTAACATTATGTTTTTTGCTTAACGAGTCTGAATTATAATAAACTGGGCATGTGCGTTTTTATGAAGATGTGGTTATGTTGTGAAGAATAGAAGAGTCCCGTGATCGGACGACAGCCATGTATTAAAAATATTAGGTCAGTCTGTCTTCCGTGTGCATGTCATGCTAGTGTTCTAAGACTTTATTGTGCAGATATAAGCCGGAGAGCTTCTCGTTTAGAGAATAACTTTGGTATTCCGCTCAGAAGAGGAACCACTACAGCATCAAAGATGTCGGCATATTTATTTTTACATGTTCCTGTTAGCCCAGAAGCTACATCAACAATAATCATCATTTTCAGTTCCAGTCTACAGCATCTTCATGTCGGCATCAATCACTTTTTAATTTGTTGAATTGTAAAGTAATCTCCTCTAAGCTTTGTATAATTGGCACAATAACCTTATTTTCGAAGTCCATACTAATACCTGAATGTCAAACTTGTCAGCTCATTCTTCTGGATGAGTATAAAGGAATACTGAATACCCCAAATTTGAAGGCCAATAATATCAAAACCAAACAACCTACAACCTTGATTGACCAATGAAATGAACCATGGAACCGTGGAGTTTGTTTAACATAAATTCATAAATGTTCAATGCGACCACAACGAGCAGCCCAAACGACATCTACGAGATAATAAAACTCGTTCCACGCTCTTGTCAGCAAGTCCGGTGTTGCGGTTTGAATACCGACCGTAATTCTGGTTTTCAGATCGTCTATATTAGCCGGAAATGGTGGACGAAAGACTTGAAAATTTATGTACCTCCATAGAAAAAAATGCACGTGGTAAGATCCGGGATTCTTGGGGACCAGTGATAAAGATTCCGGTCACCAGCTGCTTCTCGATCAATCCAGCGTTGCGGCAACGTCTCGTTCAGGTATCCGCGAACAGCTAGGTGCCAATGGGGTGGCACACCAAAAAGGTAACATCCAACCTTCCCCTTTTCATTGGCGTGTCGAATGCGAGCTCGCTACCCCCTCACCAATTCAAACCGAGAGTTACGACGCCATCCAAACCGTAACACGGTCATGCTGACAAGAGCGTGGAACGAGTTTTATTATCTCGTAGATGTCGTTTGGGTTGCTCATGGTGGTCATATTGAACATTTATGAATGTATTACAAACAAACGTCATGGTTTCACAGTTCATTTGATTGTTTCAATGAAGGTTGTAGGTTCTTTGGTTATGATATTATAGACCTTCAAAGTTAGTGTATACTTTTATACTCATCCTGTAATATTATAAACATTTTTTTCATTGGCTTTATTATATATTAGAAAAAATCAGAGCTGCCACTGTTTTCATTTCCAGTAGTTTATCAGTAGCCAGCTATTGTTTTTTCATTCTGTTAAGTTTCAAAATTGCTAAGTACAGGATTTGTAAGGATCTGCCGGATGCACGAGGGTTATTCGGAAAGTAAGGTCCGAATCGCCGTATTTAATCGAATGTCACCCGTACATTGTAACACGCATGCGCACCGACTCTCGGCATGCCTTGCTCGTTAAACGACGTCATTTGCCTTGGTATTTTTGCAGTGTGCTGTTTACAGTGTCAGTTCAAAATGTTTAAAACAATTGATTAGCCCACCGACTGTGAAATACGGTCAGTTATTCTGTTTTTGAAATAAAGGAACGTTTCAGCAGCGGAAGTTCATCGACAGGTAAGTCAAGTGTATGGCCCCAATGCGATGAGTGACAGCAAAGTGCGTAAGTGGTTGAGAGCTTTCAAGGACGGACGAGAAAATGTCCATGATGAACCGCGATTAGGCCGACCATCAGTGATCACAGCAGATTCGGTCAAAGCCGTGGACGAAAAGATGCGTAAAGACCGGCGATTCATAATTTTAACTTTAGCATCGGAATTTCCGAATGTGGGTAGAACATCTTTACACAAAATTGTCTCTGAAAAATTGCAATATCACAAGTTGTGCGTACGTTGGTTAGNAACTTTGCACAAAATTGTCTCTGAAAAATTGCAATATCACAAGTTGTGCGTACGTTGGTTAGTAGGCTGCTTACTGAGGAGCACCAAATGAAAAGAATGGCTTGTGCTCTTGATTTGGTGAACCAATATCATAAGGAAGGTGATCAATTTTTGCAAAAAAATTGTCACAGGAGACGAGACGTGGGTTTCTCACATCACCCCAGAGTCTAACCGTCAGTCAATGGAATGGCGCCTCCGACATCACCAGTCAAAGTCAAGGCTAAGCGGACAATCTCAACACGCAAAGTTATGGCAACCGTGTTTTGGGATAGACATGGAGTCTTGTTAGACATGGAGTCTTGTTAGTCGAGTTTATGCAGCAAGGGACAACAATCAATGGAGCCACTTACTGCGTTTCCGTGACTAAACTTCGGCGTGCAATACGCAATAAGCGACGTGGTCTTCTGACGTCTGGAGTTTGGTTGCTGCATAACAATGCCATACCCCATTCTGCCATTCANATCTTTACACAAAATTGTCTCTGAAAAATTGCAATATCACAAGTTGTGCGTACGTTGGTTAGTAGGCTGCTTACTGAGGAGCACCAAATGAAAATAATGGCTTGTGCTCTTGATTTGGTGAACCAATATCATGAGGAAGGTGATCAATTTTTGCAAAAAAATTGTCACAGGAGACGAGACGTGGGTTTCTCACATCACCCCAGAGTCTAACCGTCAGTCAATGGAATGGCGCCTCCGACATCACCAGTCAAAGTCAAGGCTAAGCGGACAATCTCAACACGCAAAGTTATGGCAACCGTGTTTTGGGATAGACATGGAGTCTTGTTAGACATGGAGTCTTGTTAGTCGAGTTTATGCAGCAAGGGACAACAATCAATGGAGCCACTTACTGCGTTTCCGTGACTAAACTTCGGCGTGCAATACGCAATAAGCGACGTGGTCTTCTGATGTCTGGAGTTTGGTTGCTGCATAACAATGCCATACCCCATTCTGCCATTCACACCCAAAATATAATCAGATATTTTGGATGGGAACATATTGACCACCGACCGTACAGTGCAGACTTGGCACCGAGCGATTTTCACTTGTTACGCTACCTAAAGGGAAATGCCTTTAGGTAGGCAAGCGCTTTGCCAATGATGACGAGGTGAAAGAAGCAGTTACAGACTGGTTATCCTCACAGGCAGGAGACGTCTATGACTTAGGCATACAAAAGCTTGTAGAACGTTATGACAAATGTTTGAACAAATATGGAAACTATGTAGAAAAATAGAGAAACGTTTAAGGCATTAAATAAAAAACGTTTTTTGAAAATAATCTGTGATAGTTTATGTGTTATAAGAAATCGGACCTAACTTTCCGAGTAACCCTCGTTCTAACTGAAAGGATGAAGGGTGGTAATGTCTTATTGGTGCTCGCATACATTCTTTATCTTATTTTCACTCGTCTGTGTGCAGTGCTAGACGGGCTAAAAATATTATCTCACGAGCGTCATACGAAACTTTACACTCAATATGTTATTTATTTTTTCATTACATTATAGAAGTTTCTCACATATAATGATCTTTGTATGTTCATTAAGCAAGGTTACCGCGGTGGTGTGGCTTAAAGCGTGAACAACATGTGGGGGCGAACAACACCTATGCGCCCGAAGCGTACGATCCCTGCAATCTTGACATGTTGCTGCTGTATCTGTATGCCGACAACTCTTATAGCTGAGCATTGCATTGCTGTTAGCAATACGCAACTTCAAGTGGGCNTTACTTAGGCATACAAAAGCTTGTAGAACGTTATGACAAATATTAAACAAATATGGAAACTATGTAGAAAAATAGAAAAACGTTTAAGGCATTAAATAAAAAACGTTTTTTGAAAATAATCTGTGATAGTTTATGTTTTATAAGAAATCGGACCTAACTTTCCGAGTAACCCTCGTTCTAACTGAAAGGATGAAGGGTGGTAATGTCTTATTGGTGCTGGCATACATTCTTTATCTTATTTTCACTCGTCTGTGTACAGTGCTAGACGGGCTAAAAATAGTATCTCACGAGCGTCATACGAAACTTTACACTCAATATGTTATTTATTTTTTCATTACATTATAGAAGTTTCTCACATATAATGATCTTTGTATGTTCATTAAGCAAGGTTACCGCGGTGGTGTGGCTTAAAGCGTGAACAACATGTGGAGGCGAACAACACCTATGCGCCCGAAGCGTACGATTCCTGCAATCTTGACATGTTGCTGCTGTATCTGTATGCCGACAACTCTTATAGCTGAGCATTGCATTGCTGTTAGCNCCCTGCAATCTTGACATGTTGCTGCTGTATCTGTATGCCGACAACTCTTATAGCTGAGCATTGCATTGCTGTTAGCAATACGCAACTTCAAGTGGGCGAACGAAACCATCGACATCATGTCCACGCCGGACGATAGGATGACTGTATATATCCTTGATGTAGATATATAGTAACCCGCGGTCCTGCTCAACGATCAACTTGATTTGCCGTTTCTTCCCTTCAAACAGTGTCCGCCAGACTCGAAACACCCAAATCTGATGACGACCCTGGAACACAAGAGCCGCTACAGTGTGCACTATCGCAACCTCAAGCAGGTACTGGAACATGGCCTGAAGCTCACCAATATTCACCCTGCGCTCCAGTTCAAGCAGACAGCATGGCTAAAGAATTATATCGACCTCAACACCGATAAACGGCAGGTGGCTACCAACGATTACGAAAAGGAATTTTATAAATTGGCCAAAAGGCAACATTCGGCAAATTAGTAGAGAATAAAAGAAAAGAAAAAAAACTTAATTGCAATGCAGTGAAAACAAACTGAAGTAACTCGCGGCAAAACCAATGTTCCTGGTTCGAAAAATCTACGAAAAATTCTTTCCTGTCTCGACTGCAGCAGGAATAAAAATATTGTTCGTCAAAGCCATATATGCAGAATGCAAATTGTTTTGCTTGTCCAACTCATTAATGTAGTACCATATTCACTATGGCATGTTGAATGCTCAGTACGGAGAAAACCTGGAACCGTTATACAGTATATGGATGTGAACAAGGTTTTTACCCAGGACTTCTACGACTACATAAACGTAGACGCATGGTTCTTAACCAAATTTGACATCAACAGCTACATGGTCCACGATTGCTTCTAGTCTGCCAAAGAGAATATGGTGGGGAAGTACAAGTACGAGTGCGATGGAAATATCATGACTGAATTCGTAAGGCTCGGAGCGAGATTATACTCGTATAATTATAGCAAGAAAGTCACTAAAAAGGCTAAGGGAATTCAAAACTGTGTGGCAAAAAAATAAAATAGGAGTTTCCGACTCTAGCTGCGAACAATGCACGTGAACATGAACCCAATATTATCACATGAGTATGTACTTTCTACAAATACGGTAAGTTTATTAGCCATGTGTTGCTCCAATGACAAGCGAATAATATGCGAAGATGTTGTACATAATTTGCCTTGTGGCTATGTTGCATAGGTTCTCTATAATGTTGTAAATATGAATCTCCAGACTGAATCGTGAACGTTGAGAAGTGATAGACTCCATTAGTCTATATTTCATTTAGACATTTAGATGTGAACAGTAATATAGATGAACTCTCCCACCATGTAATAAAAATTTATTGTGCGTACGCAGTTTTATGACTGATTGACTGAGGAATATGGAGCCAAGACCAGCGTCTTCGTCAACATCTCGCCCATAGTGTCGACACGGTGGCAAGTCTTCGGCTACGCTGTATGCCAGCAGGAGAAGAGTAATTTTTTNACATCTCGCCCATAGTGTCGACACGGTGGCAAGTCTTCGGCTACGCTGTATGCCAGCAGGAGAAGAGTAATTTTTTTGAAGAGCACTTTTCATGCAAGCATTTGAAAAATGCTTATTTCTAATGTATGTGAGACACGGAAAATAAATNTTTGAAGAGCACTTTTCATGCAAGCATTTGAAAAATGCTTATTTCTAATGTATGTGAGACACGGAAAATAAATTTCCATTAACAGGTTTGTGTATTACATTTCTTACACCTTTACATTATATACTTCCGGCAACCCTCCAAGCCATGTTGGTGGCTCTTGAAAACAATGAGTCAATATTCAACAAACACTGGGAAATAGTATAATATTTAGATATAAATTCAGCAATTTACGAAATCTTAATATTTATAAATTACTTTTAATAACAGTTCACGGTCGCTAATCTGGTGAACCAATTTAGACATCTGTATATATTAAAAATAACTATGTAGATTATAATTTAAAAAAAAACACAAATATCAACGGTAAACTACTAGGTGATTGACAAACAGATTGCAACAATATTTTCATATAAGATTTTCTTCAGAAAAGAGGATGAATGCAGAATTACAAAAGGAAAGAGACAAATTATAATTATATACGAAACTATTAACATTAACAACAACCTCGCGAAGATTTGGTGAAATTTGGCGTGATAATTATCCAATTTTATATTTCACTCTTATACTCGCAAGTTGTGTGCTGTTGAGAAATTCACGCACTGAGTAGGAAAATCGGACACTGCAGACGGTCGCTGCCTCGTAACGAAGCAATTTCATTGCTGTGTTGAAATATCAATAACGCACACGCCTCTGTGATCATTCGTGTTTAATGCGAGATGGCAAGTGGGCCACCGGAACGCCTCCCTCTAGTGCAGTTGAAATGTTATTCATGCAGCCGGCACATTATTCTCTGGAACACGAGTGCAAACGAGCTAAACCACGTTGGAGATAACTCCAGTTAATTATCACTATGGGAATACGGCGCCGCACGTTCGGTATGTACCACTTCACATTAACGTTGTACATGTCACGTTCTGATGCTTACGCACCGTGTTTCCAAGTTTTAAAAAGAAGCGCGTGGGTAATACTGTCGACAGTCTACGGCATGCGTTTATTATTTAACAGTTCAGTATAGTTGTGAAACTTACGACAAGCAATCTTGGTATATAAAAAATTAACTGCGTTACGCAATCTACATAGCACTTTATTAGGGATATGACTATTTTCTTTTATTATTATAACTTTGTCGAAATTCAAAAAAAAAAAAAAATCTAAATATTCATTAAATTTTAAAGATTTATTATTTGAGAAGTAACTATTTTGGCACACTAATTGCATATATTTTAANACATCTCGCCCATAGTGTCGACACGGTGGCAAGTCTTCGGCTACGCTGTATGCCAGCAGGAGAAGAGTAATTTTTTGACGTGACAACGTCTTATAAATCGATAGAGCCGGCTGCACGCACGAAAAAACATGACTCATGCGGCGTTACCTCGCTCTGAGGCGTTCCATGTAAGGCTTGAAGTGCAAGCGAGAGCGCGGAACGAGCGAAAAAACATTCATCAAATTCATGAAAGACATGTTTAATGTCGATTGTGCATCAGACGTTAATAACTCAACAACACTAGGAGGCACCACCATCGATTTGACTTTTTCAAGACACATTAAACTCGAAACACTCCCTTTCATTTCCTACTTTTCCTATCATCGTCCTATTCTCAACAGAATAACACAGATTGTAAGAAATTAAATATTACACATGTTTAAAAGTTGTAAAACAATTGCTCAACGCACATTTATACTTGTAAAAACTATTAAATTGAAAAAAAAAAATTGACATAATTGTATTTATGCGTACAAATAAATCTCACTTGATCAATTTCATTGTGATTTCCAATTACCTCCTTCTCTATATACATACAAATCTATTAAACAAATGAAATTAAAATTTTCTTTTGAAAAATGCTACCATTCCATCAGTATTTTCTTAAGACGTTGTCACGTTCAACTATCGTCAGTAAACCGACTTTACAGACAACCAATTTTTGAAGAGCACTTTTCATGCAAGCATTTGAAAAATGCTTATTTCTAATGTATGTGAGACACGGAAAATAAATNTTTGAAGAGCACTTTTCATGCAAGCATTTGAAAAATGCTTATTTCTAATGTATGTGAGACACGGAAAATAAATTTCAATTAACAGGATTGTGTATTACATTTCTTACACCTTTACATTATATACTTCCGGCAACCCTCCAAGCCATGTTGGTGGCTCTTGAAAACAATCAGCCAATATTCAACAAACACTGGGAAATAGTATAATATTTAGATATAAATTCAGCAATTTACGAAATCTTAATATTTATAAATTGCTTTTAATAACAGTTCACGGTCGCTAATCTGGTGAACCAATTTAGACATATGTATATATTAAAAATAACTATGTAGATTATAATTTTTAAAAAAACACAAATATCAACGGTAAACTACTAGGTGATTGACAAACAGATTGCAACAATATTTTCATATAAGATTTTCTTCAGAAAAGAGGATGAATGCAGAATTACAAAAGCAAAGAGACAAATTATAATTATATACGAAACTATTAACATTAACATTAACAACAACCTCGCGAAGATTTGGTGAAATTTGGCGTGATAATTATCCAATTTTATTTTTCACTCTTATACTCGCAAGTTGTGTGCTGTTGAGAAATTCACGCACTGAGTAGGAAAATCGGACACTGCAGACGGTCGCTGCCTCGTAACGAAGCAATTTCATTGCTGTGTTGAAATATCAATAACGCACACGCCTCTGTGATCATTCGTGTTTAATGCGAGATGGCAAGTGGGCCACCGGAACGCCTCCCTCTAGTGCAGTTGAAATGTTATTCATGCAGCCGGCACATTATTCTCTGGAACACGAGTGCAAACGAGCTAAACCACGTTGGAGATAACTCCAGTTAATTATCACTATGGGAATACGGCGCCGCACGTTCGGTATGTACCACTTCACATTAACGTTGTACATGTCACGTTCTGATGCTTACGCACCGTGTTTCCAAGTTTTAAAAAGAAGCGCGTGGGTAATACTGTCGACAGTCTACGGCATGCGTTTATTATTTAACAGTTCAGTATATTTGTGAAACTTACGACAAGCAATCTTGGTATATAAAAAATTAACTGCGTTACGCAATCTACATGGCACTTTATTAGGGATATGACTAATTTCTTTTATTATTATAACTTTGTCGAAATTCAAAAAAAAAAAAAATTAAATATTCATTAAATTTTAAAGATTTATTATTTGAGAAGTAACTATTTTGGCACACTAATTGCATATATTTTAAGTAGCCCTGCTAGTTTCTAAGCATGCATCTCTGAACGCAAAAAAAAAATATTAAAACTCACTGGAGTGTTTTAACGAAAGATGTGAACACTTTTTTATCTCACATATCTAACTATTTTCTGGAATATATTCAATGATGTCGATATTAAACAGTATTTATTTATTTGAGCTAAGATAATGAATATTGAAGGTTAAATCTTTTGAATTTTGCTGGTAAAAATTAACACATAAAGCTTGTTCGTTTAATCTTCATTAGGTAAACAAATATTTGCGATAACTGCTTTGTTGGTCTTCTTGCCTTTCCGTTTCATGCTATAACCTAAATCACAATTTAATATTTCGTTTACGGCATGCTGCAAAATTATAAATATTTTCAGCCGATACTGAGTACAGTAATAAATCAAGGATGAATATAGCTTTAGAATTTTTGAAGCAAATTTTATACATTAATGCTCAAAAAGTTATGTACTTGGCCATGGTTTCTGCAGTAGATCAATGAAAATGATTCTTACTACTTTAGGATGCAAATCATTTTCATTTTCTTAAAAGTATATGACCAAACAAAACTGCCTTCCATTACAAGACATGAGATACAACTTATGAGTATTTTGGAGTTAATACTTTAATAGAGGTATTTAAATTTTACAACTAAGTGTTAAAAATGTGACGTCTATATCCAGAGATCTTATTCATATATCTTCGCCATCACATTATATATTTTTTATGTTCTCTTCGTCTGCGATCAACCACCACCCTAGAATATCAATCCGAGTGGCAAGACAAAATAATCCAATGAGAGGAATTTTGTGTAGAATGGGTAAGCAGTCATTTTAGACAACAATAACGGCGGGCAATGCAGGAGTACTGGGAACCATCCCTTTCGGAGTCTTCCTTCTGTTCATTACAAGCAATCTATAAGGACGGAAATATTACTTTTCAGAGCAATGTCTGCTTTTCCTGGGCCTACGTGCCATGGTGGGTACGTACATGTCTCCCACTCCACGCTTGTCTCTTACAACCTCTGTCTTCTGGTGGGCAGTTCAGTGGTGCGATGCTGGGCGGGTATCCGGCCTTTAAGTGTCCTCAACCAAACCGGAGTGTGCCCTAAGGTTGCTGTGCTCCCTGGCGCATTAACGGGTGGAAGGGGCTGCCTTTGTTCGCCTGGCGCTCACCATAGGTGGAGCGGTCGGTCACTGAAAACCCACTAGTGCCATAGAAAATAAGTGGGAGCACGAGCTGATCAGTTTGCCCCCACCAGAGGTTCTCTCTGGTGTACGGATCACTAGATGTTGGACTCGTGCTGGCAGTGGTTAACGCTGTATGCTGGAGGAGGTCTGGAGAGATTCCCCCTTTTAAAGAAAGAC
Organism: Clitarchus hookeri; assembly: GCA_002778355.1. Taxonomy (NCBI): domain Eukaryota; kingdom Metazoa; phylum Arthropoda; class Insecta; order Phasmatodea; family Phasmatidae; genus Clitarchus; species Clitarchus hookeri. The sequence goes on along the minus strand of NQII01003229.1, from coordinate 309,012 downwards.
AGGATGGTGAGCGACCACCCGCTCCGGTTGTGTCCTGGAGAGACACTAGTGGTATGGCTAGATCCCTGGCCAGACCACAAGCTTGGTATCTGAGTACGAGGGTCTCAGAACCTTGTGGTAGGGTACTCGTGATCTTTGCTGTACTTGTGAATCAGGTTGGGGCTTTGGATCTGGGCAAATCAGGTGCTAAGCTGGGGTACCTGCGGTGAAAGGGCCTGACCCCTCTCTCCCCCCGATTGGACAGTCGTAGCACGGAAAGGCCTAACGGCGAAGATCACTATGAAAAAATACAAAATTACGAAGACTGAGAAGCCTGACGTGTGTGTATATATATATATAGGATGATTCTTAAATCATGGGACAAACATTGAGGGGTTGTAGAGCTCACTAAAAAAAAACAATTATTGTATAGGAATATACGGGTGGAAGTGACGCGTTGAGGCACAAACACAAAAATAACACATGAAATGCAACACAGTGTTTAATTACAACGTTGCTGCTAAATGCCTTTTTACAGCAATGTTTATAATAATTGCTCAAAATTGCTACCACCGACAGTAACGCAAGCTTGGTAGCGTCGGTGGAGTGATGCTGATGCTGATGCAGCAGGTCACTTGCGAACCGTTTGACTGCCCTCAACTATCGCCAACATTGTCAGCCAATCACGCCATATGTANTTTACAGCAATGTTTATAATAATTGCTCAAAATTACTACCACCGACAGTAACGCAAGCTTGGTAGCGTCGGTGGAGTGATGCTGATGCTGATGCAGCAGGTCACTTGCGAACCGTTTGACTGCCCTCAACTATCGCCAACATTGTCAGCCAATCACGCCATATGTAAAGGTCGCCAAGCATGCGTGACTGTTTTAACATTTTCTGTACGGAATCACTCGTTACGTATGCTGCTAATGAACATNAAATTGCTACCACCGACAGTAACGCAAGCTTGGTAGCGTCGGTGGAGTGATGCTGATGCTGATGCAGCAGGTCACTTGCGAACCGTTTGACTGCCCTCAACTATCGCCAACATTGTCAGCCAATCACGCCATATGTAAAGGTCACCAAGCATGCGTGACTGTTTTAACATTTTCTGTACGGAATCACTCGTTACGTATGCTGCTAATGAACATTTTATGTTTCCGTTAATTTGTTATGTTTTTGTGTTTGTGCCTCAAAGCGTCACTTCCACCCATATATTCCTATACAATAATTGTTTGTTTTAATGTGATCTACCACCCCTCAATATTTGTCCCATGATTTTAGAATCATCCTGTATACACCTTCCAAACTATGGTCTTATGAAACAATTATCTAAATTCCACAATACGTCCTGCTAAAACATCCACGACCAACAACAATTAGCCAGCCTCAACTCCCTCCTAAAACTTGCCGTTAATGAATTATTCGATATACTTATCCCAGTTAACATTGGCTTCTTCCATTAAGGCTCGACTTCACCTGTTGTGCAGAAATTTGTCAGTTTTGTGTCATAATTTCAGTTTCAAAGGTGTTGTTGGAAATGTTTGATTATAGAAATTTACAATTTACTAGTTGTATTAAACGTTTGTATCTAACTTTCGCTGTGTGTTATTTCCTGCTTGCGAAAAGGCACGAACATATTTATAAAGTATAAATATGGTCTTAATTTTACAAATAGCAAATAACACACACTTTAAATTAAGCACAACAATATTAAACAATTAGTAAAATGTTAGTTTTCTATACTCGTCCATTGTCAGTTATTACTCTGAATCTGAAATTTTGATACGAAAATAAAGAATTTGAACAAAAGAGGTGAAGCCAAGTTTTGACGCAACACGCCAGTGCAGCAAGCGTTCTCAAACAACAAAGGACTTATATGACAGAGAAACACAACCTATGCATACAAGTAATTATGAGATGGTAGTGTGATATGGACTTTTGATGACCATGAACTGAGCACTCAGAGGGTCCGCGTTACGGCCTTATTCAATAAAGGACTATCCATGCCGTTATTGGCCATCGATAGTGAGCAATGCTCGAACCACAAAAAACAGTATTATAACGATACATGTAAGAATTTACATATGTGTTAAATTGTACGTTGCAGAGTGACGTTTCCCAGCCACGGTGTCCTCAGAATAGCCGCGAATACTTACTGTTTAGTTTGATTTCGAATATCTTAGAATTGCCACTAGCTTAATTGAAGTAGCGTTTGCGTCCGTTGCAGCGATGTTCGTGTCCGAGACTTGCATGCGTCGAACCTGTGCGGCAAGACGAAAGAATAAATTTACGCTGGATTTTTTTTTTTTTTAATGAAGCTGAGGACTGGTTTTAAACACGTTCGGGATTGACGAAGATTTCAAAAAGTAATTAGGCTAGCCTGTATATATATATATACACTACGTAATCGTGATTTTTGTTGCTAATTCTTTAGTGGGCTGAAAGCTCAACATTTTAGAGCATCTAGAGCACAATTTTTTTAAAAATTGAATGAAACACCCCATTAGGATTCTGCACCTCAACTGGTGGAAGGTTTTGTATTTGTGTTTGGTTTACCAGTAGGCCTGAGGGAAGACGGTTTTTTGCCCCGAATCAGCTAGAACAGCGACAACCGCTGCTAGAGTAAGTCACTCTTAAAACGCTGTCGTATCTTTAAATAAGATTGTTGTCAGAAATAGGCCTAATCTATATATTTTTAAATTCTTGATAACCCTGAATTTGCTGACGCTATCTGCCAAGTGTTAAAACTACCACAATAACGTTTTTATACTTGATGTGAAATTTATTTCTGAACAGAACGTTGATGACTGTGTTCTCTAAGATGTAAATATCACGTAGTGAAAAGGCACAACCTTTGGACGCGGAATCACTATCCTATTTTGTCTGAGCACTCTGTCGATACTTACGTAGTGCGGAGACTAGTAAAAACATGAGGTGACACCTTGCTAAATTTACAGAGTAATATTAATGGATAATAAATAGTTTTTACTTTCTCTCTGAGTAAAAACTCAGATTATTAATTTATTTGCTGCAACATATATTATAACATTTCGTCGTGACATGCTGACACAATTTCCGCAGTCATCTCAATATATTAGACGTATATATTAGTTATTTAAGAATTAGTGTAATATACTTTTATGTTGATAGGTGACTCATTTTTTCTTCAGTATGTAATTTGTTTTTCCTCAAAACAAGATATACTAATTAAATTCGGTATAGTATATGAAATAGTATAAATAATATTATCATCAAGACTTTACGTTATAGTTTAATGATAAGGAGTATTTTGTGTTTTTGTATTTCTTGCATTATTTGTGACCAAACAAGTGTAAAAACGAATACAAGTTCGAGACTGGAAATTTATATTTTAAACTAAACCATTATTCCCGACTACTTTTTATCGAAGAGAGTAAATGTTTAATTTTAATTACTTCAAATGATAGAAAAAGAGTTTGTTTGTGCTTGGTTGAAGAATCGAAATCAAAATTCCCATTGGTATTTGAAAACACACTACTAATTTATACGAATAGTGAACACGTTAACCAATCCTATTATTTGAAAGTTTAAAGGGAAGAAAAATATATTTGTGTATCTCTGACATATTAAGAACAGATAAAAGTTTCAAGAAACGTGCTACAATAACAGAGTAATCAGAACTTCTTAACTAATACAATACGAAAAGGATAATAGCTCGTAACCCGGCAGTGTTTTCATTTATATTTGTTACAAACATTACTGAATTTTATAATTGTATTTAAATATAACACTAAAAAAATTAATGTTTTCATTGGCCTGCTTGCTTAATTGAAGCATAGGAAAGCTGGCCTATCTGTTATCTGCAAATAACTTTACTTGGGTTTGATGAATGTAAACCAGTTAAAATAAATGTACTTGGTACCATCAAGTATCATAATGATGTATCCATTTAACATTTCCCTATCAGAAATAAGAAGAAAACTGTCTTGCATCTCATTTTAAGATATTAAATTTTTTTATATTTTGTTGTACTTCACTGCTAAATGTAGCCATTTTGAAGAGGTTAACCAATCATAGGGCAAGGCGAATTCCGAGAAAAAAATTAACTAATAAAATAACAATATGTTTAAAATAACTTTATTTGGTATATAAACATGGAAGTAATGATTTTAAGAAAGTAATAATAATTGCATAAAAGTACAAAATAGGTGTTTGTCTATGGTGCTTTGTTGTTTGATGTTGTTATACCTCGTGTATTGTGCTATTTTGAAAATAAAAATGAAGGTAACTACGAAGCACTGCATCTTCATTAAAATATGCACCTTTATTTCATATTTTATTTTTGACTGGTCGACATTAACATTGTACTAGTGTACAGTATTTAAGTTTTATGACGAACCGGTAGGTAATCTAAACGGGCAACATATTTACTTTTGTCATCATTTTATTATTTTCAGAATTTATTTGAGCTTGAATGTATTCATAAATATGATCTACTACAGACGTTTCCACTGTAAAGAGTGTAACAAACGTCTTAAATCTTTGTAATGATATAGAACAGCATAGAGAGCAACATGCAATTAAATATAGTGCCATACAGTAGATTTAGTTAGAAGGCAAACAGATAATAACAAACACATGTGAGGTTAGACTTGGCCTTAAGGGCATTGAAAATAATTTACACGGAATGCGTCAAAATACATGTTTTAATATTAAGCCCAGGCAAAATTAAAACCACTCGCAAATGATTCAATTAACAAGAAATAAGTAAAAACCAGGTAAAATTGCAAACGTATTTGTGGGGCAGTCACAATTTGTACCTTTACTTCATACTAACACATTCTTAAATATAACGTACTGAGACAATAATGACACCTGCAATTTTATAAATGAACAAGACATTAAATAGTTGCAATTCGCAGAAAGACAAAAGGTGACAAAAACAATAATGAATTTTACATTACAAAGCACCAAGAGAAAAATCCAAATGCAGCATCGCAAAGATTCACAAGTACACTACAAAATTTTTACGCCAAAATACCAATAGGCGGACAAATTAATTACATTACCAAACTTCTTATCTAAACCATAACCTAAAAATAGAGGCGTCATAAACACCAACGACGCAGATAGCTTCACTCCAAAATTGGCGAAGAAATTCTTAGAATTAACCTTGAAGCTAGTCAAACTGGGAAACAGAATTATTCAAACTACAATAACACATTTCGGTGCTTGAATCGGCAGGAGCCACAGAACCAGCGGTTGAAAGCCCTGGAAAGATATTTCCTCACATAAATTACTTTAAGCAGGATAAATTTGAAAAAGACTCACACTCGCCTTTGCAAAGAATCATCCTCAACAAAACGTCATTAAATTACTATCTTAACTCACACTCGTTGCATGAAGGTGAGGAGATCGGGTAACAAGCCCTAAGGCCTGTGAACACACAGATTTTGGTGTGGAAGACGGTTCACTTGCATATTTTCGGCCCAGTCACTCGCTCCAAACATTTGAAAAATTCTGTTCTTAGTTTGGTAGTCACCTTCTCTAAGTTCGTTGTGTTATTTCCCTTACGTAACATGAAGGCGGACACGATAGTGAGGACACTCACTGACAGGGTATGGCCTTTATTTTTGGTGCTCCTGTCAACGACAATGCTGCGTATTTCGAGTCGAATCAGTTTAATGATATGCATCTTCACTGGTCTACAAAATATTACACCATTAGCACCTATTTCCTTTAGGGAAATCAGGCTGAGCGTTTAAATAGGTACCTAAAGACCTGCCTGACGTTTCTTTATCGAGAAAATCAGCAATCTTGGGATGGAGACATGGACTTATTCAATGTGGGCTTCAACTCGGCCTATCATGGATAGACTCTTACAACTCCTGCCTCCGTCTTCCTTGGCCGTGAGATAATACATCCGATCATGAATATCTGGGGTATGTCTTCTCCTTCGTCCCCTCTCAAGAGTAACGCCCGGAAGCAGCTATTTAGTGACTTACACTGAAGAACCAAAAAAAAAAACTAGAACACCNTCATCGTGATCATTCACACTCATGTAGTTTCCATCTTTCTGTTAGTGTTTCGTTGTCACGTGTGCTCCCATCTCAGGGCAGGATGAGATAGCTGGTGGACTGATCAAATTGTATGTTAAATAATATTTTTAAAACTTCAATATTTCGGACTACCTGTCGTTGAAATATTCTGTTTGGCTCCTCGAGTAACACGTAACGATTCTAAATTTTTGCTTGTAACTATTTTGGCACTCGACCTTCGGTCGTGGTGCATTTCAGGCCTAACACAAAAAATTTAATGCATCACGACTGAAGGTCGAGTGCGAAAACAGTTACAAGCAAATGATTAGAAATGTTTAATGTTACTTAAGAAGCGAAACAGAATTTCAAAGACAAGCAGTTCAAAACATTGCATAAAAAAAAATAAAAACTTACAGTTTGATTATTCTAACAGCCAACTCAGGGAAGGCTGAGAGGGCAGCACTCGCGACAACAAAACACTAACAGAAAGATGGAAACTATATGCCTCTGTGCTGGGAGCAGAAGAAGTAACCGATGCACACACAACACCAAACATCGTAGGCTAGGCGTGGGAAAGGTGCATGAGCACGCCGGGAGAAAGGTGGGCAAAGCATTGATGGGGGAAGGAGAAGTGGAGGGAGTGATTGGAGAAATGCCGAAGTCGGAGCGCTGCTGCGGTGATATCGATTACTCTATAGAAGTCGGAAATTTATATCTCGAATACAGAGAAGAAAACTAAACATAGTTTTAATGCAATATCCCAAACACTAAGCATTCGTTTAAAGGAAGTTCGAAAATACACGCCCCCTAGACTTACAAGAATTAGGTTCTCGTCATCACCAGAAACCTCTCCACCACAATCACAATGTTCTCCCAATTTCGTATGTAATCGAGCTGTAATTTTTTGCTGCTGCTGGTAAATCATACTTGTGTAGAACTTAAGATCTTCTCTTTCTTCCCATTCTTACCAGAAGTGAGTTAAGGGGCTTGAGAATGTCCTGCACTTCCTTTATTTTAAGACAAACTCCTTACCCCTTTCTCCAGTAAAGTAGATTTAACTTTGTGCCAAGGTTTCCCTCTGTAGTCATTTTTTCCCTCCAACGCCAGCATCCACATTGTAGGCTGTTTCCTATTGCACGATTATTCCAGTGGAGTCGCGTTTCTCAATTACCATTCCCTTACAGGGCCGAAACTTGAAGAAGTGTCATGACCCAGAATCTTTTTCATTTTGAGGAACTGCAGTCTTCCAAATATGAACAGGAATGTGGTTATCTTCAAGTATGAAAACTATGGCAACTTCCCTGAAGACTGGCTCACAGAAATCTGGTGTAAAAATTTGGGGGTGTACAGATTTAATTTCGTTGTGTTCTTCCATAAACACGATTTGGTGGCATAAAACTGCGTCTAACTTGACAAATGATGCTTGGAGAAGCATCTTGGTTGAGCCAGCTTTAATCCACTCCAACAATTTTTAGCTCCAAAATCCATCTGCTACCAGCTGAACAGTGGGTATGCCATCCATATAAGTCGTGCACATTCTGTGGTGAACTCTTGATGCAATCCGACATGTTACTTTGGAAATTTTTTTTTTAAACTACAGGCAGGGAAGCGTATTGTCATTGTTCTGTAAATGCATGGAAAACCTCTCACATATCGTGAAATTGTACAGATACAGTCGGTGGAACATTTCACAAAGTTTTATTATTGATAGATCACTTGGTAAAAATTGTGTGTGAATATTTTTGCTTGCAATCGGCGGCTGTAAATGCATTGCCCTCATACCGGTGTGGCATAACGCAAGATGGCTTGATTCTCCGGCTAGTATAAGGGCGCGTTCTGGCAGGCCGTCGAATTAAGGTCTGTTCACGTTATCATAATACTGCGTATTTGACTCTTTCAAGAGCAAATTTATAAAAACTACAATTGCTGTATCTGAAAGTGGCTTACCATTCCCGCTTTCTCGCTAAACATATACAATGCTGTGGTAAATTTGCTTATAATTTCTTAGAGTATTGGTTATAACTTTTTCCGCCCTGCAGTTCGTTTCGCATTGTTGACTTTCCTGTTAGTAGCATTAGTATATTTCGTGGAAAATTGTCACTGAAAATTTGTTAACAAATATGGCTACNTTTGACTTTCCTGTTAGTAGCATTAGTATATTTCGTGGAAAATTGTCACTGAAAATTTGTTAACAAATATGGCTACAACACGATGGAACATCGCCAAATTGTTCACTTGCTTTTCGATGTCGTCTAAATCAAATTGCAAAGGAAGGTGTATTGGCGGAGGTGTTCCAATTGCATGTCTCTGTTAAATACCACGTGTATTTTTCTTGTGATATAGGAATATTTGAAGTAATGAGGAACATGTAGAGTAAGGGAAAGACTTGCTTCCACAAAAAACTAGCCGCGTCACAAGACTTCAATTCTCTTCAGGCTGTAATTTTTCGTAAGCATTACAGAATCCTCTCACAGCAATATCGAACGCACGTTATTTAATCGTTACAAATAAAGGAAACATTTCCCTTTCTTGTGCGGGGACAAAATTTGCGTGATTCATTATACCGCAATGAGGAAGTTCGAAGAAATTAATGGCATATTTTCTTTGAACTATGTAATTGAAATGACGGTTACGGAGGCATGTCAACAAATAAATACTGAGGGGAATTCAGCAATAATTTCTTATGAAAATGGTACATATCATGGAGGAAAGAAACCTTAATTTAGTATGGAGTAAAATTTTTCCTGAAAAAATTCTTACTGTGTAAACTCAACATGGCTTAACTATTTTTATCGTAAAGCCAAAATAAAAATTTTTTTGTATAAAAAATTTAGTCAGACGTTTTACCGGAAAAATATATTACTAGTATAAAGTGAGTTTCTACGCCTTTATAAATACGCATATCTGTATTAGATGCATAAAAACTATTAAAAACAGTTTTCTTTTGTAAATGCGTTAATGTTGAGGCCGTATAAAACATCGAATTGAGATGGTTTAGAAAATTCCAGGGTTTGAAACACGAGTAAAATAAGGGGCNGTTGAGGCCGTATAAAACATCGAATTGAGATGGTTTAGAAAATTCCAGGGTTTGAAACACGAGTAAAATAAGGGGCAGCAGTGGCACAGCAGATAGAATTGTGTTCGATTCCCATCAAGGTCGCTCCCTGATTTTTCGCATCTGGCAATCTTTCCGGATAGCGTGTTATCACGGAGATCTCCCGTTTCCCCCACCCATGCATTCGGGCTTTGCTCCATACTCACATTGGTACACCCTCATCGGCTCNGTTGAGGCCGTATAAAACATCGAATTGAGATGGTTTAGAAAATTCCAGGGTTTGAAACACGAGTAAAATAAGGGGCCGCAGTGGCACAGCAGATAGAATTGTGTTCGATTCCCATCAAGGTCGCTCCCTGATTTTTCGCATCTGGCAATCTTTCCGGATAGCGTGTTATCTCGGAGATCTCCCGTTTCCCCCACCCATGCATTCGGGCTTTGCTCCATACTCACATTGGTACACCCTCATCGGCTCTCAAGAAATCGATGTTAAGAGCCGTTCAAACATCTCTACTTCATGAATACTATACGAAAGTACACCTGCATTATTTATACTTCTGATTATAATACACAAAATATCCTCTAAAGAAGAAATTTTTTACATTTTCAGTAGTTTCGTTTGATGATTGTGGGTTGGACTTCAAAAGCCACACGTGATATTTTCTTTTGTAAGTGGTCTTTATATCGAGGTAGTCTACAGGAATGAATTGTAAATATTTTATAGTTTTGTGCACTAAGAAAGGAAGCATACATCCTTTGTGCATCCGAAACATCTCCAACCTGAGTGGAGTTGGCTTACGCGCGTGCCTGGTTTACAAGATGCGAAACTGTATTGGGACTGTGGTCGGAAAAGTATTTGTGAGTGAAAAGTTGAACCTTTTAATACAAAAAATACGTTAGCTCAACTGGAAGGAAGGAGTAAGAAGGTGTTGGCAAATTAAATGCAGTGGGAAACTGAATGAGAGCGACAAGCTACAATTTAAGGTTCGACGTGAAACATTAAGTTTACGATATAATATTTAGCCTTATTTACGCTAAGCATGTATGCAAATTACTCTTTTGGGCAATTCAATAGCTAAGGTAGTAGTATGTGTGCTGTAAAATTATTCAGTAGAGGTAATTTTCCAGCACACATACAACTACCTTAGCTATTGAGTTACGAAGCAGTGACTTGCATACTTGCTTAGTGTAATTTTCAGTAGAGGTAATTTTCTACCTGATATATTGATAACAGGCGAATAGTTCTTGAGACAGTATATGCACAGAATAATGATTATTTGGATGGCATTGTCGTTCCAAAACGTGAACGTTTAAAAATATTCCTTGACAAACTTAGTATTAAATGTACGTACTTCATTTTATTATTCTTAAATCAAATCGTTTTAACAATATCAGAGGTAAGGTATATAATAATTAAAGAATAAATGCATCGCTTTGAAGAAAATAAACTACCACAAAATAATTAAGCAGATGGTATTCCATAGAATGTCTACTCGTGAAACACGGAATGTCACGGTGGAAATAATATTGAGATATATTTCAGTTAAATATTTCAGGTGGCAATAACTTTCAGAAATGGTTCCTCAAGATATTGTAGGTTAGTGTTGTTGGTCTACACAGCAAGAAATGCCGCTATGATGAGTTGTTGGTTCATACCTGCTTAATCCTTCTTAACAAACGTTATTAACTATTTGGAATATCAATTTCGGGATTAGTTAACATTCATGAGTTACATTGGATCACCACAGAGCTCCTTACGTGCAAATTTGACGGTAATCTGTTAAGTAGTTTTCGAAATAATAAAAAGTTTTTTTTTTTCAGGCAGTGCTAACTTATGAAATGGTAGGTGAAAACCACTATAATATCTTCTATTTATTGCTAACAATAAGTTCTTTAAGCATGTGAATTTTGTTTTAAATATGTTAAGTTGATTAGTAGATGTGTCATAAAAACCAAAATTTTTGTTATGCTGCAATTTCATAAATGCTGGATTTATCCACTCAATATATGCATATCACTACTTGTATACAAAATGTGTTCGGTTTCTGTTGACTAGGGGTACAATGTAAAACTTTTTTTTTTTTTCAGAAAACTCCCCATAAGAACATGTGAACTAATGAATACACGAGTTGCCGAACATAGTACTTATTATGTGAACTGTAAACATTTTTAATTTGGTTAGAATTCTTGAATAATTAGGATATATGAAAAAGTGTCCAAAAATTTTAATTATTACCGTTTATAAAATCATGATTAGGCTTGTTCCGAAAGAAAAAAGAGTAGTAGTTCTTCCAAAGTATTGTAATTTAAGGATTTCAATAACATCAATGCACATTATAAAAAGTTTTAGGTAAGAAGAAACATACATGCGCACGCGTACAAACACAGCGATAGGAAGTTGATAATTTAATCCTTTATCTCCCTGCGGAATTTTGCCCAATAATATAATAATCAGGGGAAATACTTCACCCTTTTTTTTGTTCCACGGGTGGAATTCATCAAATAATTTATTTATAGTGTTATAGTAGATAATATAAACTTTGTCTGTTTGGAAGTTTTACTGAAAGAAGTTTGCAATCACAGTAAAACGTATCACCGTTACTAAATTTTAAGAAAAATACTTTAATCTAAAACGCAAGCTTCCACGACGTTGTCTTCGTATATAAGAAATCTGGGTTTGAAAATCGTCAGAGACTTATCGGTTCAAAACCAGGAGCCTACGATATGAAAATTATTTTCTTTAGTTTTCCTAAACTTCGCCGTTTTCGAGAAACCCATGTAAACATTATTTTTACCGGTATTTGTGCAACACTCATTACACTCGATGTGGTGAGTAACACAAAAAAGTGCTAGTAATATATTTCCAAAATTACATGTCCTTAGAATTATCGGATTTACACATTGAAAACTTTCTACAGCATCCAACAATCTCTCACGTTTCAGCTTCAAGGCCGTGAATACGCTCAAAGCTAGAATGATTTAAATTATTTATAAATGTTTTATGTTAAGGACCTTACAACCAACGTTTGCTGAAATAATTCAGTTCGATCCTGGAGTAGATCAACTCCATTAACGATAAGTTATCTTAATCCTGCTCGCACGCGGGAATCGTGGCTCATGATGCCGCTGGTCGGCGGGATTTCTCGTGGATATCCCGTTCCCCCTACCCGCCCATGCATTCCGGCGCTGCTCCAAACTCACCTCTCATCGCCCTCATTGGATCTCAATACCTCGAGGTTATGAGCTGTCCAAATACTTTTACTCGCTCATTCACTCCATACTTATCTCTCTTCCTTGTCATTGGCCGTTTTCAAGAGCCGCCCAAACCTCATCACCTCATTTATCCATAATTCCAAATCTCCTTGTAAACATCTCGCACCTTGAGGAATGTTTTTTTAGGTGTATAATCTTAATATATGAGAACGTTCTACATAACAGTTACACGGACCGTTTGAACGAACTTCGTTCTGGTGTAGTAAGAGAACACAGGCGAGAAAGGCTAGACGTTCTTCCTATTTACCCCACGAAAATTATCGCTGGTGTAACAATTAAGTTACTCAAAGCCTTTCCACTTTTTTTATTTCTAAATAAAATCAGGGTTATAAAAAATATTTTCGAAGGCAAAACACTTTATAAAGAAGGGAAATAGATAAATTATTTATATTACCTTAACGTTTTAGTTCGTACCAGGCAACCGAATTGAAAATTGCATAGGGGCGCCCGGGAATGCTCTGTAGGTTTATAAGTGAAACCGTTAAATATATTATTAATTCAATTGCCTTTGGTGGACCAAATTACAAATAATAACTACACAAGTAGGTAGGCGATTTAATGTAATTATAAATATTGTACTTTGTGGTGATGTAAAAATTATGACTATAAAGTAAAAGTATCAGAAACCAATTATTATGTTGGCGAGCACCTAAAATACAGATATATTCAATATGTTTTCTCATTTTCAAATTCGAATGTGTATACCAAAGTTAATAAATTGACGCGAATCGCTCATACTTAGATTAGTCACGACACTAGATACCCGCGCAGGGGAGCAACCTGAGGTAATGACCCTAGGATTCCCCGAGGACGCCACACCCACCACCTCTCACCCCGAGGACAGTAACGAGCAAAGGAACCCCCCCGAGCCGGGGAAGCACAGCACGCGCCCACCCCCCCTTCCTCATCTCCCCCGCAGAATTAGGGAAACCACCGGGCTTCAGGGGAAGTACCACGAGAAAACTATATATAGGGAAGACAAAGCGAGTACCAGGCAGTGATGTACGAGTTATGATCGGGAGAGGGACGGGACGCGAGTGGAGGTGGAACCAGAGAGCGAGAGACTACACATCCCGGGATACGAGCCCGGACTTCCCGCCAGAAGCCGAAGAGATACACCAGGACACCAACCCGAGAGAGAGAGAGAGAGAGAGAGAGAAAAAGAGGACAACGCACCACAGCCAACACAGAGGTAAACACAGCAACCCGCCAAGAACCTTCCCCCCCAACACAAGCCTTTCGCCAGAACGTCTGTAGAACGCGTTAGAATTAACCCAGCAGTTCAGACAGATAGGAAAAGGGGATAGGTCTCGTATGTGTAACAGTGACCTGTGTTTACCAAATAAACGTAAGTGTGCGTAAATTAAACCCGAGTACGACTTTGTGTTGACCCCGCATGCAGCCTGTAAGTCATAGGTGAGAGAAGTGTCGAGTCAAAATTACATAAATAAAGAACTTATTAAAATATTTTGCGAAGTTCCTAAAGAACCAATGAAATTATTGTCAAAGATAGCAATTAATAGAGACACCTTTTTATAGTTTTATTTGAAAGTCTTCAATTTCCGGAGGTCACAAAAATAGTGGCGATAAGTAATTCTAAATTAATATTTGTACCTTGTAATTTGGACACCATCTCTTCGTAAACTCAAAGGGAAATGAGGTGGTACGTATTGCATTTGTAATATGTAATTTGCATATGTGTCTTTTCCACACCGTTCGACGTAAGAATTTCTATTGTGTTATAAAATATCTCGTCTAGGAAGTTTTCAGATTTTTTTTCTTTAACGATATTACCGCCCATACTATACATCATTCATTCCAATTTAGGCACCAATTTGCTGTTACCCTGCACTTAAACATTCCTTTATGTTGGTTTGGTTTAATTTTTACTATAATATTTTTAAAAAATACAGAAATCTCGTTTGCCTTGAGATTTTAATTTTAATTTTTTGACCTACAAATTATTATTATTATTATTTCCCTAAATCTTTGGTGGTACAGTTATTTACTTGGTCTTGCTTTATCTTTAACACGTGCTTCCTATTCCTAGACGACCACAGCATTTTATACATTTTTTGTTAGATTTTAACTCTTCCCACATCAATTAAATTTCCTGTTATTAATTTGCTTTCGATGTTAGCCTTTTACCAAGTAGTACACACTAAAATTTCAATAGAACATTTTATTTTCGTAACCGATTTCATATACACACTTATATGTTCGTTAATCCTAACTTCCTTTGCCAGTTTTATTTTCACTCCAGTTATAACGCCTTCGTCTGTATGTTAACACATTACACCATTTTACTTAAACTTTGAATTTTTCTAAACCGTTTAACCTACCTCATTCATACTTGTCATGTATCCCACTTTAATTGACCACTTACGTTTTTATGGCACCATTACAGCCTGCAACTTACTATGGTTTACTCCTCTCAGGTAAGGAACAAAACAAGATATATTATGTGAAATTATAGCATATGGAAAATTTACGCCGTAATTTGCGCTGGTGTTCCAACGACGTCAATTTTAAGATTGCGGTGAATTGAGAAATTCTTTTTTTTATTTGTTTTTAAAGTTCGTATTTGGCTATAATTTATATATATATTTACCGCAGCCAAAATGCTAAGTAATAACTTTATTTACGAACAATTATTGAAGACCTCCGATTGTGTTAACAAGACAAAACATGAAAAATACAAATATGTTTGGTTCTGAGCGTAAATAAGCAAGCTTATTTCAGTGTTCATAAATACGTTAAGAATTTAGGTACGAAATAAATATAGCTTTCATCAGAAGGAACATGGAACTTTTCTCCTTTCCCCATAAGAAAACTGCTCAGAAAAGGCGTAAAAAATTTATATTTTAAATTCACTTTTTTTTCCGATTGAGTTGGCATATTTAAATGAAATTATTGTGTAGGTTTACGTTTCGCCTTATGATGTTTACAACACAATATTTAAAAAACAATATGTGAATTTATTGTGTTATATTTCCCTTAATTGTGCGAAGAACTAATTTTAACCCATACGCGGGTTCTAACACAATACAAATAGGAAGGTTTTAATCAATTATACTTGTTGTATGACAATGGCAATTATAAAACTTACTTACATGCCAAACTTATAAATGCGGTACAAATGCGACACGAATGCATCCTGGCGAAAAAAATATTTTTAGTCCCCAAACTATAAGCGTCGATCTTCCCAACCTGAGTAGAATAAACCTTCCTCTTGCCCATCATCTTCTACATATCACTTTGCTGCTGCTGAAATATGTATTTAATCCATGGCGTTAATATTTTGAATGTACACGCACATCCGTGTCCATTTATACGTACTAAATTCAATAAGCTCGTGCACATTGTTGAGCGTGGCTGCCTACACTTGAGGCACCAGTCCACGAACTTATAAAAACGTTACTGTGATGCGTAGCTGCTTACACTCAGGCGCCAGTCAGTCCACAATTTTAATGACTGTGGGAGTATTTCCATGATGACACTTTCCTTAACAATTTCTGCACCATCTTTTGAGATCCACTTTGTTTAAGTCTGGTGGCCCTTTTTCAAAGGGCATGGAAATGTTGGCAATATGACAATTTGTAGTCCGGAAGCGATGTGACNTAAGTCTGGTGGCCCTTTTTCAAAGGGCATGGAAATGTTGGCAATATGACAATTTGTAGTCCGGAAGCGATGTGACATAAATAGATGCGTGTAACACTGTATACACATACATTTTTGTGATGCTACCTAAAAATCTGTTTACTAATGGCAGCCGAGTACGCGACTTTTGACCTCGGAATGCGATATCAGTTATGGGAGTTCTAGATTACTACAAACACACCAAGTTCGGTAATCGCACACCATAAGGTTCGGGGATAAAGCATATATAAGTAATTTGTTGTTTCCAAATAGTTTCAGATATGGGTGTCTGCAAGTGTACATTTGCACTAAATGTAGCGAGNTATAAGTAATTTGTTGTTTCCAAATAGTTTCAGATATGGGTGTCTGCAAGTGTACATTTGCACTAAATGTAGCGAGTCTACCATTCCAATCCATAAATGGCGGCAAGATGGAAGGTTCGTGCTCTCAAATTACAGTGTTGTGTACAAAGATCTACAATACTACGTGATCACCGAGTTCAATGATCATATCTTAAATTTATTGGAAATGATGATCGTATCTACGATTTACGTTAATGGAATACAAAGTCACTCTATATAAGGGTATGCAACAGTAAATACGCACGAAGTCCGATGACACTACTCCAGAAGGTCTCGGATATTACAGACAGATGAGAAGTATGCAGTTTCAAAACAGAATATCTAACATGAAGGTGTTCAACCCTACAAACATGCAATAAAATTACGACGTTGTTACGGAAATATCTGCTAGACAAAACAACTCCTATCGAGAATTTACACGACAAATTCTTGGACAGATGTATTAACGCACATTTTTGTAATGTACGGAAAATGGGCTAAGAGTGTGCAGAAGCTTGGGTGCATATTTAAACAGTTNAAAATATCCTCTAAAGAAGAAATTTTTTACATTTTCAGTAGTTTCGTTTGATGATTGTGGGTTGGACTTCAAAAGCAACACGTGATATTTTCTTTTGTAAGTGGTCTTTATATCGAGGAAGTCTACAGGAATGAATTGTAAATATTTTATAGTTTTGTGCACTAAGAAAGGAAGCATACATCCTTTGTGCATCCGAAACATCTCCAACCTGAGTGGAGTTGGCTTACGCGCGTGCCTGGTTTACAAGATGCGAAACTGTATTGGGACTGTGGTCGGAAAAGTATTTGTGAGTGAAAAGTTGAACCTTTTAATACAAAAAATACGTTAGCTCAACTGGAAGGAAGGAGTAAGAAGGTGTTGGCAAATTAAATGCAGTGGGAAACTGAATGAGAGCGACAAGCTACAATTTAAGGTTCGACGTGAAACATTAAGTTTACGATATAATATTTAGCCTTATTTACGCTAAGCATGTATGCAAATTACTCTTTTGGGCAATTCAATAGCTAAGGTAGTAGTATGTGTGCTGTAAAATTATTCAGTAGAGGTAATTTTCCAGCACACATACAACTACCTTAGCTATTGAGTTACGAAGCAGTGACTTGCATACTTGCTTAGTGTAATTTTCAGTAGAGGTAATTTTCTACCTGATATATTGATAACAGGCGAATAGTTCTTGAGACAGTATATGCACAGAATAATGATTATTTGGATGGCATTGTCGTTCCAAAACGTGAACGATTAAAAATATTCCTTGACAAACTTAGTATTCAATGTACTTACTTCATTTTATTATTCTTAAATCAAATCGTTTTAACAATATCAGAGGTAAGGTACATAATAATTAAAGAATAAATGCATCGCTTTGAAGAAAATAAACTACCACAAAATCACTAAGCAGATGGTATTCCATAGAATGTCTACTCGTGAAACACGGAATGTCACGGTGGAAATAATATTGAGATATATTTCAGTTAAATATTTCAGGTGGCAATAACTTTCAGAAATGGTTCCTCAAGATATTGTAGGTTAGTGTTGTTGGTCTACACAGCAAGAAATGCCGCTATGATGAGTTGTTGGTTCATACCTGCTTAATCCTTCTTAACAAACGTTATTAACTATTTGGAATATAAATTTCGGGATTAATTAACATTCATGAGTTACATTGGATCACCACAGAGCTTCTTACGTGCAAATTTGACGGTAATCTGTTAAGTAGTTTTCGAAATAACAAAAAGATTTTTTTTTCAGGCAGTGCTAACTTATGAAATGGTAGGTGAAAACCACTATAATATCTTCTATTTATTGCTAACAATAAGTTCTTTAAGCATGTGAATTTTGTTTTAAATATGTTAAGTTGATTAGTAGATGTGTCATAAAAATCAAAAATTTTTGTTATGCTGCAATTTCATAAATGCTGGATTTATCCACTCAATATATGCATATCACTACTTGTATACAAAATGTGTTCGGTTTCTGTTGACTAGGGGTACATTGTCAAACTTTTTTATTTTTTCAGAAAACTCCCCATAAGAACATGTGAACTAATGAATACACGAGTTGCCGAACATAGTACTTATTATGTGAACTGTAAACATATTTAATTTGGTTAGAATTCTTGAATAATTAGGATATATGAAAAACCGTCCAAAAATTTTAATTAGTACTGTTTATAAAATAATGATTAGGCTTGTTCCGAAAGAATAAAGAGTAGTAGTTATTTCAAAGTATTGTAATTTATAGATTCCAATAACATCAATGCACATTATAAAAAGTTTTAAGTAAGAAGAAACATACATGCGTACATACATAGCGATAGGAAGTTGATAATTTAATCCTTTACCTCCCTGCGGAATTTTGGCTAAAAATATAATAATCAGGGGAAATGTTTCACCCTTTTTTATGTTCCACGGGTGGAATTCATCAAATAATGTATTGCTAGTGTTAAAGTAGATAATATAAACACTGTCTGTTTGGAAGTTTTACTGAAGGAAGTTTGCAATCACAGTCAAACGTATCGCCGTTACAAAATTTTAACAAAAATACTTTAATCTAAAACGCAAGCTTCCACAACCGTTGTCTTCGTATCTAAGAAATCTGGGTTTGAAAATCGTCAGAGACTTATCGGTTCAAAACCAGGAGCCTAAGATATGAAAATTCTTTTCTTATTTTTCCTAAACTTCGCCGTTTTCGAGAAACCCATGTAAACATTATTTTTGCCGGTATTTGTGCAACACTCATTACACTCGATGTGGTGAGAAACACAAAAAAGTGCTAGTAATATATTTCCAAAATTGCATGTCCTAAAAATTATCGGATTTACAAGTTGAAAACCTTCTACAGCCTCCAAAAATCGCTCACGTTTCATATTCAAGGCCGTGAATACACTCAAAGCTAGAATGGTTTAAATTATTTCTAAATATTTTATGTTAAAACCTTCCAACCAACGTTTGCTGAAATAATCCAGTTCGATCCTGGAGTAGATCATCTCCATTAACGAGAAGTTATCTTTATCCTGCTCGCACGCGGGTATAGTGGCTCACATTGCCGCTGATCAGCCGGGATTTCTCCTGGATCTCCCGTATCCTCCCACCCTTGCATTCCGGTGCTGCTCCATACTCACCTCTCATCGCCCTCATTGGATCTCAATACCTCGAGGTTAAGAGCTATCCAAATCTCTTCACTCACTCATTCGATCCATACTTGTCTCTCTTCATTGTCATCGGCCGTTTTCAAGAGCCTCCTAAACCTGTCCACCGCATTCCGCTTTAATTCTAAGTCTCCTTGTAAACATCTCGCACCTCGAGAAATGATTTTACTGGTTTATAATCTTAATATATGGGGACGTTCTACATAACAGTTACACGGAACGTTTGAAATAACTTATTCGTTCGGGTCTAGTAGAGAACACTGGCGAGAAAGGCCTGACGTTCTTCCTATTTACCCCACGAAAATTATCGCAAGTGTAACAATTAAGTTACTCAAAGCTTTTCCACTTTTTTTTGCTTCTAAATAAAATCGGGGTTATAAAAAAGATTTTCAAAGGCAAAACACTTTATAAAGAAGGGAAATAGATAAATTATATTTATTACCTTAACGTTTTAGCTCGTACCAGGCAACCGAATAGAATATTACATAGGGGTACCCGGGAATGCACTGTAGGTAATAAGTGAAACCGTTAAATATATCTTATGAATTCATTTGCCTTTGGTGGACCAAATTACAAATAATAACTATACAAGGATATAGGCGATTTAATGTAATTATAAATATTGTACTTCGTGGTGATGTAAACATTGTTACTCTAAAGTAAAAGTATTAGAAACCAATTAATATGTTGGCGTTGCTTTATCTTAAACACGTGCTTCCTATTCATATATGACCACAGTATTGTACATATTTTTTATTTTATTTTTACTCTTCCCACTTCGATTAAATTTACTTTTACCAAGTAGCACAAACAAAACTTTCTAAGAACATTTTATTTTCGTAACCGATTTCATCTACACATTTATATGTTCGTTAATCCTAGCCTCGTTTGCCAGTTTTCTTTTCACTCCAGTTATAACGCCTTCGTCTGTCTGTAAACACATTAAACCATCATCCAAACAACATTTTACTTGACCTTTTGATATTTATAAACCGTTTAACCTACCTAATTCATACTTGTCATGTATCCCACTTTAGTTGACCACTTACGTTTTCATGGCAACATTACTGCTTGCAACTTACTAAGGTTTATTCCACTAAGGTAAGGAACAAAACAAGATTTATTATGAGAATTTATGGCATATGGAAAATTTACGCCGTAATTTGCGCTGGTTTTCCAACGAGGTCAATTTTAAGATTGCGGTAAATTGAGAAATAATTTTTTTATTTTTTTGTAAAGTTCGTATTTGGCTATAATTTTGATATATATATATACCGCAGCCAAAATTTAAGGTAATAACTTTATTAAAGAACAATTAGTGAAGACCTCTGATTGTGTTTACAAAATAAAACATGAAAAAATAAATATGTATATTTGGTTCTGAGCGTTAATAAGCAAGCTTATTTCAGTGTACATAAATACGTTAAGAATTTAAGTACGAAAGAAATACAGCTTTCATCAGAAGGAACATAGAACTTTTCTCCTTTCCCTTAAGAAAACTGCTCAGGAAAGGCCTATAAATTAATATTTTAAGTTGACATTATTTTTCGATTGAGTTGCCACATTTAAATAAAATTACTGTGTAGGTTAACGTTTCGCCATATCAAGTTTACAACACAATATTTAAAAAAAAATGTCTGAACTTAATGTGTTAAATTTCCGTTCTTTGTGCAAAGAACTAATTTTATCCCTTACGCGGGTTCTAACACAATACAAATAGGAAGGTTTTAATCAATTATGTTTGTTGTATGACAATGGCAATTATACAACTTACTTACATTCAAAACTTATAAATGCGGTACAAATGCGACACCAATGCATCCTGGTGGCAAATATTTTTAGTTGCCAAACTATAAGCGTCGATCTTCCCAACCTGAGTAGAATAAACCTTCCTTTTGCCCATCATCTTCTACATATCACTTTGCTGCTGCTGAAATATGTATTTAATCCATGGCGTTAATATTTTGAATGTACACGCACATTCGTGTCCATTTATAAGTACTAAATTCAATAAGCTACTGCTCATTGTCGTGCGTGGCTGCCTACACTTGAGGCACCAGTCCACGAACTTATAAAAACGTTACTGTGATGCGTGGCTGCTTACACTCAGGCGCCAGTCAGTCCACAATTTTAATGACTGTGGGAGTATTTCCATGATGACACTTTCCTTAACAATTTCTGCACCATTTTTTGAGTTCCACTTTGTTCAAGTCTGGTGGCCCTTTTTCAAAGGGCATGGAAATGTTGGCAATATGACAATTTGTAGTTCGGAAGCGATGTGACATAAATAGATGCGTGTAACACTGTATGCACATACATTTTTGTGATGCTACCTAAAAATCTGTTTACTAATGGCAGCCGAGTACGCGACTTTTGACCTCGGAATGCGATATCAGTTATGGGAGTTCTAGATTACTACAAACACACCAAGTTCGGTAATCGCACACCATAAGGTTCGGGGATAAAGCATATATAAGTAATTTGTTGTTTCCAAATAGTTTCAGATATGGGTGTCTGCAAGTGTACATTTGCACTAAATGTAGCGAGCCTACCATTCCAATGCATAAATGGCGGCAAGATGGAAGGTTCGTGTTCTCATATTACAGTGTTGTGTACAAAGATCTACAATACTACGTGATCACCGAGTTCAATGATCATATCTTAAATTAATTGGAAATGATGATCGTATCAACGATTTACGTTAATGAAATACAAAGTTCGTCTATATAGGGGTATGCAACAGTAAATACGCACCAAGTTCGATGACACTACTCCAGAAGGTCTCGGATATTACAGACAGATGAGAAATATGCAGTTTCAAAACAGAATATCTAACATGAGGGTGTTCAACCCTACAAACATGCAATAAAATTACGACGTTGTTACGGAAATATCTGCTAGTCAAAACAACTCCTATCGAGAATTTACAGGACAAATTCTTGGACAGATGAATTAACGCACATTTTTGTAATGTACGGAAAATGGGCTAAGAGTGTGCAGAAGCTTGGGTGCATATTTAAACAGTTTAACTTTGTGAGCAATGTTAGTTGTTTTTGATGCTATACTTCTTTTGGCACGTTGAGGGTAAAAGTTTTGTGTGTAACGGAAATTGCGCGCGCACAGTGTAACGAAATTCGACAGTGAACGTGAAAGGGGTATGACCCAACGCGCATGCGCATATCGTCTAGCTACATACATACGCAAGGTACACAACATAGCACGTGGTTATATTTAAAACCGACAGAAAATCAGTTCATGAATAAGCGAACTGAAAAACATTTCAATTATATTAGTCATTCATTGTGTATCTATAATTATATATTTATATATATTTATATCTTATTAATTAATTTTACTTACATTGTGCCGTGAAAAATGTTTTAGTAACAAAAATTGTTTAATAAAATTTTTTAAGTGTTTCCAGGTATTTAAGGTTGATTTTCGTAAATATTTAAATATGTTCTTTAATCAAACCTTAATTAATTATATTTAATGTCTTTCTTCTGTCATTTTATCGTTTTCCTAATTACAAAAATTATTTGCATGTGTAATACAATTTTACTTCTGTCATGCCGAAGAAGTATAACTTCTAACGCGCGTACATAAGTACACGCACCCATGTTTTTTTTTATTTGTGCGATATTAAGTGGTTAAACTATTCTATTGACCTAGGCATGTTTTATTTGCCAAATATTGTATTAATTTTATCACACACACGCACTACAAACTTACGCTTTTACTTTTCATTTGATTCCAAGGTTTAACAATTTTTATGTATGGTTATCAATTTTTCGATAGTAACTTTGCTTATAAATCCTTAAATATTAAAAAAAAATGTAAACCTATATTGCTTTTAACGGTTTGATAAATTCCATGTGCATGATATTTATACTTCCATACAACTTCAGATAAAAACTTTTGAATAAATAAAACACTTATTATGTTCATATTTTTACTCACACACCAAGTGCGATAAATTTGCAAGATAAACTATTACTCGTCGATAACGAATAGGAAGCATTTCTGCTGTATGGTGTCCTTGCAGGTACAAATTTATTTCTTTAATTTCAAAGAAAATATTTTGTCTTGAAACCATTTTCGCAAAGATAAGAGGCCATGCATGCTTATATGCACCACGTTTATGTATTTGTGTGGTACTTGTTGCTGTAATTATTACCACTCTGCTCAACAAAACGCATACTTGGTGTTGTGGATGTTAACGTAAAGTTGCAGTCTTCAGCACGTTTAGTCATGTGCGATAACGTTCATCACGCCAAAGACTAATGATGTACATGTATATATATATATATATGCAGAATTTTGGACTGAATGTAAGCAAAAAACATGGAGAGGGGATTTTCTAAATAACTAATTATTTTAACGAATGCTTTGTTGCCTACATTTTCTTCATGAAAATTTACCATGGACGCCAGAGACTACAAAATAGTTGTTCTCATATAGAAATACTGCTTCGTGTCACTGGCGTCTTATAGGAACCTGCTATGCTTAACGTGTATATCAAAACACTATTGGTTTTATACCAAATTTGACTATGACAAATTTTTCTGCATAAACACATTTCATTATGTTTGTTTCAAATATTAGAATTTTATTGATTAATTATACAGTTCACGTATTGTGATTCATTACAAGAAAACAATTCAAGATAAAAAATTCACTAACTGTTCAATGCCTCCGACATGAAATTCGTAGTTTATATTATAAACTGATTTATATTTTGTCATGAATTAAATTCTTACATACCTTTATATTCTCACTTGCTGCAGTCATGAGATAAATTTGAATATATATGAGTTACGTCATTATAAATATATGGTCATCTTGGGCAGTAAACTGGGTGTAAAATGATATAAATCACAGTTTCTCATTTATAATCGTACAAAGAGTGGCACATTGTATATGCCATGCAAAGTTCATTTCTAGTTATGTTCCGTACGTTTTTAATTCCATTTTTATGTTCGTATTACTAGACCAACAAATAATACGTTAAAATATTTTAATGCTGTTTCCGTAAAAAAAAACAAAAGTACACTGACTCTGTTTACAGAACTATTCGCTTATTTTCAGAAAGTTTAGACTTCATACTGTGACTAACATTTGTAGATTTGCAAGTTACTTGAGTATATGCTGAGTGGGGCAGATTTTAAGCATATATTTTATTTTAACGAGTGTTTCCTTTCATTCTGCCGACGAGATCATTAGAGTCCACTATTTCCCGCATTGACTAGGGGGCGTAACGGAGTTTTAATATGCACTGTATCAAGTGTTTATTTTTAAAAACATCAGCTGAAGGGACACGTTGGTCTTCTACTAATTGTATTTGAACTATTTCATAGTTACGAGTGTCTGGAGTGTCAGGTGATGTCAATTTGCAGAGAATTATACAAAAAAGTATGCCAGAAGTGTGCGCGTAGGGATTTCATCACCTACAACCGTCAGTCACGGTACATTCAAGGCAAATACTGAAGTTAAAGCAGAAAAATTAATTACTTAAGAAGACGTTCATTCTTGGTTCACTGGTGAAGAAGTATTGCCAGTTATTACTTTCCAGAATATATTAATACATTTAATGTGGTGTTACAAATACGAAGAAAACGAGTTTCGGGACTATACCACTTATATTGGAAAATCAACATAGTAATGAACGTAGAAGGGTAAGAGGACATGTTCAAATATAATTTATATTGTAATCCATCATGTTTTTAACGAACTTCTGTAGGTCTTTGTGTACTCGTTACAAGAATGTTGCAAGCAGACCACATTTTTAATTTACCAAAAGATATTAAAAAAATTACCGAACTTTTTTTAGGGAGTATGTTCAGTAGTGGTTATAAGTTATTGCCTCCAATTATTACAAATTATTTCAATTACAATACTCCTCGGTTCTTTGGAGTAGGTAGGAGGAATAATTTGAAAAGGAATGAGATAATAATTGTATGATTGGCCTTTGTGTGTTCGGGTAAGGTGGCTGCAAAACCTCAGGAGCCACCACAACTTCCCTCTCAGCCTCCGCTTCCTTACCTCTCGCACTATCAAGTAAGAGGAATGGATAGGAAACGTACACCGACAAGAGTATTATAAAGACAGAGCGACTTGATAGTTACTATAATGCTGCCGAGAATGGGTGGGTGCAAACACAATGCCATAACAATCGCTTTTTGTCCCATTTTTAATTTTGCCAACATATTCTCTTCCTTACTAGTTGGGCCTTCTTATTTANCATAACAATCGCTTTTTGTCCCATTTTTAATTTTGCCAACATATTCTCTTCCTTACTAGTTGGGCCTTCTTATTTACATACTTATCACATTGATTTAAAAACAATAGTTCAAAATCTGTTGCATTTATGATACCATAAATCATAATGAAAACATTTATTAATTCTTTAACAATTCTACAGAACACACGCTATTTAAAGAACTACAATAATTCAAGATTTCATTGTGATTTTGTCTTCTACCCACGGAGGTTGCCGAACACAATTCAAAATATTAAAATTATTCATAAACACTCAGTGTTATCAAAATACACCAACATAATCCGAGACGACGGTATTGCCCTCACCAGTACTACCATAAGGCGAAGGTAATGCTCATACACATTTACATTCATTTACAGCCACGCAACCATAAACGAAAAGGTATTACCTCCAACATACACCCATATATATATGTATATATATATACATATATATATATATACCTTACATCACCATATACATGAACCGTGAGTATTACCCTCACCAATACACCCATATGGTGCAGGCAATGATCATGCAAATTCACAATCATTCACATAAACAAATACAATAATTATTTTAAAATAGCCCAGCGTCCCTGATCACCAACTTATTCCAGTTCCCCCATATGTATAAGTCCCGAATCCAGTCTTCTCAAGACCAAGTATCTCAGTACCTCCTCTAGAAACTAAGTCCCGCATTCACTAGTTCAGGGGCTATGTTACACTCTGAGCATCCCGAAATTAAGTCAAGTATTCACCCGTTCAAAGGCTACGTTCCACTCTGGGCGTCCAGAAACTTAGTCCTGCATTCTCTCCAAATTCCTTGAAGCGAAGTGGTAATCCTTGCGCATCCGCCTCCGCGCCTGTCCAGCTGGCCAGTAACCACTCCCGAGCACCCCTTTGTGTAAAGACAGCAGGGCCGGCTTCGAGAACTCTCAGCACAACCACCAAAAGTAAACATGAGTACATTATCATCCAAAAACACGTTATTTTGCACAAGTGACCCCTCCCACGCTTAGACCTGCAAACGCACGAAAGGTGATGCGCTGCAGGCAGAAGCGACGACAGGTGTCGAACACTCGCACACGAAGAGGAAGACACAATGGCATAAGGTGGAAATGCCAAACAGTGTTACCACCACTCTTCTATCTTAATTTAAAACAACACACATGTGATGGAGCAACATCCCGCCCCACGAGGTATGCATGAAATTGAGAAAAGAAGCAAGGCAGTTCAGAATAGTTCCCACTCAATCTAAATTAAGCAAGTAAGGCTACCATAAAAATTCCATGTTAGTTAATTCGAATCTGCATTTGTTAAAGGTGCGTAGCTTTAAATATAAGTTACAATATTAGAGGTTTTATTCAATAATGTATTAAAACATCCTTTGAATTGGGATACCCAGTATGATTTTGAAATCCACTTTCCACTTACCTCCACGCGTCAATATTCTGTGCAAGAATAATGGCGAGCAGAAATACATGACGGAGCAGCTGAGGCCAGAACCTACCATCTCCACATGGCACCCTAACCTGACCTATACCTTCAAATAAAATGAAAAAAATAATGTGTAAGGCTCCTATGGCAATGTAACAAGTTATTATTTCAATGGAAAAAAAATTGCCTAATATAAACCAAACATTTATTATTATTCAGTATAAAATATTATAAAAATTGTGCGCTGGAATTGTGATCTTCATAAATTAAATACAAATAACCACCATGCATAATTTGCAGATTGAAGATGCAATTCCTTTGTAGTTGTGGTAGAATACTTCTGCATTGTGCAAGCAAATACAAACAGCCATGAGGCGGCAATACCAATTGCAATGTCTTAAAGCTAAGCCGTGAAGTTTGTTACGTTTAAGTGCGTATCGTTCCACGATTTCATCATATTCAACATTATAATTGGTGGTCTAAAAACGATTATATGCCCGACCTACTCGTACATATTTATCTTTATAAACATGTATCTGAGCCGAATAACGCCATTTTCTTCCGCATGGTCATCTCCGTCCACAGCCGCAGCTGAACCTCTCCATGCTGCCTCGGCTGACCAGCTGACCTCGAGGAGCGGATTTTCTCAGCTATTTATAGTCGAAAACCCGACCAAATAACTTTCAGAAAAACCCAATTTGGCACTAAAATCTTTCAAAGATTAAGTCTTCGAATCAGGAAGACGAATTCTCAAATGGCTCATGCCAGTTCTACGAAAATGCCGTGACAGTTACGCAACACAGCCTACAACTTGTGACGTCACATCACTAGTAGCGCTGATGTACGTGACTCGGCGCTCGCCCGCAGTATGAAGCCAAGCTTCGAGGAGGCCGCCATAATGCAGGATCGCTGACCGTTGGCGGACTTATACCACCACTTCCATGTAGAAGGCTGATTACTGCTATCCTTAGTTGCGTGGGTCAACAGAGTTGGTTTCACATGCAGTTCAAAAGGTATGATAATATTTTCCACAGACGAAAAACCTCCGTGACAGGCAGGCGTCGAAAATCACGTTGTTGTTCGGGCAAAAATGCTGTGAAACGGGGAGATCGAAATACGCAGAGCGTCTCAACTTTCATTTTACCAGCATCTTACGCCCGTTCAACCAACAACGAATTTTAATTAACCTGTTATTTTCGTAATGTTAATACTATAAAATGTATATTGAGAAACATTTACATAAAAATTAAAAATTATATTGCCATGGAATTGAACAACTTATTGCGTGTACAGATATATGAAGCAAGCTCACTACATTCGTAAATATAATTTTTAAAATACTTTTAAATACGTAGCGACATTCATGATATTTCAACTACCAATACCATAGTTTGAATAGGTGTCTTGTAACTGTATAACCGTTTCTGTGCACATGTAAACATTAACTTATGTAATTTTCTCACATACTCTGATTTTCATCGATGTATGACACAACCTTCTTCATACCGTTGGCATTTTCTTCCGAAAGTGATAATTTTCTTCAGTATATGCCACTGATTGGTAGCTGGATGGTGGTGTTTTAATTATAGCGCAGGATGAACGTGTGTTTAGCTAATCCAATAATGAATGTTCTCGCTACAGCAGTCCCTGGGCGCTGTTGATTAAAGTTGAGAAAGGGCCTTAATACTTGATTTTTTAATTGATAGAGGATTTTTCGAATAGTATTTCTGCAACAATTTTTTTAAATTTTAAATTACTCCACATGGTCAACTTATTTCCAAAAAAGTAAATTTTAGATAGGCGCTTCTGTTTANAATACTTGATTTTTTAATTGATAGAGGATTTTTCGAATAGTATTTCTGCAACAATTTTTTTAAATTTTAAATTACTCTACATGGTCAACTTATTTCCAAAAAAGTAAATTTTAGATAGGCGCTTCTGTTTATTATTTATTGATAATATCAGTGATTTGATGTATTGTGTAAATTCGATAATTTTTTACCGATATATATATATATATATTGATAATGGGGAATCATTATCGCAACATTATGACCTCTGATTAGAAAATATACCTAAACACAATTTTCTTTAATATGTTTGTGTTTGTCTGACTCGGTAGTAATTTGGACAATGTATAGTTTCATCATGCTAGTCTGTGAAAATACTCAATTCATGTACGAGAAAAGAGCAACATTCATTGGTCCTTTCCTTTGTCTCGTCTTCGTGAATTGTATAAATCATTACCTTGTTTGTTTTATGTTGTGGATTCAGAAGACGTTAATAGTAAGTTGCAATGAATAAAAACAGTCCCTGGACAGGAATTTTGGCATTTTTACAGCACATTTAAATATGATCCTTAACATGTCTGAAGTTACACTGATTACAACCAGTCAACAGTGAGCAGTACTGTAATATTAAACATCAGATCATTTTATGTTAATGCAGGGTTGTCAGCATTAAACACGGACAGACTGTGTAACTTGTATTTAAAGTGCAGAAGTCCTGTACTCCAGCCTCTTAAACATAAGTCATGAAATTTTTAGTTTACCTGCTACCATTACTGCGGGTGTTACAAAAGTCCTTTAAATATTAATTAAAAGCACCATGGCCAAAGAATGTATTAAGACATAAATATTTCTTTTGTAAGAAACATGAATACCGCACTTTTGACGAACAGCGATTCAATTTCTTCTGTTGTCAATGTGTGTTTAAGTTGTGTGCTAAAAGTAAATGAGCTATAAATGTTCTGAACAATTGCTTGTCGGTTTTACTATCGAACTGACGACTAGAACACTCTATTGTGAGAATATATAGTAAATTAGTTATTATTATTTATTGTTATCGCATAATCGAGTATATTATTGAGTATTGCATATGTTTACTCATGAAAATTATAATGTGAAATGTAAATTAATTTATTAATCTTGAAATTTTGAGCTTTTCCTCGTATAAAATATACATTTTTCCATAAAGTTTTTATTTTAAATTGATAAACATAGTTCTTACTTATTAATATATGTATTGTAAACTGGATATGACTGGCTTCTTTATATTATTTTGACATATTCATAGTACTTAAATTAATTATTGGTATTATGAAAACAGGGAGTTATATAAGAGCAGTTAAACAAAAACACTTATTACCGAGTATTGTAACTTTATATATTCCCCTTTCTTCTTAACCACCAGAATGTTACTCAGGTAGAAATAGCAGAAGCGGGTGATGTGATTAAAACTTAGCCGCAGCATAATGCGGTACACTGCGCTGATGATTTATCACGCGGCTCCCCGCCGACCCTGTTTGCGGTACGCAAAATTTCCCCGCCATTAATTACTTTTAGCAGGTAGCGCGCAGGGATTAATCAAGTTCCACTCCACTAAGATCTGGTGTGCGCGGCGAGTTGAGGCGTGAAATAGGCGGGAGAAAATTGAGCAGGACGGAATATGGAAAGTAACTTTGAACACTGCTCATTCGCAGCTGCCACAGCGAAAACAGAATTCGTGAGCGGTTGAGACGTCGTGCTATTCGCTTTCACGCTTTCAACGAGAGCAGTGAATTAAAATGCAGTTTTTCTCTGTGTGATTATATTGTATCATTGCTCCTTGTTCTGAAAAAAACAAACATCACGTTAGGAAATAAAACCAAATTATTAATCAGCGTTTTTCGCACTGCTGTTTTGAGTGCATCATGTCCTTATTATAGAAGTAAAACTAAAACTTACACAAATTCTTAATTTTTATAATTTCACAATATATTTGGTCTGCCCTGACGTACGCTAAGAATTGATTTTATGAAATAAAACGACATTCATACAAAACAAAATGCAATATTTGAAAACTTGGCACTTGTCCTGAACTACCCGAAATAACGCACGATAGACAAGTGAATATAATTTTTGCAAAACTTTTAAAAACCAATGTTATAACAATGAATCCAAAACATCGGTATTACCAAACCAGACTACTGTGTAATTTGGTCCCAAAGGAATTAAAAACAATTACAGCTATCCCAGTCTTGAAAGAGAATAGTGTAATTTATCATCCCTCTCAGTGTAGTTGTGTGTGTCTCTGTGGTTGTGTGTTAACGTAAACTAACAACAAAGGGGCCACGGTGACGCTGAGGCTAGAGCTCTCGATCTCGCACCAGGGCGAGCTTGGTTCGATTCATGACGGGGTCGCTCCCAGAATTTCGCACGTGCGAATAGTGCTGGACGATGACGCTCGTAAGCGGGTTTTCTCGGGGACCTCCTTTTTCCTCCACCATTACACTCCGGCGGTGCTTCCCACTCAATTCCCTCCACCCTTACACTCCGGAACTGCTTCCCACTCACTTATCTCCTCCCTTACACTCAGACACTGCTTACCTCTCACTTATCTCATACCTTACACTCCGGCACTGCTTCCCACTTACTTACCTCCTCCCTTACACTCCAACCCTGCTTCCCTCTCACTTACCTCCTCCCTTAAACTCCGACACTGCTTCCCTCTCACTTACCTCCTCCCTTAAACTCCGGCAATGCTTCCCTCTCACTTACCTCCTCCCTTACACTCCGACACTGCTTCCCTCTCACTTACCTCCTCCCTTACACTCCGACACTGCTTCCCTCTCACTTACCTCCTTCCTTACACTCCGGCACTGCTTCCCTCTCACTTATCTCCTCCTTTAAACTCCAACCCTGCTTCCCTCTCACTTACCTCCTCCCTTACACTCCGACACTGCTTCTCTCTCACTTATATCATCCCTTACACTCCGGCACTGCTTCCCACTCACTTACCTCCTCCCTTACCCTCTGACACTGCTTCCCTCTTACTTACCTCCTCACTTACACTCGGACACTTCTTCCCTCTCACTTACCTCCTCCCTTACACTCCGGCACTTCTTCCCTCTCACTTACCTCCTCCCTTACCCTCTGACACTGCTTCCCTCTCACTTACCTCCTCCCTTACCCTCCGGCACTGCTTCCTTCTCACTTACCTCCTCCCTTACACTCCGACACTGCTTCCCTCTCACTTATTTCCTCCCTTGCACTCCGGCACTGCTTCCCAATCACCTCTATTCACACTTATAGGCTCTCAAGGTCCCGATTTTACTAGATGCACACACTTCTCCACTAACGACAAGGTTTCTGCTGACATACTCCGGCAAAATTACCTAGTTTAATTTATTAAGAATTTGTTGATAAATTATTGAAATTAGTGAAATTAAAAAAATAACACATATGTTTTTCAACCACATTTGGCATTGTTCACAAAAACGCCCAACAGTTTTAACAAATTAAACACCTAGGCAATTTAAATTGCAACATTCTTAATGCCAAAATTTTTTATATTATGCCATAGTTTAGCTGGTTTACATAGAAAGAAACTATAAACATTAATTTGAGATACCTGGTACACTAAAATCAAATATCGGTCATCTCGTGTATCTTTACAATAAAACCTGCCTGATTTTACATTTATCCTGAACACGTTTACAGTAATAAATTATGTGGTCTTAATGCTGTGACATAAAATAAATAACTTTGGTACTTCATATTTTGTTGTTGTGATGATTATTTTGTGAAAGTTACGAAATATAATTACGAAAAAAATCTCAGTGTGCTATTTGTATTCAAAACGAAAATATATGCTAATATACAATCATTTTACCTTTATAAAAATAGTTGACTTATAGTGAAATGTTTAGTGGCACCCTTGCTGAAAATTAGTTTTTGGCCTATATCCTTAATTGTTCGTATAGAGTTCTCGTGAAATTCAAATTTCGTCAACGAGATGAATAACAACGTACACATACTTCAGACATGCGACCTACGAATCTCAATATCCTGTTATGATTTTGATATTTTGTTAATGTGTATCCTTAACGGGGATACAGGGACGTAACATGATATTGCTAATAATTATGTAATGAACACTATGTAAAAGAGGTTTATTTAACATTAAGGTTGCGAAGTTTTCTTTCAATATAAATATGATTGAATATGAACTAATATAATAAAACATTAAATTATATTATTTTATAAATATTTAACCAGCCACATTCTGAGTAAAGCCTAATTGGAGAGTCACCATCCTGTTCATGATTATGGAGGCTGATAAAGATAGCGCAAGTCGAGACGACCGGACACACCCATCTTCAGTGGTCTTCTTGTTCCAATGGCCCGACTACAAAAGACACCGCCCACGGAAAACACTGTCCTATATCGGCTGCGTGGTCCACGTTTACTGGCCGGTAGACGGGGTTTCTGTGGTTTGCGATTTCATAACTAATTTCAGCGATCACAGCTCGGTTTCTGGATAAATAAGTGAAGGAGTTATCAGGCAAGCCGCTCATCTAAGGGCCTGACCACATCTCGTAACAATCTGAATGCGAACGTTATTAGACAAATCACAGCTATCTGATCGGATTCAGGACCTCTCACCACCACACAATACTTTTGAATTCCAGGCAAAACCATAAGCTGGCTAAAATATCACTGATCCCCAAGATTTGCTCAGATAGCGATCGCCACGATAATATCAGCCATCATTCAGTAAAATGTTATCAACAGTGATCATTTGATTCCTTGTGCAGTTTTTCAATACCAGCAAGTAAGCCCGTGGATGTTAAAACATTTCTGAACATATTGTGTTAAGGGCGGATATCTCCCTGCTTAATGACATTCGTCAATTATTATTTTACGTACAGAACCACGTCACGAATTTGGTAAAGTTTGTCAGGGCTCAACATGTATACATAAGTTGTTAATCTCTGTTAGCCTGTAAAGAATATTTGTATTTATAACTGATGAAGGCTTGTATAACTACCAAATTTTATTGATTAACAAAGTTACATCTTGAATAAAACTACGGTGTTTGTTAGTTTGAGAGAATAGCATATGTGTGAGTAATGCAATAAGTTCTGTTGTTACAAATATATTGTAAACCACGAAGCGTCACTCATTACGGGTGTCCGAGACGAACAATGCTGAGTCTACACGAAGGGTTTTTTGTCTGTGTACCAGAAAAAAATATTGTTTCTGTGGCAGTTAATGTTATGTCCACGCCACTGAGACACCTTCTATCAAATATTAAAAAGTAGCACAGCCATCTGCAATAATCAGCAATATTTAAAATACACTTACTTTAATAGAGACTGAAAAAGATGCGTATGTGATACCAGTACAATTTATACCACACGTATCATGAGAGAGTTCTAAGAGAGAGGTTAGAGTCTTTGTGTTGTGACATTCTGCCTCTGGTTAAAATTATGCTAAAATTAGAAATATTTTAACATTTATAAATATATTTTTATACACTATAGAACCCCACTTAACAAACATTTAAGACTTCTTCATTATCACCTATTTGTTTTGAACTGGAAGAACAGAAAACTAACTAGGATATTAGTGAAGAGGTGCCGTGCAATTTACGGAAAGTCCGTTTTTAAAAATTAATTCCTCCGTTTTTATACAGAGAGTTTACGGACAGCTATGAATAAATTTTTACCAAAATTTTTCGTAAAATGAAGGAATTTATTTTTAACAAAGTATACTTGGTTCGAGGACGATTGCACTTTTAAACAGTGTAACATTTCACAGAATTTTACTGCTGTGGCTAACATTATTAGAGTGGTACATTTTTGTGACAAATATAAAATAGATTTTTGAAGCATTTTAAAATTCGTCGTTAAAAGAAAATGAACAGCGTATTGGAGCTTAAATTTTAGATAAAATATTACAGTAAGACAAAATACGTGATTTTTGCTTAAATAAATTTTTCTTGACTATCTTAATTGCCCGGAAAAGTCAGTTACAAAATATTAGAACATATTAAAATTAAATACCGTGAGAATTAATTTCTTATATAGAATCCCTTAAAGGCGAAGGACGATAAGAGTATTAAGTGGGATATTATGCAAAATACTTATATTAGAGTAAGACAAATTCCTATACGGACTAATTAAACAAAGATGTTTGATAAAAAGAAGGTATTGTATGTCGTACACACCCACATTATCTAAATAATAGGGGGTTGGCACCCCTCGAATGCATGCAACATTTACACCGTGAAGTAAAGTTGATGGTGGATACCATCGGATGCAGCAAGGCTTCGTTATTAGCAAAAAACGCCTCCTCGCTGCAACTCTCTAGCACCCACCGTTTCCGGTTAAATCACAAAAACTACGGGTACAGTTCTAGCAATACCATGGCGTGGTGAGTAGTGATAAAGACGTAATGGGCCTAATAGCGTGACTCTGTACTAATGTGTGTAAACACGTGCAAATTATTAGACATAGCAATGCATTATCGGCATTGAAGGCACTACCTGACAACACAACAGAACAGAAACGTCAATCATTCGAGATTATGGAGGTGAAAGTACCACAGCCAATTTCATAACAAATGTTTGAAATGTGTCCCTCTAATGTCATTGCAGTAGTTCGTACAGTGTATTAGAGACTGGCCAACGCTTTGAAAATCTTCTGGTGTGTCTCGCACTTGACCGCAGGTAGCCATAACCCTCGCTAACAGGTCCTCTTCAGATACCACGGGTGTCCCGCCCGTACACACAAGCCATAAGAAATCCCCACAGGCAGAAGTCAAATGGCGTATGATCCGAGGAGCGTGGTGGTCATGCACGAGGCCCACCTCATCCTATCCAGCGAGCGGGATACGCTGGGTTGTGGTAGTCGCATACAATCCTGGAGAAATTTGGGGGGTTAGAGTGCACCATCGTGTTGCAGCCACATCCGTTTTCTGATGACGAGCGGAATATCTTCCAGTAACAGTGGCAATCTTAAAGGTAGGAAATCATAATGTTAAAATTTTGACACACATTTCGGCAGCAAGTATGGGCCAATAATATTGCCCACCACTATGCCGGCCCAAATGTTGATGGCAAAGCGGTGCTGGTAGCCAAACGTTACAGTTGCATGTAGGGTGGAGTTGTCCTACACGTGGGCATTTCTACTGTTGCAAAAGACTTTCTGTGTGAACGTGGCTTCGTCTGTAAACATATCAATCACCAGGAAATCAGAATAAATTTCGCACTGCCTCATGAACCGGCGGCGATATTCTAGTCTGGGGGCATAATCGGCTAACCCCAGTGCTTGTACCCTACGCACATGGTACGGTCGCAGCAGCTGTTCACGGAGGACAGAACACACCATAATGTACAATTCGATGCATCCATTCTCGGAGCGATCACGCAGGTGCTCTTCAAAGCGTTATCCGCTACATTGTCTAATACCTCCTCTTCAAACTGCGAATTGTGGACGTTTCTCGGTCCACATCGGCGCTAAAACAGTGCTTGTTTCCCGCAGTCGCTGTGTTAGGTGTGAGAATGTATGGTGGTTCGGGGCCGACGTCGTGCAGGGTATTTTTGGCTGCACACACGCGCTGATGCCTTGCCGTTGCCTCTCACTTCACCATACACCAATATCGTGTCAGTCATTGCAGTATTTATGTGCTCGTCCATGTTCACGTCTCCAGTACCTAGTGAATCGCAGCAGTGACAGGTTGCGAATAACAGGCTGCTCGGGCAGACGGGGCGGGGAACTAAAGAGATGTTAGAGGGGGGTGGGGGGAGAAGGAACTGGCTGTATCATGTAACATCGTGCATCATACCACCAACATGTTGTTTACCACCTGCTGATATACGTGTTGCATACCCACCAGGCCATGGCCTTGCTACCACTGCACCCTTCGTTTGCATTTTACACGGAAACGGTGGTTACTAGAAAGTTGCAGCAAGAGCCCTTTTTCGCTAAATACGATATCCTGCTTCACCCGATCGTATGCATACTCAATTAAACATTATTGAGTACATTTTTCATTAAATCAAAGGGTGCCAAACCCTATTGTTTGCAAAATGGGGGTGGGGGGGTGCACGACGTCACATGCCTCCATTTATTCCAATGTCTTTGTTTAATTAATCCATACACCACTTTGTGTTCCTCTTACGCAAGTACTTTGCATAATATCCCATATAACATGCTTGTCATCCTCCGCCTTTAGGTGATTCTACAGTCCGTACTATTTGAGATGGACCATGGGTGTCCCGTAACAATCATCCCCTTTTCCGGTCGTGAATCATGTGCCCAAGTTTGTACACATGTTTCTTAAACACGTTGTATATATAAATCACAAAAAAATTGTTGTCAGCAGAGCCAAAATGTATTTATATAATAACCAAATTTTTGTAAATTTACAAAATATTCTTTTAAACCTGTTGAATTTGTACACTTAAAAGAGCAACAGCTAATTATATAAAAATTCTTGCAGAAATACTGTTATTCAGTAAACGACTGATGCCATCTCAGAATTTCAAGTTATGGTGTGCGCTAAAGGCTGATGTTTCAGCAAGTCCTAGAATACAGTTATGTTGAGGGCTACTTCTTTCCTTGGACAACAGGGGAAATTGCATTTTGATTGGTTTGTAAAGTATGTGTTCCTACAAGTTACGAGTTTGCTACATTAATTTTGTAACACCTAGGCAAGATTTTGTAATTTTAAGTGACTTCAGCTGCGGTAGTAAACAAAAAGGAACATAAATATTTCAAGAAATGTTCATAATTATTTCTTAACACATATTGTTTGTTCATTCAAAGTTCCTCTTAATAGCTAAATGTATAGGTGAGTTGCAAAATGCGAGTATATTCACACAGTTTGGGATGTATTTCTTTTAATAAAATATTATAAGTGACCAAAATAAGTAAAAGAATCCACGAATAAAGAAAATAAAAACCTTTCCGAAAAATTAAGCAGATATCGGCAGCATTTATTTCGTCATATATGTACAATATTGAGCTGAGAGATTTGAACGTATCTTAACAATGATGTCTGGAGAGCAGATGAGATGAAAATGGAGCAGCACAAAAAATAACGGGCGGAGAAAACGGGAGATCCCCGAGAAAACCCGCCAACCTGTTGCATCGTCCGACTCGATTCCAACGATTCCCACTTGCGAAAATCCGAGAGTGACCCAGCCAGGATTGAACCCGGTTCACCTTGGTGGGAGGCGAGCAGTCAGAATGTATGTAAAGAGTTGCCTCTATTTTCTTACAATGACTAACATACTTCTAGTAATTAAGTGTTAAACTAATTACAGTTCCGTCGCGAGCTCAGAAAAATTTGCGGTTCCCTTTTGAAGTTTAAATACAGCATAGTTACAAGAGATTAAATTATTGAAAGACATATAAATTATTACAATATATTAACACAGGCGACGAAGATAAAAGAAGTAAGTACGTAAAGAAAGTCACTTGAACTGAACTTTTGAACAATGTAAGCCATCACACTGAAAGTTGTACAGTTGTTGACTATTGTCGATCTGGTTCAAAACGAAAATACTTAGCTCCCTCACTTGACAGCACATTGATGTACAACATGTTCAAATCTGCACGCATAGATAATGGCCTTGAAGTGGCTGCTGCCCCTACTTACAGAAATATATTCACAGAGTAGTACAACATCAGTGCTAGGGGAAAAAATTCTAAGAATGCCCAACACAGCACGCTGAAGAAAAAGACTCCACATAGAAAATTTTTCGAAACATCATCATCATCATCATCGTCATCATCATTAACAGAAGGGGAAAAATAAATTGATAAAAACATTTGTGTTAACAGTTAGTGCTATGTTATTGCCGATGGTGAATAAATGTGTTTAGTGTGCGAAGAGTTCGGTATCGATGACGAAGAATGGTATAGCTGCACATCTTGTAGGCTACGGCCTCACTCACTTTGTACAGGGTAGGACTCTCCAGAACGTAATTAATGTGACGTTTGTTTGCGTTGAATGTGAACTGGACAATAGGAATTTACCATCGGTGACATGCAGCACATTTTGTATTTTTTATAATAAGACTTTCACTTTAACTTGATTTCTCCGAATTTGGAGTTATATACAAATATGTTTCTACCAAATCATACACCAACTTGTTCTTTGTTAATTGCTTACTGTGTGAATAAAATATAGTCGATACTTCGACAATGTCATTCTTACGAAACTTTAACTGATCGCCAATGCCCCACAATGCGGGGAATCCCGATAAGTGTTATAATGTAAGAATATGATTATTATATAAGAACTACGTTTGTTTCTTACACTATTAAATTATCTGTGTAAAATTTATATGCAATGTTGTTGCTTTCGTTTAAAAAAAGAAAACTTTTCTGGTCATTGAAATGAAAATAATGAACTTAAGTTCCTAATGTATCGCCATTAACGCTACTACATTAGGAAGTCCTTAGTGCTGATACTCTAGAAGCTGTATTTTTTATCGCTCATTTAAAATCTCAGTTACAACAATGCACAAATAAAATCTAAACGGAGATGAGTTATTGGCCATCCTGAGTAGTTATAAAATGGGTATTCTAACACAGGTTCGTGGCAGGGACAAAGGGACTCGATAAAGTTTACCAAGGAAAAGGCAAAGTTTATGCGTTTGCATTCCAACTATATGACGTGTCTTTCCTGTTTTCCCCTCGAAATATCCATTCTCCCCCCCCCAAAAAAACGTTAAAATTTCCCCTTTTCACAAAAAAAAATTTCCCAAATTTTCCAAAAATTAAAAAAAAATTATTTTTCTCAACTTTTTTAATTTCTACACAATATAACTCAATGACTCCTCTTTGGGCAATGAGGGATTGAGGGGTTCTTTCATAGTCTACCCCTACCATACTTCATGCTCTTGCATTCAATGCTACAAGGTTTCCTCCTAATCTTTCCAAATTCGATTTCCATTAAAGTCTTGCCTACTGTTAAACTTCACGCTTTTGAATTCCATTGCGGCGGGGCGCCGTAGTGACGCAGCGGATAGAGCGCATATGAAACATCACTCTCTTGCATGCCAAGCTGGGAGGGTTTTCTCAGAGTTTCCCAAATGTGATAAACTTTACGCTCTCGCATTCCATTGCGGCGGGGCGCCACAGTGATGCAATGGATATAGCACTCGAGAGGGTAATCTCAGAGTCTTTCCAATTTCAAAATATATGGTGTGCTGCAGTGACGCAACCGATAGATGACTCACTTTCCAGCGGCGATGACATAGTCCCAGGTGAAGGGGTGCTCTAGTGATGTAGCGGATAGATGACAGGCTTCCCAGTGGCCATGACATAGCCCCAGGTGACGGGGTGCCGCAGTGAAGCAACAGATAAACAACTCACTTCCTATCATCCATGATACAGCCCCAGGCGACGGTGTGCCGCGGGCATGTAGTGGATATACCACTCGCTTCCCAGCGGCCATGACATAGCCCCAGGCGATGGGGTGCCGCGGTGACATAGCGGATAGACGAATCGCTTTCCAGCGGTCAAGACATACTCCCAGGTGACAGGGTGCTGCAGTGACATAGCGGATAGCCGACTTGCTTCGTAGCGGCCATGACATAGCCCCAGGTGACGAAGTGCCGCGGTGATGTAGTGGATGGACGACTAGCTAAACTGATCATGTCCAGGTCTGATGTTGACGATGATGGTGACAGCGCACAGGTATCCAATGCAGCAGGTGTCTGCCCTTCACATGTTTTTTCAGATGTAGATAATACACTACGTCTCTTAGCTGGCACAGGAGAGAGTCTCTCACACGTTGGAAGATGTCTTTTTAAGTTATGGCATCGTCCAAATAGATACTTACACTGTTCACATGTTAAGCTAGATTGCTTCATGTTCATAGAACAAGCAGTTTCATGTCGCTGGGAATGACAGCTCTTAGTAACTGGTTTCTCGCAGAAACACCACAAATATTTTTCTGACGTATTTTCCATCTTCGCACGAGAAGATGTATACTTTTCGAAATTCGAATAACAACTAAGGCGATTCCATCAATTTCACATATTTATGTACCTATATTCTTATTTCATAAGTGGGATTTAAACTTTTTTATGAATCTGTAAACATATATTCAGCTAACGTCTCTCCACCGCTACACACCGTTTTACATATCTCCTGCCGACGTGCGTTGCTACTTTTACTAAAGATTTTACCGCATTTGCGATTATGTTTCCTACATATTGGTGAAGGATTGTGTTCATTGTTCACATGAAGGTCAAAAGTTGGTGATGAATGTGTATCAATACCTTGTACAGCAGACATCTGATCGTCACAATTTTGTAATATTGACAATTCACTGTGTTGCTTAGCATGTAGAGAAACAAGGTATTTGCACTTTTTCATATGTATGTTTAAACTGTCTATACTAGTGAACATACCCTGGCATTCATGACATCGATAGATTGTGCGACGAGGATTCAGCTTGCATTTATGATTTATATGTGTATTTGCATTGCAGGCATATGCAAATGTACTGTTACAGTAGTGCCATGGATGTCTAAGAGATATGACTGTTCCAGCCATTGTTTTCATAGGAGGGTACGTTGCCTTTAATGATGATGGTTTGGATTTTTCTTTTGCGAATATCTTCCCATCAAAAGTTTGCTTTATTCTCAGCAAATACTGATTGACCTGTGTAGGAAGGAGAGCTTCGCAATATGCACTATGCCTTTTTAAGCTATTCACATAATAAGAAAATACATTTGATATTTTTTGGCTGCCAGTCTCGTGTCGACCAGCATTGCAACCTTTAGAAAAAAGTATTTTTACAGTAGCAACACAAATAACTTTCTCGATTATTTCCCATCATATAAAAAAAAACAGCTCTGTTCACTCTTCGAAGTCTGAATAGCAACTGAGTCGGTAATCCTATCCTATACTAATATACATATATACATACAGATGCAACGGCGGTGGACTTTATGTCAGCTTTGTAAGTGGCGAAATGCTTTCGAGACTTGTTAGGTGTGCTGACTGGTCGAGCGTACATGTATTTTAACATATTATTATTTTCTCGTGGAATAGATGTGATACTTGTGTCTTGGAAGTGCTCACATACGTAAGTGTGCTAAGGTGTGCCTGACGCATTTGGCATGTCAGACTGTAACGTATTTTTTTTAACGATGGCCCATTTTTTTAATGCCTGCCGTATCTGGGAGATAATTAATTTTTAGTTCGTTCAATTAAATTAAATGTCTGTTGCGTTTCTGCAGTGCCATGGCATGCGTCTCTGAAGAGTGTGATAAATATCTTGTATGAAGGACTTAAATGATTATCGAAGTTAGGAAGTATCTGCTGTAACCCTCCCGGCTTTGTATGCAAGAGCATGAAGTATATCATCTCGTAGGAAGTTCAACATGTAATCTTCGTCGGGCATCTCGCAGAGCCTGGATGTTGCAAAACTAATAATTGTACTAGTTTATACATTATTTTTAATATTTACGAAACTGACGTCAAGCTTAGTGTAGCAAAAGGAACAAATGCTATTACTTTAAACATATATATATATATATATACTATTTCCATGGCTCACGCTGTGATGTATATAAAAACCTATTTCTCTAGGTGAGTCTGGGGGGCTCGTGCCATGGTAGGGGTCTGGGGCTGTAACGGAAACATTAATTATGATTTAAACAAGTTTTTTTAGATAATTTTTCCGCCATGTGTGTTGGCGCATTTGTATGAAACCGACATTTCTTTTTCCAGAGCGCTGGCTATAACGGAATACCAATCTGTGTGGTTCTGCTATGCAGATGGCCAGTGGGAGGTGAAGGCTGCATCACGTATGTGCATGACTTCTTTTGCGTACTAGCTAAGAGTACATAATGTTTTTTTCTCGCACACACAAACTGCCTGGCTGCAATTAGTATTCATCCTAATGTTTTAAATATATATTTCCATAGCTCACGTCGGGAGAGTGTCGGTAAAAACATTAAACATATATATGTTCTCTCGATGAGGCAGGGGCTGTAACAGTATATGAACGATNGGAGAGTGTCGGTAAAAACATTAAACATATATATGTTCTCTCGATGAGGCAGGGGCTGTAACAGTATATGAACGATATATATTTTTTAAACATAGAAGTTTTTTTAATTTCTACATCTCCTGCGTGGCCCAATCATAAATGTGTTTTCGAATCCTACATTTATCTAGGACTCTGGTCAGAGCCTTAGGCTATAATGTAATATAAAAGATTATTTAAACATGTTTTTTTTTATTCTTCTCACATTGCTCATGCCTATATGTGTGTTGTAGCATGTAGNATAAAAGATTATTTAAACATGTTTTTTTTTATTCTTCTCACATTGCTCATGCCTATATGTGTGTTGTAGCATGTAGGATGGACTTAAATGATAATCGAATTTCTGAAGACACTAAGATAACCCTCCCAGCATGGCATGCACGAGCATGATCATCTCGTGGGAAGGATTAATAGGAAGGACTTAAATGTTCATTGTTTTTTGGGAAGACTGGGAGATAACCCTCCCAGCTTGGCATGGAAGAGCCTGATCATCTAGTAGCAAGGACATGCATGTTAATTGATTTTGGGACGACTAAACCTTTTCAAGATGACAGGAGTGCTGTTATGAAGTTGCCGATCGTATCTTACACGATACCGCTGGGAAGTGAGTTGTCTATCCACTATGTCACCATGGCACCCCATCGCCTGGGCCTATGTCATAGCCACTGGCAAGCGAATCGTCTATCCGCTACGTCCCTGTGGCAACCTGTCGCTTGGGGCTATGTTATGGCTGCTGGGAAGTGAGTCGTCTATCCGTTGTGTCACTGCAGCACCCCTGCGTTTTTTAAATTGGTAAGACTCTGAGATAACCTTCTCGAGCGCTCTATCCGTTGCATCACTGTGGCGCCCTGTCGCAATGGAATGCGAGAGCGTGAAGTTTAACAGTAGGAAGGACTTTAATGGTAATAGAATTTGGCAAGATTAGGAGAAAATCTTCTAGCATGGAGTGCAAGATCATGACTTATAGTAGGGATATACTATTAGAAAACCCCTCAACCTCTCATTGCCCAAAAATGAGTCATTGAGCCACATTGAGGAGTCATTGGAAAAATTTAGAAAAAATAGAAATTTTAAAAAATGTTTGGAAAATTTGGGAAATTGTTTATGGAAAAANAGTCATTGGAAAAATTTAGAAAAAATAGAAATTTTAAAAAATGTTTGGAAAATTTGGGAAATTGTTTATGGAAAAAGGGAAAAGTTGAGGGGTTTTTTTTGGGGGGAAAGGGATATTTCGAGGGGAAAACAGGAAAAACACGTCATACAAGTGGAATGCAAACTGTTACGAACTAAGATTTTCAGCCAATTCGTACTTGAAAGTTGCTAGGGGCGTAACTCAAAATTGACTCATGATTCGGTAGAGCACAACAGTATAAGATATGTTTTATTACATGAAGATTATTCAGTTACTATTTAAATTANAGTCATTGGAAAAATTTAGAAAAAATAGAAATTTTAAAAAATGTTTGGAAAATTTGGGAAATTGTTTATGGAAAAAAGGAAAAGTTGAGGGGTTTTTTTTGGGGGGAAAGGGATATTTCGAGGGGAAAACAGGAAAAACACGTCATACAAGTGGAATGCAAACTGTTACGAACTAAGATTTTCAGCCAATTCGTACTTGAAAGTTGCTAGGGGCGTAACTCAAAATTGTCTCATGATTCGGTAGAGCACAACAGTATAAGATATGTTTTATTACAT
The DNA here is from genome assembly GCA_002778355.1 of Clitarchus hookeri. Lineage (NCBI taxonomy): Eukaryota > Metazoa > Arthropoda > Insecta > Phasmatodea > Phasmatidae > Clitarchus > Clitarchus hookeri. Next base: position 264,282 of record NQII01003229.1, on the reverse strand, counting down.
GAAGATTATTCAGTTACTATTTAAATTANTCTCATGATTCGGTAGAGCACAACAGTATAAGATATGTTTTATTACATGAAGATTATTCAGTTACTATTTAAATTATTATTCCTAGGGGGAACTTTAAATTTAATACCAAGATGATTGTTCATTACATTTCATTCACGACATTTTATTTAAACCTAACTGGAAAGTCATCACCTTGTTAATGTTGCCGCAGGCTGATTCTACAAGACGGTTAACGACGGCCTGACACACCCATCTTCCTGATCTGCTTCGCTGGTCGGGTCAACGCCCAAAGGATAAAAGAAGAAAAGACGCTGTTCAGGGTGTTACGCCGGCCTATATCAAGCGCGTGGTTCAACGGCCCCGCTCAGTGACCTGAGGAGGGGATTTCTGCAACCTTCTTATTTCGCAAGGGTCGACGACCAAATGGTGGTGTTGCAATCCCGCTCGTTTCCGTGTATATTGTTAGAAGGTGTGACCAGACAAGCATGATAACTGATCTTAAAGAATGGCATATTAAGGCTGTGTTCTAATTCGTTTCGATTAATTATTTTCGTAATTTGTATTTGGCATTTCGTAAGGTTTACTCGGAACACCACTAGATTCAACTGTCTATCACGTTATGCTGCTATTATAACGATGTTATCATTATTCCGTTATTGAAAGTACACGAAAGTCATAAAATAAATCTTCATTATACGCAAAATTTATTCCAGGGCCTTTTAAAATTTAAAAATTACAAATTATACAAATATTATTTGAAATTACACAGAAGTGACAAAAGTCATGGGATAGGAATATGCAAATATAGAGATGGCAATTGTTTCACATACAAAATGTGTAATGGGCAGTGCATTGTGTTATGAGCCTTGGTGGCTCATAACACTCTTAGAAAATGTTAAGATTTAAGATTAAGGTTAATATTGTATAAATGATTAGTAAAATCTGTACTTGATCTAAAATTAGAAGAGTATACAATGATATTAAACTGAAATTAAGTCCTACGGAAGTGGGAGGGAAGGACTTAAGGAAGGTTGTTAGTTAAGAAGGAGGATCACATAATAAGAAGGGAACTCACCCTAGCCTCGCACCCGAAACCGCTGACGGACGCTGCCCCCAGGAACGGCTGGTGCCTCGGCTGAAGTTCGTAGGAGACGACAACCGCTCTCGGTCGCAGACGTCTATATCAAACTTCTCGCCCCACTACGTCACTATTGATGTACTGTGATTTGATTGGTGGTTTCTTGTGCGTCGGTGGCGGGCTCCTCCGGGTTGACTNACTACGTCACTATTGATGTACTGTGATTTGATTGGTGGTTTCTTGTGCGTCGGTGGCGGGCTCCTCCGGGTTGACTGCTCTTCTTAGGTAAAATGCTCTTAGATCAGCACTAGCTCAGCAGATCCACTGTTGCCGAGCGTCGTGCCGTTCATNACTCTTCTTAGGTAAAATGCTCTTAGATCAGCACTAGCTCAGCAGATCCACTGTTGCCGAGCGTCGTGCCGTTCATTATCCTTTGATTGCTGCGATCACTCCGGCTTGGTGTTAATGAACTCTGTGGCGTCTTTCTTAGGTAAATGCTTAGCTAGCANGCGATCACTCCGGCTTGGTGTTAATGAACTCTGTGGCGTCTTTCTTAGGTAAATGCTTAGCTAGCAATTTCACACCTGGACCGAACAGTAACATCTTCCCCAAAGTGATTAAAAGAGATGTCCTCATCTCAAGAGGGATGCTGAAGAAGGAAGGAGAGTAGAGAATTATTAGGGTGAGAGCTGAATTGGTATGAGCTGAATTGGTATGAGCTCAATAGTAGGAGGAATGTTGAGTAGCAAAACTGGAATCATTGTAATGAATCTCGTGGATGAGGTGGGATGAACGAGTCTTGTTTATAATGGTTGAGCATAGAAGTTGGGCGCACTGATCGTTCACCGTGGGTCGGCGGACTCTGTATGCACTTGGGGGCTGGCTGTGACGTTACTGACTGGTGAATTCGGTCTCCTCCTGCTGTGGTGCCGTGCGAGGCGTGGCTGAGGTAATGAGGAAGATGGTTGGAGTGTGGATGTTGGACGTACGGTGACAGACATAACAGTTAACAGACACATTCTGATCATTGTACATATGAACTTTGTCAGGGATCTTAAAATGTATTGATATAACATTACTTCTTTCCACTGCCCTAATGGCCCATACTGATTTAAATATAAATACATTTTGTTATCTACACGAAACAAATTCAATAACATGTTTTTGATTACCATCTAACCAAAACTGTGTTTTTATTTTTCTGTTTTGCATAGCTATTTCAATTTCTTAAAAACATTATAGCTTCATAATCACATGTTTTTCTTAATGATTACATTATTCCAAAACTAAATGTAGTTTCCCTCATAATGATTATCTGGTTATTACAACCTAAATAACCTTCATTACAACCACTGACTTGTTAAGGAAAAATATTTTCTGTCCCATTAGAATTGCCATTCTGCGTCTATGAAAACACAGTATGAGAATGAATATGTTTATCTCGTATTTGAATAAAATTCTACAATTGTCTACCTTTACCATTTTTGCCATACTACGAATCACTCTCCACTAGAAATAATATAACCAACCCTTTAGTTACCGTGTACAATATTTAACACAATATACTATGAAGAATATTTAAATAAGTAGCTAACATCTTAGTAATATACTTAAGTTTAAAAAAAATTAATGCGATACACACATCTAAAGAATCATACAATTATTCACTCTGAATAACTAAATAACTGAAAAANTAAAAAAAATTAATGCGATACACACATCTAAAGAATCATACAATTATTCACTCTGAATAACTAAATAACTGAAAAAAATAAAGAGGCCAAACATGAGTCCCCATAATTTACCAAATATATGCAAATCTAATGACATGTACAAATACATACCACTCACAAAATTTTGCTACCTACCACAGCACTCTTCTACCTGGTGTAATAGTTACGTTTTTAACCCCCTTGCAGTAGTGCAAACTACTATATGTGCTTGCTTTTAGACCAGTTTGAGAAAAGGCACCGTAATTATCAAAGCTGCATACAAATAGAAATGTGAATGGGGAAACCATCAAAAAATAAACAAAGACAGTTTATTATCTACTTCATGCGGAAACTCNATATAAAGAGGCCAAACATGAGTCCCCATAATTTACCAAATATATGCAAATCTAATGACATGTACAAATACATACCACTCACAAAATTTTGCTACCTACCCCAGCACTCTTCTACCTGGTGTAATAGTTACGTTTTTAACCCCCTTGCAGTAGTGCAAACTACTATATGTGCTTGCTTTTAGACCAGTTTGAGAAAAGGCACCGTAATTATCAAAGCTGCATACAAATAGAAATGTGAATGGGGAAACCATCAAAAAATAAACAAAGACAGTTTATTATCTACTTCATGCGGAAACTCCATTCAGCAAAAACGTTTAAAAAAAACGGCAAAAATTTTCTCGAATTATTATGTTACAGAAGTGAGACCCAGAAATAGTGAACATCTAAAAATTAATATAAATCATAAAAATTGCTATTTATTTTACTGAACACAAAAAAATTTTAAGGTCCCATTTTTGTTTTATACATGTTGAAGCAAATTTTTACCAACTGTTCCATCATTTTAATATAACAAAACATATTTCCCTACTTCCTTTTAAGTACACTGTCACTTTGTCTAAATTCACTGTTGGTCCTGGGAACCGAGTATTGAGTCCTTCAATTCTGACATATAAAATTATGTACTAACTTGAAATATGTATTCTAACAGGCATCATAACTTACGTATCGAAAGTAATTCTAAAATGAAGTGTCACACAGTGCCACATTAAAATTGGTTAGATCTATTTCTCCTTACAGTTTGTGTTCTTTGGTTGGCCTTTCATTTGTATTCAAGTGATTCATGTGAAAAGGTTTCTGACGTGATTATGGCCGGACGACGGGAATTAACAGACTTTGAATGTGGAATGGTAGTTGGAGCTAGACGCATGGGACATTCCATTTCTGAAATGGTTAGGGAATTCAACATTCCGAGATCCACAGTGTCAATAGTGTGCCGAGAATACCTCATTTCAGGCATAACCTCCCACCATGGAAAACGCAGTGGCCGACCGCCAGCACTTAACGACCGAGACCAACGACGTGCGCGCAGAATGGTCAGTGTTAACAGACAAGCAACAATGCGTGAAATAACTGCAGGAATCAATGTGGGACGTACGACGGACGTGTCCGTTAGGACAGTGCGGCAAACTTTGGCTGTACTGGGCTATGCCAGCAAAAGACCGACTCGAGTGCTTTTACTAACAGCACGACATCGCCTGCAGTGCCTCTCCTGGGCTCGTGAAATTTTTGGTTGGACCCCAGATGACTGGAAAACCATGACTGGGTCAGATTGGTCCCGATTTCAGTTGGTAAGAGCTGATGGTAGGGTTCGAGTGTGGTTCAGATCCCACGAATCCATGGACCCAAGTTGTTAACAAGGAACTGTGCAAGCTGGTGGTGGCTCCATAATGGTGGGGGCTGTTTTTTTTTACATGGAATGGACTGGGTCCTCTGGTCCAACTGAACCGATCGTTGACTGTAAAGGGTTACGTTCACCTACTTGGAGACCACATGCAGCCATTCATGGATTTCATGTACCCAAACAATGATGGAATTTTTATGGATGATAATGCGCCATGTGACCGGGCCACAACTGTTCGCGATTGGTTTGTAGAACATTCTGGATAATTCCAGCGAATGCTTTGGCCACCAAGATCGACCGACATGAACCCCATCGAATATTTATGTGACATAATCGAGAAGTCAGTTCGTGCACAAACTCCTGCACCGGCAACTCTTTCGCAATTATGGACGTCTATAGCGGCAGCATGGCAAGATATTTCTGCCGGGGACTTCCAACGACTTGTTGAGTCCATGCCACGTCAAGTTGCTGCACTTCGCTTGTCAAAAGGAGGCCCGACACGATATTAGGAGGTATACCATGACTTTTGTCGCCTCAGTGTATTACTAGAAAAAAATTATTGCCATCAGAATATAACTATTTCAAGAAAATTTCAACAACTTACTTTGTGAAATAAATATTTTGATTAAAATATTTAATTGTTTATTCCAATTACCACGTCTGAATGTGTATTTAAAAGTTTCAAAAAGGCAAAACTAATATGACGGTGGTTTGGTAATTTATGTTTTATAATATGTCAGCTATGAAGCTGACAAAACGCAAAACGCATATAATAAAAACACGTCGTAGATTTTGTAGACAAAACGGGTCACGTGACAATTTTGTTAACCAAATGTGCCAATTGGAACAAGGTCTTGGAATCGTGAAGCGATTGTTTCCTGTTAGGTTGCCGGATTGATGTCGTGATGGCTGCCGAGTGTTGATGGTCGCGCGGAGCGTAAACGACTGCCACGAGGAGCAAAGAGTGGACAACATTAAGCCTCACTGCGCTGAATAAATAAAAGATAGAGGAGGGGGAGGCGGCAAGAGGGATTTTCGCAAGAAAAGCTGCGAGTTAAGTCGCGAGCGCGGACAACACAAGCTGGCGGGAAACTCCCGGCATTCGAGTCACGCGCCCACCGGCGCGGAGCATTCTCGGAAGCGAGTCACGTGCTTGTAACGTGCTGCACGCAGTGTGCGTTAGTCCCTCAGGGAGGGTTTAGTTGGTCGTACCAGTGCAAGGGAGCGAGAGCGTGGAGCCCTCCGCTGCTTTTTTGCCCCCTCTCTGTCGACGGGAAGCCCGGCCCGCGAGTCGTGGGCGCTGCTCTCTCGTCTTTTATCTGCGAGCCGGCCCGCCTCTGCAATCAAGCGGAAAAACACCGGACTTGCAAATTCGCTCGGAAAGGTGGAGGGGGAAGAGGTTAATTTACCCGCAACGTTGATAGCCGTGGCATATGCATGTGATTTCTCGCGAAGAATAGCATGGCGAATGAACGTGGCAAGACGAACCTCGGTTCATTTTGCACAGGGCGAATTACAGTACGAGTGTAATAGAACGTTTTTATTTCACTGGAAAAGATTAGCAGTACTAACTATGAAATATTTTTGATACTACCTTTATATGTATAATTTGTGATTTTTTTAGTTTATACATCTGTGTAAAAAATATTCGCAGAAAAAAAACACACCTGAGTAAGTGGGCAGATAGTTTTCGCTATAATTGAAAAGTGAAAAAACAAACCGTTACAGTAGGGTCGTTCATCACGGACGTTACGGAGAGAGTCGTTACAGAATAACTAGTTAATTATAAATGCACAAGTTGTCTTATAATCTTGTAAACGAGATACCGAAATTGGTTTCAAAACCTATTAAAAGTGGAAGTCTAGAGGCAGAGTATCCCAGCACAATGAAACCATTACTTTATATAACTTCTAAGATGACATTTTGTATCCGTTTGTGTATATTGACTGTACAAAATGCCAGAAATATTTGCTGGCAAATGTAGCTTAAGACTGGTTGAAAAAATAACACGTTATTTAAAATATATGATTTTATTAAAAATCACAAAGGTGTTTATACATAAATTAATATATTTTTTGTAAATACACACAGAGTTATTTAAATATGTTGACATTTTGAAAATACTTTAACTTGGGATATTATTGAGATTTGCTAATATGTGACGTGGGAATGGGAAGAACATAATTAAAAATTATGTTTTCTCGGTGAAGAACTAACTATATACTAATAAATGACCGCCAACGACTGCTACCTCGACATAAAACTATTTATTTTACTACGGAGTTGAGAAAATCTGAGTCCACTGCCGTAATACGTCATAAATTAAACATGATTCCATGTGACAAAAATCCATCTATATTTGGGTAAGGAAATTAAAAGAGACAGGCTGTCACTACAAAGGTAAAATCAGGGTGAGACGACCAACATCGCAATAAAGAGTGGAACAGATAAGAGAAACACTACTCCGAAGAATGAGAAAATCAACACGTCGTATAGTATTATTCAGCTTGGTAATCCGCAACCAACAACTTGGAGGGTGTTGATAATACGTTTGCATTTCAAACCATAGCGCATTCAGCAGCTCTCACTCACCACAAGTAACAATAAACGTCTGTACGAACATTTTTTCAGTGATGTACAGCACCGTATAAAGGACGATGACGTTCCACATCGGTTAGTCTTTAAGGATGATGTTAACTTTTATCATAACAGCGCAGGAAACAGCCACATCGTGCAAATGAGTCCGAAAGTAGGTGAAGCGTCATGACCAAAGAGAGGAAATAGAACTTGTAGTTTTATGAGTTGGGAATGGGATGCTGCCTGTATTCCTCCATTAATCAGTTGTAAAGGAATACATTGGTATATAAGCGTATTTGTCTTAACATTTTTGGCGATATGAAGCAAGTTTTACTTTTGTTTACTTAAATTTGATGCTTTATTGTTTGTCTCGCATCAAGTTTTCTTCAGTGTTAATGATTCCCCTGACCTGAGAAGCACGGAATGCTAAAGCTACAGCATTGAACGTGCCATCTACTATACAGACAAAACACTTACTTCGCACTTAATAAGGGACCGTGTTGGTGTAGTGGTTACACCACCCACCTCTCAGCAAGGCGAACTGGTTCGATTCCCGGCGTGGCCTCAACACGGATTTTGGCATTTGGAAATCGTGCCGGACGATTTCCGTTGGTCGGCGGGTTTTCTCGGGATTTACTCGTTTTCTCCACCCTTGCATTCCGGCTCTGCTTCATACTCACCTCGCTTCACTTTTATCGGCTCCCAACACCTCGATGTTAAGAACCGCTCAAATCTCTTCACTCTCTCACTCACTCACTCGCACTCAACTCTTCTCATCGGCAACGCAAACTTAAGTAATGATCCTATTTTATTTTGGGTGTTTCGATAAACATTTATTTTGGCATTTTTCAAATTCATATTAAATCATTGTGCAGGGAAATTTTCGTACCGCAAACGATTTTGAAAACGTCTATTATAACACAATTTCTGGTCGAGGGTCTGGCACACGCGTGCGCGCGCACACACACGTACAGCTACATATGTATAGTAATTTTCTGCATATCGTTTAGCGGCTAAGGTATGCAGTTAAATTATCTTTAAGTTATCCCACAATTTGGAAGAATCGAGTGCTCTAACGTTTGAATTATCCAATGTTCCATTGACGTTATTGGCAACAGGAGACTTCAAGTATTCTTACAACGCTATGCGACACAGGCTTTGATATGCTATTCGCACGATTTGCATTACAGCAACTAGTAATTACCGCACGGATGGCGAGTTCTCCCACGTGGTCACATGCCTTTGCATGTCAGTCACATTTGCATCGTCTTTTTGGTGCACGTGTGTTTTCGACTATTAGAGGGAAATGTGGTCACATCATGGGGATTAGCAACTTTTCCTTTTACAGCAGCAACGTGCATATTTCCGTTTAAATGTCTCTATGAATGGCAATGCTCTCTTTTTATCATTGCGCTAGACAAATGATTGGCAACCCAGGTCACCGCGTGGATGTATTCATCAATACATGATTAATTTACCTATTCTTTACGTAACGATATGCTTTTGCGTTTATATATACTTGTATATACGTATAAAATTCGACGGATTTGGTTAACGAGTTGTAGCATTGTTGATCGTTCATTTAATTATGCTATAAGTTATTTGTTATGACTATCGTAACATGCAGATATAAAAGTCATCGTACGTTTTTTTTGTACCATACCACTTTCATTTTGTTTATTATTAGAACTATTTTAGGAGAAACTTATTTAAATGTTTTGTAATTTTCAGTTTGTCCATGTGCAAATAAATCATAAAAAAGTGCACGCATCACATTAGTGTTTCTAAGCGAGAATATTATGACAACACTTTTTTGGCAGTTTTGTTTCTTGCCACGCGTTAAGTTTCTAATAAGGAAGACATTTTAATTTGAAAATAATTTTTTTTAACTTTTCAAAGGAACCACACCACATCTTTTGACATTTGTGGGTTACATACACTTTTTTTTACGCAAAATTCATGTGTTAGGAGTGTTTCCACGAAGTTAGATAATTTTTACACTTGAAAGTGTATATTTCCTTTTGCTCTAAATTATGATACACCCAGAATAGAAAAAAAAGCCATAAATAGTGGTGCTATTAATTGTACATGAAAATATATAAAACTATATATTTTGTAATGTGCCTAATACAATATTATATTAAGCAATTTGAGAAAATTTTCCTAAATTTTAAGGCCCATAAGTTTTTCAGATTTTGCCGTACTGTGTGTATGCTTATCTTTTGACATAGTTAATTATGCCACTATCGTGGTGACGCAAGGGAAATTGTATTTTAATTCCATTTGATTGTACCTTTTTATTTCAGAATAAGTTTCTGTCAGGTATTCAGGTTTTGAATGGTAGTACAGATGTAACATTACTTCCCAGCCTGGCTAGAAACCTGATGGTAGCTTGCAGGCAGTTTCAGTTAGCACAGATTGTGCCTTGCAGTGTTTGTCTTCCACAGGGTTGTGGGACGCTGTCGCTTTGATTTGTCTACTTCTGTTGTCAGAAGTGCAACGTGTGTGTTTTTGGGTGCAGAAAATTTGAGTTATGGTTGTGTGCAGTTTTGGTTCCCCCTACTCACTCTATGAGCGATTCATGAACTAAAATTTTTGTAGATTTGTACTCAGCAAAACGCACAATAAAGTATCCATCAGCCATGGTAACCACTTTTTCGCACACTCTTTGCACTGACTTGATGCAAACATGACGGATTCGGCAAGGATATTTTTGCAGCAGCATAGTTCCCTTGCTTTTATTTATTTCACTTCATGTCATGCAGTTGTACAAACGGTCAAGTTGTAGTTGGAAAACCAGGAATTATTTTCTGTTAGTTTCCAACATGTAACTCTAAAACTAGTTTCTTCTCTATCCTTAAGATGGCGAGTACATAACATTACCCTTCAGAACACTCTGGCTGCTTACATGTTGTGTTTGTTGTCCTGATAATTGTCAGCAGGAGCCGGTATTGGGTACAGTCAGCCATTGGCTAGTATGGTTGGTCGGCATGGTTAGCTGGTTTGCATGGTTCTTTGGTACGGTCATTTGCTAGTAATGGTCAGACTGTATTACTAGTTGGCTGGTCGGCATGATCGTTTTTTATGGTTGGCTGATATTAATGGTCATTAGACTGGTCGATTCGAATGATCGTTTGGTATGGCCAGTTAATATAATATGGAGGTGTGGTTTTCTTGCATTGTTGGCTCATAATTTTTGCTGGTATTGATGTCTTGTATTGATGGTCTGTATGATGCATTCGTATGGCTGGGTGACATTACTCGATCGTGTGGGTAGTTTGTATAGTCAGTTCATATGGATCGTTGGAATGGATGGTTCATATGTTTGACAGGTATAGTAGTCTCGTATGGATGGTATGTATGTTAGGTCTTGTCCCATTCGAACACTTATTAGGTTTTGCTAGAATCTAGGCCTGTTTGGATGGAATCGGTGTTTGCTATGAAAGATTCACAAGATCGGTTATTATGGGCAACTGATATGGATGGGTCGAATGGTTGAAAGGCATGGTTGGTTATTATGGTAGGCTGGTATGGATATCTAGCAATTGTTATTCTGTATTGCCGGTCAGTTGGCCAGGTCGTCTGGAATGGCCCTTTGATATGGTAGGTGAAGGTGGGATGTTTTACGAAGAGTTTGTGAAGATTTGCGAAAACTTTGCGAATTTTGAAAACTTTTCTACTAAGACATGCGACGATATGCAAATATTTATGAATATTTTGCGGAATTCGCAAAACATTTATACGAAGTGTTTAGCAACGAGATTCGTTCACCTAGTTGCCTGGTATGGTTGGTTCGCATAGCTTGTTCAAGTAGTCGGCTGGTAGGGTTGGCGCATAAATTTAGTCTGTATGGATGGTTCGTGTGGTCCGTTCATATGGATGATTGGCATGATTGGATCGTATAGTCTGTTCGTATCTTTAACTAGTGTGGAGGTCTCATTAGAATGGTTCGTATGATAGTTCTCGCCTCATTGCTATTCCCAGCTACGCTGGGTTGTTGGCCTAGTTGGGTTAAATGTTTGTTTGGTGTGGGTGATCTGTATGGGCACCTGGTATGGATGGTTCGTATTGTCGGCTGGTATGATTGGTTAGTATGGTCGACTGATATTACTAGCTAGTAATACACTCAAGAGACAAAAAATACTGGTACACCGGGCATATATCGTGTAGGACCCCCGCGAACACGCATAAGTGCCGCAAGAGGACGTGGCATGGACTCGACTAATTTCTGAAGGTATGCTGGAGGCAATTCACACCATCAATCCTGCAGGGCAGTTCACAAATTCATAGGATTGCGAGGCGGTGGAGATCTCTTTTGAACAGCACGTTGCAAGGCATCTCAGATATGCTCAATAATGTTCATGTCTGGTGATTTAGGTGGTCATTGGAAGTGTCTAAAGTCAGAAGAGTGTTCCTGGGGCCACTAGGTTGCAACTCTCGATGTGTGGGGTGTCGCATTGTTCTGCTGCAATTGTATACGTCTGTCGGAATGTACAATGGACATGAATGGGCGCAGGTGATAGGACACGATGCTTATGTATCTGTCAACTCTCAGAGACGTATGTAGACATATCAGGGATCCCATTTCATGTCAACTGCACACGCCCCATACCATGACACAGCCTCAACCAGCTTGAACTGTCCCCTGTTGACACGTAGAGTCCATGGATTAATGAGGATGTCTTCATACCCGTACACGTCCAACCACCTGATACAATTGGAAGCGAGACTCATCAGATCAGGCAAAGTGTTTCTACTTATCAACAGTCCAATGGCGGTGTTGGCGGTCCCAGGCGAGGCGTAAAGCTTTGTGTCGTGCAGTCAACAATGGTACACGAGTGGGCTTTCGGCTCCAAAAGCCCATATCAATGAAGGTCCGTTGAATAGTTCGCACGCTGGCACTTCTTGATGCCCAGCATTGAAATATGCACCAATTTGAGAAACAGTTGCACGTCTGTCACATTTAATGATTCCCGTCAGTCGTCGTTTGTCCCGTTCGTTCACGATCTTTTTCCGGCCACAGCGATGTCGAAGATTTGATGTTTTACTGGATTCCCGATATTCACGGTACACTCGTGAAATGGCCGTACGCGAAAATCCAAATTTTATCGCTATCTCGGAGATGCCATTTCCCATCTCTCGTGCGCCGACTATAACACCACGTTCAAGCACACTTAAATCTTGATAACCTGCCATTGTTGCGGCAGTTACTGATCTAGTAACTTTGCTAGACGCTTGTTGTCTTATATAGTCGTTGCTAACCGCATCGCGTTACTCTGATTGGTTCCATACCTCTGTTATTTGCATACGCACGTTATACCAGTTTTTTTGACTCTCTAGTGTAGTTAGTCTGCGATGTTTTGTCGGTTGGCCTGTCAGATGGTATGGTCCTTTGGTATGTTCAGCTGTCGGTGAGTTGCATTGTAAAGTTTTTAATGCGAATGTTTTGCGAAGATTTGCGAAATATTTCTGCGAAGAGGTTGGCTATAAGATTAGTATTAGAGATTGTTATCGAGATTGATTGCCATTGTCTGTTGGTGCAGATGGATTGTATTGTCCACTGTTCTAATCAGTACTGCAAGAAATGGTTTCGGCAGAAGTCGGTCGTCGATGGCCAATATGGTTGGTCGGTATGGATGTCTGGCCTGGTTGTTAGTATGGCAGGTAATGTGTTTTGGTATGTCATGAGCCAATCACGATCGTTGGTGAAGGGTTTGGAGGGCCGACGATATAGCCAATAAAATATAGTGGTGGGGTGGAGATAGTCTAACTATAGTTGGTAAATGGAGTGCAGTGGAGATACTTGGGCGGCTCTTGACATCGAGGTATTGAGGGCCGATAAGGGTGAATGGAGCTGGCTTGTTTGATTGTCTATGACGTGAGATGTGTGGCATGAAGGTAGTTAGGGGGAAGGGAGCCGATCGTTTTAATCATATATATACACATATGTAGGGTCTCGGTGTCCGACACTAAAAACGTTGACTAATGGTGAAACCGGTAATCAACAGACCATACGAATTTATTGGTGTGGGTGGAGGAGTAATTTGTTAGATAGAATCAATGACTATTTTTGATGTGGGGTGCAGGGGTCGGTAGATTGGCCGACAATATAGGCAAAGATATACAGAGAAGGGGTTCAGTCTTCTAATGATCACCCTTTCGGAAGGGACTGGTAGCCCCTTGTATGTACGAGAGTCAAGCACTGAAGAGAGTGAAGGGAAGGCGACAAACTGTAACTGTAAGAGTTTAAGATTTGCCCTTTGGCAATTTAATATCAAAATATTATTATATTGATGTTTTTAGATGTTTATTCAACTGTTCTATATAAATACAACATTATAATTTTTTTTAATGACTTTTAAAAATTTAAATATTTTATAGTATTTTCCCCGATTATCTACGCTGGGAGGGGCAGAGGTAGTGGAGGCTGGTGGTAGAAGAAGTTGGGTGTGGTGAGTGGTGAGGAGGTGGGTATTAATGGAGTGTTGACGGGAAGGGGGGAATTGTGTGACGGTTATTAAAGGGGTGAATTTGGGGAAATTGCAAGGGTTGAATGTAGGGGGATGTTTAGGGGAAGATGAGAGTAGGTGTGGAAATGTGGTGCAGGATGGTGGTTGGGAGCCATGGCAGCTAGAGATATGCATTGAGCGAGTTTGATCACCTTATTTATACTTTTTCGTGATATGGATATGAATGGGTGGTCATATTAGAAGAGGTCGAGCACTCGAAAATGGTGCGGTAAAACTTGCTCATAAAATGCGCTTTAGTCGCTGAAACCGCCTGTGGTCATTCCAGCAGGTACACGAAAATGCGGACCGCCCGAAGTACTATGAGCTGCGAACGGGCGGGTGGTCCAGTAAAACCGCTCTCCCACGCTCCCCCTTACTGCGGCGGTGTTGCAGCATTGCATCGACCCCACAACTACACAGTAAATGTAAGGAAGTATTTTGTATTTCCTGCAGTCATGGATGGATTGTACGTAATGACTACCGATAATAGCGAAGACATTTCCAGGAAGATACCGGAAGGTACGTATGAAGTAGACGTGACCAGAAAAAGCGACAAAGTGTCATGAGGAATAAATTTTATTAATAAGTGATGCTACGTCGAAACACCTTGTTGATTTCTTTCAGTGTCGCAATTGTAGGGCTGTGCGTCGGTTTAAAGCGTGTTCTGGGACAACACATTTAAAACGTCACTTAGGTCGTGTACTAAACGCCGCAGGTAACTCCTCTGCTCACGGGCCTGTTTCTGTAAAATACAGCGTAACGGAGAAATGGATCCTGATATGTGGAAAATACCTATGACTGTTTCATTTTTTGATGGTGACGGTTTTATGGAACTTGCACAGGGAATTATTAACGAAAGGGCAACTTACGGACACGTTTCCACAGCGGACGTGTTGCTTCATTGCAGCACTGTCGCACAGCATATTAAGGGCATTTCAAGGCACTTAAGAGGCGAGATAATTCCCAATGTACAATCTGCTGCGAAACAGAAGGCTTGTGAAATGAAAATGGACTAATGGACCAATGATTTTAAAACAATGAATTGCTTGACGGTTACTGCCCATTAATTCGATAAATAGTGGTGACTGATAAGCAAGGTACTGATGATGACGAGATTACCAGATGTTCGGCTGAGTGGAGACGTCATCCGCATGGAACTTCAAAACCACTTGACAGAACTTGGGATCGCTGCAGAAGTGCTGCAGATCTTGACATTTGTAAAGGACCAAGGACCAAAAACAAAAAAGGCTCTGGAACTGTACGCGAAGTTACTGTGTGCACCTCTCTGCGTCAACACAGTCTTTCGTCACTCACTGGATGATGAGTCGCAGCAAGTTGAAATATATTCCGTCCTGTCATATATAAATGCAGCCAAGTATATTGTCACGTATCTCAAAAGATCTATGCATGTGAACAAGCCAGACCATACTGTTCTTCAAGTAATGAAAAGACTATCGAAAAGCAAGTAAGTAATGCTTCAGTCAGTTCACTCGTAGATAGACGATATACCCTACATTCTGTGTGAAGTGGGTGCTTCAGACAAACTTGAAGGTTAAACTGCAGAAATGGTTGCTGAGTTGCTGCCATTCATCGGGCTGTTCAAAGTAGCTACAGATGCCTTGGAAAACGGAAAGGAGCCAACCCTTCAGTTTGTGTTGCTGTGGTTCCAAAATTAAAAACTAGTTGCACGCCACTTACCAGTGATATTGAGGTAATACATATATACATATTTGTTATGTAGCAGGAGAGAAGAAATATTTCCACCGGAAGTCTTGATTTTGTGCACCAAACATATTGGTTTCGTGTTTATTTAAGCTGTCTTAAGTATGCACATATAAATAACGCCTGTTCTTACAATAACAGCATATGTTTTATTTTCAGGAAATCAAAGCCCTAAAAACTAGAGTATAACTGAACTTGGATTTAAATTCGGAGGTAAAGTCATTACATATCATTGCAACGTTCTTGTGACTTTTTTACAATGCTTATCGGAGATTCCTGAAGACGAACATAACTCAAACCTACAACATCGTACGCAGCTTATGCGCCAGTATATCTTGGCAGGGCGGCAACCAAGGAAGACCAGAGGTGCTCAACTTGCTACCTTCACCACCTAATGGAAGAAGTACATTTACCGAGTGGCAGATCGATGAGGTTCTTTGCATGCCAGGTGCTGAAGTGGATAGATATCTCGAGCATAGCAATCTCGGAAATTATGTCAACATCTTAACGTTGTGGCAAGAACAAGAGAGTACATATCCCCACATCTCTCAGCTGGCACAGAGAGTTATTTGCATACCTGCTACCAGTGCATCAAGCGAACGTGTTTTTAGCAATACCAAGAGACGGTGCCACATATTGCCTGAGTGTGTGGACGATTTGATTTTCATCCATGGCAATATGCACGTGTTGCCAAACAAAGAGTTTCCAATGTAACTGGCGTTAAGAAACTCCTTATCTAACAGTGCTGACTCTGTTTTGATAGTTCCGACAGTCTCAAAGAATAAATAAAAATTTATCTAGTAATGTTATTTCACTTATTAACTATGTGTTAAAAAATCGTATCCCTATAAGTAATGATATACAAAGCCTATGTTATTTTGTGTCGTACGTGTAGGAATGTTGTTTCGCAAACACCGCGTGGATTTGTAAGTGTGCGTGTCGTGGCAACGTCGCTTCAGCACGTGGAAGGATGGTCGTTTGGGAGAACGAGGGAGTTCGAACATTCCGAAACACACAATGTCCGATCTGTGAAAGTGCGCCGTGGACAACCATGAGTCTCGGATGTTCGGGCCGACGTTGCACACAAGTTAGGCTCATATGAATGTGCGAGTCCCGTTTAGTACCACAGAAACGAGTAAGTAAATTTGTGACCTTGAACATATATAATGGCCGTTGTTCTGCCCAATAATGCTGGACCTGGCTCGACGCCTCGAATTTGCTTTGCTAGTCTAAGAATTGTGTGGTTCATACAGGGATGAGCCTTGAATCCACTTTGCTCATTTCAGAGCTCAAACAATATTTTTGTTTTTAATGTTTAGGGGAAAAAGTGATTATTTGACATAATGATTACTATCTGAAGTGATTTTTGTGCAAAACTGTCAGATTTTTATATATCGGGTTTGACAAAATCCATTCTGGTATGTACCTCCAGACTCCAACACCCTGCATCCTTGGACAAATCCGAACTACGACAGCATGATCCGAACCCCGAATTGGCAATTATATCTACTTATGAGATCTTAAACTACTTAGTTGAAAATGGACTGAATGCACAAAATATATCCGAACTTCAGCAAACGTAAGTTGATCTTACTATCTAAGTGGTAAAGACGGTGGTTGAAAGCAATACATATATAAATATATATTATAATGAAACAAATTGTAATTAACAAGCAACAAAAAAAAAATATTAAATTATTTTGGGTGAAAAACTATTGCAAAACTATAGAAAAAACTTCCCTGGTAACCCATAAAACAATGTTCGCTCACATAAGATAAAAATATATCATAGGACATTAGAAAAATCATTGAATGAATTTCGTGATGAGGTCAGGAAAATGGATTGTTGTTAACCTACATATGCTCACTTACAAAAAATGCAAATTTAATATCAGCAGTCCAGCAGAGAAATGAAGTCTTACCAACGTCATCCATCATCACCTCTCTTGGCCTGTTCTGTTTTAACAGAACAAGATGGTACGAGCAATAAGAAAAAAAAAGCAGTGTTGTGATATAAATACATATGGCAGACCACTGCAATAATATGGAAAACAAGACGATACTGATATAACTAATGAGCCTACTTTTCTCAAAATGGTTGCAATTAATTTTCAAATCATTTCTTAAATGCTGACTTGGTAGGCAGGACTTGTCTCGTTAAAAGCAATATCATTAGAGATGAAATCAAAATCATATGCAACATTAGTGAGATAATTTCAAACATACATGTGCCTTAACCGGGACTCGAACGCAGAAAACCTCATACCATGCATTATGGAGGTAGGATTCAAGCATAATCTTCGAATTCAATGAGTCTAAAATGTCGATTTATAGAGTTTAATAACCTTAAATATTTACAGGGACAACAATTTGAAAATAAGTGACTGAGCGACTTAAAACACGTATGCTAACATGTCCTGCATTAGCTTTACCTGACTAAAAAATTAGGTGAAAATCGGTTCATTGGTCGCTGAGATATGGATTAAAACCTCTATATTATTCAGGTGACGATCTTCATAAATGGAGGACAAAAAAATTATGTATCGGCACATTCGATGATAGTTTACTGACAGTATTCAAAGAAAAGCTAAAATCGATGACATTGTTTCGTAGCTATACTACACTAAGACCAAATTATTTTATAGCCACCGTTTTGAAAATAAGATTTAGTCACACTTAGAAAATACTAATAGTTTTATAGTCTAGCCTTCAAAAATTTTGGTAAAAATTTTTGGATTGTTTCTCGAGATATGACGTTAAAACTTTATGTTTATTGTGGGGCTAACTTACAATATAGAAGAGAAATGATGCTCTGTATAGAAAAAAATAATGCTTATAATTGATGCTGCCAGCATACAAAGTAAAGTTCAAATCCGTTTCGTTAATAATAGATACAGAGGAAAAATATTTATATAGCCACCATTTTGAAATTAAGTGCCTGACCTACTTAAAACATAGCAGTAAACACCACCTGCCGCAGTGAAATTACTTGCCAAATTCGATAGGAATCTGTCAATTGCTTCCCGAGATATTACATCATAACTTTATTATTTCATACGTAATATCTAAGAAAACGGCGGGTCAAAGTTGATTCGTGTACACGCGTTGGAAAGAGGAAAGTTGCAATATATGCTGTCAACATACAAAATTAGGTTGTAATTTAAAACATGATTTCGACGATAAAGATACTACGCAAAGATACCTATGTCGTCACCATTTTAGAAATTATTTACTAACATACTTAGACCAAACCATTTTACATTATCTAACATAGTACTACTTGTTTGCCAAATTTGTTAGAAATCTATTAAAGGTTTACCGAGATATTACATAAAAACTTAATTTAATTATGTCGTGCTATCTTTCAAAACGACTACAAAAGTAGCTGTGTGAAAGCATATGCGATGCTAGTAATTGAAACATTCAGCATACAAAATTTGGTCGAATTTGGGTAAATGATATATATACCAAATAAACATAAAAAATTTGTATAGACGCCATTTGATAACCAGTACTTAATCAAGTTCAATTACTTACGTTTACACGACCCATCAAAGTGTTACTTACATGCCAAATGGGGTGATAATTGTGTTAATAGTATTCGAGATATTATGTTAAATTTTAATTTTTTAATTTGGTGATATCTTAAAAAATAAATTACTAACAACAATTATATTTCAGAAAATTATCCCTATGTGATGCTTTACCAGCATACCATTTTTTTTTTTTTAAATCGGTTGAATGGTTCCCGAGATGTGACATGTCAACCTAAATATTAAAAAGTCCACCATTTTGAAAGTAAGAGCTTAGCGTCGTAAAAAAATATAAAAGTCAGGGGTACTTATAAAACACTATTTACGTACCGAGTTTGGTTAAATTCAGTTGAAGCGTTCGAAAATTCAAAGGAGAGACACACATGCACACACACTCACATATTTAAGGTCACACACATACACGTATATGCACATAGACAGGAAAGTGATCCCATAAGCCTTTCCTTTCCTGCAGAAAGTTGGCTAAAAATGAGAAATGAATTTAAGCAGGTACAAAACATCGAGAGGGGATGGTCAGCCTCTTCCGCCTCGCTGCGTGCACCCTTTTTCCTATACCGCCGAGGATCTCAAGTACACTCTGACCTCGAAAATGAATGCTCTGACGGAACAACAGGATTGAAAGGTATTATGAGCTCCGTACGAATCACAAGGGTTGTAGCAGAAGCATCACCCTCCTGCATACATCATGCCCCAAAGAGTACTCAGCAAGTAGATCGCAGGCAATATCACAGACATCTTGACCGAACTTGCACGGAGAATCATTGCACAGCAAACTCTTCCACTTGATCCACAAGTGTCGATCTTCATCTGCCACCAGTAGAGATGTTATCAAATGCGGAGAATACGCCGCTTTCCAGTCGAAACTTCACGCCGTCAGCCGTGCGAGTAATGTAACAGTTGCAGTCCGTTAAGTTTTTAAGCACATATTTGCACAGCTCACGCTTACGTGGCACACTATATATCTGGGGGAATCATTCACGCCAAATTAAATATACACTCAGCAAGTCTTTTAATACAATCAAAAGTTATTGCGAAATGGATAAAAATTCCACAACTTTCATATGTCACTGGACACAAAAAGTGCACGAAACTTGCAGTGCAGGTTAGTGAATAAACATTCTTTATGGCGGGCATTCGAAACGAATAAACAATGATATTTCCGTATTTATACATTGTGGGTTTGAACTCATGGATGTGGGCATTATCTCTGGCTTGAATAACACTGTTACCAAAATCCCAAAAGATAAAATATCTGCAAAGAATAGTGGCACCATGTAACAAAGGAATTATCGGGTTCTTAATTGTTAAGCAAATTGCGCTCTTTTCATCACCAACATTTCTTCGGCTATTAATGGTCCTACTGGTTCCTGAAGACATAGCGTCTCATTTTACTCTAAGATCGGTATTGAAAAATATATGAACACCGGACTTTCCGATAGCAAACATGAATTCCTTGGAAATGCAGCTCACTTTCGCTCCATTATTGAACATGACTAAACAAGGGCAGCCGTTCATCGACGCCTCTACTACTGGGCACAAATTATCTCGAGACGGGACTTCAATTTCCTAAAAATATTTCTACATAAATTCACGTTCGTCAACGTGCAAATGTACAAACACGGTAGCTGTTTTGGGCAATCCAAAATTCCTGCACTCCAAACCTATCACTGCAGACAGAAGAGTAGATGCTAGCTGGCTTCCTGGACTCCTATTAGTTTACTTTTTGCAGAGAGCTGTGCGGGATCCGGTAATAGTTCGCTCGTGGATAGTAGAGTGATTCTGGCGACATCTGAACGGAGCAGCCGAAGCTATGTTTTAAACTCGGCCTCTCCAGCTTCTTTATCATTCGTTACTGAGTTTGCGACGGAATGGGAGGTATCGTCAAGGTATATATCTCCCGGTTTGCTGCAGTCATGTCCCAGTTCCTTACGCGGATCCTGGTTTCTTGGAAGAATACTATCTACAAACGTTTGGTGATCGTGACTACTGGGTGGGGACCGCGATACAATTCGCTGGTGGTTTATCACAGCTGTATGTATATATTATATAATTTCGCTGGAAAACAGAATTGCTGGAATGGTCCCGTTGTAATTCCTTGTGACTACTACTTTGTATCTCTTCTAATTTAGCATAATAATAATAATCTTGAATAATAATATTTTAGCAATAACTTAGACCTAAACTGAGAAAGTGAGTAAAACGTCGTACCCGCCCAATTCAATTGATATATCATTGGCTGCTGCAACATTATCACCATTCGGAACTCCTCGTCTACCATGGGCGTGTACAAATGGGTTGGGTGCTATTACATTTGTGTCAAGTGAGTTTCCAGGGAATCACCTTTAACTAGGTAAAATTTACTGCTGTGAAACTAAGCCCTAAAAAGTCATTGGACCTCACGATTCCAAAAACGTTTCTCAAATACCTATTTAAACTGTATGGATGTTAAAATTTTATATTTTCCAATTTTCTACCCAAGCAGCGCTTTATCATTAAGCACGAGATCAAAATATTTTAATTTTTCTCACATGTTGACATTTTACTTTATGAACTAACTCTTATGCCTTCGTATAAACGAAATAGGTTTTTTGAAGTCGTGACAATGATATTCAGGTATCATCTCCATGAGAGTGTGAATATGACTGAAGTACGAGAAACATTGCGATGGGGGCAGTGATTAAATTCTAGTTCCACCCTCCCGTATGTTAGTAACTGCGAGCAAGACAGTCATATGTAGCAGTGAGATGCCGGTATGACGTGTTACTAATTATATAATTAACTTCCTCGAGCACTTCAGACCCCACATCTGTTTTAAAAACTGTCAGTTGTGAATGCAATTCTAATTTTATCGCATTTTCCACTCCCTCGATCTTAACCCTAGAATACTAATCATCGCCTGGGAGGCCACCCGCGGTCAGTTTTTTCCGGTTATTTTGAATTTGCGGGATCGTATCCGGTTGTGCGTTCACGCCAAATCAGTGCAGTCGCCGACGCGGTGGGGAGCGACCGCGCGTCTGACAGGGACTCTCCGCTTCCGAGATATAGACTACTCGATCGCCTGGGAGGCGATCATTAGTATTAAAGGTAAGTTTATTACTGTTAACTTGTTCTAGATATTCACATTTTTTTAATTGTTTTTCACAACTATTAGTTATAAAATGCATGTTTCATTTTATAGATGGATTTCTACGAGGACCAGATCACCAAATTCCTGCAAAACGACGCCTCTGTCCGCGAAATTGAAGATCTTTTAGAAGTTGAGGACTACGATTCCGATGACAGTGCGGCTGATCCCAACCTTTTCTCCATGCCGACTCGCAGATGACGAACAAAATATTGTGACAAATGACCCTTACCCTTACCAAGATCCTGACGACCAAGATATTTCATTATCATCGCCGTCCAGTGTAACAGATTTATCAGATCTACAAAACCGTTGAGCATCAGAAACACACGCAGAACAAAAACATCTGTTCTAGAGACCCTTCCGATAGACCAAGGTCAAATAAAACTGCTGCCAGGAACATACTTCACATGTTTCCTGGTCCAAAATAAGTTGGAAGACATGTCACAAAACTATTAGAATGCTTCAAAAAGTTTTTCACCTCTGGTATGATGGATGAATTACTGCTACGCACCAATGAAGATATTTAAGTCAAAGCCATCAAATACAGACAGCAAAGTACGACCATTTCACTGACTAGAAAAGAGGAACTTCATACACTTCTCGGTCTTATAATTTTCAGTGGTGCTATGGGTAATAATGATTTACCAACCAAAGGGCTTTATGATCCTACACTTTGAGGATCAAAATACATAGCTACTATGAAGATAGAAGACAGCATGACAAATTTGCACCAATTCGAAACATCTGGGAGATTTTCATTCACAGATGTCGAGATCTTTATAAACCAAGCTCTTATGTTACTGTAGATGAAAAGTTATTTGCGTTTAGAGGACGATATCCATTTAGGATGTATATACCAAATAAACCGGCGAAATATGGAATCTAGGTAGTTTTTCCTTGTTATGTTAACAGTAAATACATGTTTGATGCTTGCCGATACTTGGGGAAAAAATGGAGAAATCGCTCCTGCCAACTCTTTTGGTATTCATTACTGCAAACTGCTTACAAAGACCATTTATGGGAGTAATCGTAACATCACTGCACATAATTGGTTTACGTCTGTGCCTTTAGCTGAGCAACTTCTAGCAAAAACCTACAAGTTCACATAACTCGGAACTATAAAAGCAAATAAAAAATAAATACCAGCTGAGTTCAAGAACGACTCATCACGTCGTGTCGGCACATCTATGTTTGGTTTCCACGATAAACTGATACTAGTAAGTTACAAACCCAAGCATCAAAAGACTGTTCTACTAATATATACGATGCATGATGAAACAACTATTGATCCTGTAACGGAAAAACCAGCCATCATGATGTCTTACAACACAACTAAAGGGGCTGTAGATACATTCGACCAAATGTGCGGTCACATGAGTTGTAATCGCAAAACAAGACGTTGGCCGCTGTGCTTATTTTATGGAATTATATACATGGGTGTGCTAAATATCTATATATTGCATGTATCTAATTCGAATACTCGCGGGACCAAGCCAACGAGCAGAGGAGATTATATGAAAGAACTAAGCGATGAATTGTTTCGTCCGTGGTGTGCAATAAGAAGTGAAGAAAGACCAAAAATGAGAAAACGTGTTACAGATGCTAAAAAAGAGGTGCAAGACACCGAAGATACACCAAATGTTGAAGAACCAGGTATAAAAAAAAGCAAGCAAAATATGTGCAGCTATTTCCCCGCCAAAAAAATACGTACGGACGTTTATTACTGCGCTAAGTATAATAAAAATTACTGCCTGGAACATAGATCTCCAAACTGTCACTTACTCCTGTGACAAAAAATAATAGTCTGAATTTGATTTAGTTTGTAGAAAAAAATATGATGATTAGAATAGTTTTTTGTTGTGTACCGTATAGTTCATATATCATAATATAATTTTGGAACAAAAAAAAAGAGATAGTAACTAAATTTTTTAAATACAAATACCCCAAGTCTATGTTACCAAAACTAAGTAAGTGTAATGTTAGTTTTAAGGTTANTTATATATCATAATATAATTTTGTAACAAAAAAAAAAGAGATAGTCACTAAATTTTTTAAATACAAATACCCCAAGTCTATGTTACCAAAACTAAGTAAGTGTAATGTTAGTTTTAAGGTTAATTTTGAGACTGAGTAATAAACAATTCTTGTAATTTTTATGTATAATTTAAATAAGGTAGAGGTTAACCTGCTATTTGTAATAAACATTTCGCATTTTAATCAAAGATTTATAGCAGAATATTGGTTTACTTTTAAAGTAGTCTCCCAGGTGATCATAAGTATTTAGCAGTTGTAAATTTAAATTAGTAATATAGCTATTAGTTCTGCTTCTCGAGCCTCCAGGCTGAACGGCAAAGCAGTTTATTCGGTATCTAGCCTGAACACGACTTTGGATACGAACTCTGTTTGCAAACTCTGAAACCTGGACTACAGTGCCGCTTGTCCGGTTTCAATTCTGGATTTAATGCTTTGTAACATGTTAAAAACCACATGTTGTATACTGTTTTGGTTACTGGTATTATGTGTATTACCACAGCGCAGCGGAGGGCGTTTTATAGATCGGAAAGTTCAATGTATCCAAACCGAACTATTTCTCTAGCGCTACCTACCTTATGGGGGACGGAACTACAAGCTGAAAGAGGTATCGACTTAGCTGACATACGTTACAAACGATACTTTTCAATCCAACATATGCGATTGTTGCAATGCTGGTAACGTTCATAGTCGATATCGTATTTTTAAATTTGCTTCACTCATTCTTAATTTTCAGTGTACAACTTTGAATAACTACTAAGCGTCAGAATTTAAATAAACTTAGGAGATTTCAGTGACAGTATTTATTGACAACGATTGCGCATATTTTATAATTATATGAAATATATTCTTTCCTAAAAGTTAATAGATTTGCATCAACATGTTTTCATCTGGTGATGTGTAAGGCGTAAAATTTCATCCATTCCAGGACAGTCAGAAAAAAAAACACAGTTTCTTCTTCACTTTCTGTAATGCATTAAAAAATGGAATTTGGTCACTTTAAAGAACATTAAAAAAATATGTGTCAGCGCCATTAAAACCACATACATTAATTAAGTGAACTGCTCTGAACCTAACTGGCTGGAGAAAGACACGAGACAGTCGTAACTAAAGTCACCTATCTTTTGGAAACGCAAATTCTTGAGATCACAAAATGAAATAATTACGCCCATTAGAGATTTCTCTCCCTAAATGGCCGTGGTGGCTAGGGCCCAGAATATAAGGAACTTCTCTGATCACTTTTGCATTCACAACATTGCTCTCCCATATTGGAAATTTTTCCATTACTACCCGAATTCTACCTCCGGTTTCCTGCTCGGGGTTAGTAATAATAATATCATTCGCTTCACCATCATTCTATTAAATATGAATAATTTATTGGTTAAATAAAACATTATTATCATATCACAAATTACCTACAAGAGCCTCGAATTAGGTGAATCTTAGATTCTGATATTACTGATCATATTGACTGTCCTTGTCTCACACTCTACCATGATGCTGCAGCAATGAAGACTGGAGTATGACTTTTATTCCCCCTCCCCCACCACCTTCCAGTTCCGGTCTATACAAAAAAAATTTATATATGTGTGTTGTGTATGTATGTATATGTATAAGTGTGTATACATGTATGTTTTATGTTGGACGTATTTCCTACGGAAGCTCTCTAACCGTTCGCATTAAATTCATAAAGTTTGTTGCAGGCATACGATCATAATCTTCATCCAGTTTAATATAAACAATTTTTAGACCAATTAATTGACGCCTGGTTGTGTTGTGAAAGTATTATAACAACAAACAAATAAACAAAAGTATGATGAGTATAAGAATACGTTAAACACTTTTTAATTATAACTTATGTATTTAACAACATTTCAACATTTCCGGGTACATTCATATTACCAGTAGTACAAGCCAACTTCTGAGAAAGACAAATTTGATCACCAATCTCAAACTTGATCTTCTTACGAGAAAAGAACACGGGTGTAGAGTACATACTAATTATAGCAATTTGATTAGCGACATCTCCATGTACAGGAATAGTCTTCCAACAAATTATGTCTCGTGGATAAATTTCAGACAAATCCGTAACTATATGATCTTTTTCATTGTGATCTTTCCTAAAGAAACCAAACTCCAAAAGTCCACCACCGGCTTTAGCATTTATACATTGAAGTGGACTCAGTAATTAAAACATTCATAACTATGAAATTTTGGACCAATTTCCAAAACACAGACACCTTTATTTTACAAATTCATGGCAGAATACGTACATAAAAATATTTATGTTATTTCACAAATTATTATATAATCAAAAGTTACCTATATGAGCAACGAATTCCGTGAGTGTGCGTATTTCAGAAACATATATTGCATCGTCATTGTCTGTCTTTGTCTCAACATTTACCATGCCGGTGCATTGTGGAGGGGGGAGGGTGATATAAATTTACTCCCTTCCCTTTCCTTCTCTTTCCTTCCGCATGTACAAACATTTTTGTATAAATA
>NQII01003229.1:192278-235773 GCA_002778355.1 Clitarchus hookeri | reverse complement strand
TAGGCTACTTTTCATCCCGAAAAAATATCTCATTCCCTCAGGAAAAAAAAATTAGTAAATAATAGCGCTCGGGGTACAATACTGCGTCAATGTAAGTTGTTACTGTGGGACAACGTCACAATGTCACACAAAAAAGCGACAGAGGCCCTAAACCGAACTCTACAGGATATACGAAACAATACAAACATTATGGGAGGAATGGTAGTATTACTGGCANACAATGTCACACAAAAAAGCGACAGAGGCCCTAAACCGAACTCTACAGGATATACGAAACAATACAAACATTATGGGAGGAATGGTAGTATTACTGGCAGGCAACTTCCGACAAACTCTACCGTTGATTCAGAGGGGCACACCTGCAGATGAAATCAAAGCCTGTCTCAAGTCGTCAAGCTTATAGGCAAATGTCAAGAAATTCAGCTTGATGAAAAATATGAGAGTGCACCTCTACAATGGCGTTGATACAGGACATTATACAGACACATTATTAAAAATTTAAGATGGGCGTTTATTAGAAACAAATGCCGAGGGCTGTGTGTCACTAACGGGGGATTTTAGTAATTTGGTGCAGAGTGATACCGAACTGATTGCTAGCGTTTACCCAGATCTACAGAGAAGTATAAATGATCACGAGTGGCTATATAAAAGCGCTATTCTAGCATCAAAAAATGACATTGTTAGTGCTCTGTTCTGTGTTTATAATCCGTGTCTGGCTACCAACAAAAACCATTATTTCTCCCTATAAGTTTGTTACTTATGCATAGCTGAGTTGTGCAGATAATAGCCACTGGTTCCACTTGCAGCTGTCTGACAATCAAGTAGTCGTGTTTCTTAGTTGTTTGTAGAGGTCATACAGAAACGGCCTGCGTAATATGGGTGATTTAATGTGTTTATTAGTCTCAGCCCAACCTAAGGGTACCCGCACAACGCAGGCAGAGAGTCAGATTCCGATAACCGGCGCCGACCGACGTGAGAAATGTGACCGGTGTTTAGATGTGAGTGCGGATATTGACGGCAGGCATCGGCGTGTACCTGCGGGTAGTCTGAGTGAGACATTTCACCGCAATTACACTTTTTATTTTGGTTTCAGAAATCGGCGAGGTCGGCATGATATTTTGCGTGTGTTTACAGTCTCATGTTCTGTATTTGTGGTGGCATATTGTTGTGCTAACAAAAGTTTACGTTTCTTTAGTGATTTACTGAGACGGATACTGAAACTCTAANCTAACAAAAGTTTACGTTTCTTTAGTGATTTACTGAGACGGATACTGAAACTCTAATATCCAAAGTGTTCCTTAAACTGGAAGTTTGGGACAAGAGACTGAAAGTGTATTCCAAACGTGTTGTTATGGATCATTGCGGAAAGACATATAAAAATAAGGGATGTTCCAGGTAAGGAGGTCGATTATAAATAAAAGCAAAAAGTGTAGTAATTTATGTTTAATTAAGTCAGAAATATAAGTGCATGATTTTGCGATAACAGTTTATGTAACGTAAAACATTTATTTCACATAAAAAGTTATATAAACTATATAGTATAGAGCATACAACACTGTAGATTCTCACAAACGAACACTGCTCTATACATTGATCATTTTCCTTTCAATAATATGTTAAGGGAACCTTACCATGTAGAGAGACAAGCAAACGTCTCTCAATGTTTCACCATCATTCGGAAGTCTCCCTAGTCTTTTCCAAGTTACAGTTTCACCATGTACACTTATATCATTTAAATACCTTTCAAACCCTTCTTTGTACATTATAGTGTTGTGCAATTCACAAACACATTTCATGATATTGTCCGTCAAGTAAACTTTCGTCGTGATGCATTTCGAGAGAATACGCTATTTCGAATATAAAAANATTTCATGATATTGTCCGTCAAGTAAACTTTCGTCGTGATGCATTTCGAGAGAATACGCTATTTCGAATATAAAAATTCCAAAAACGCATTCCACATATTTTCTAGCTCGCTATAAACGCTTGTTGAAATTGAGTCCTCCGATGGTTCTGGTTTGACGTTTGTATGGTTTCATTATATATGGAAGCACAGGACAGGCCTCATCAGCTTAAATAATTTATTGGGCTTTCACAGGTTCTGAAAAAATTATGTTGTTTTCATTAATGAATCACAAGTCTGCAGCCAAAAATGTACCCCTATCACTTTGTTTTCCAAAATCTCCCACGTCTACACTAATAAACGTATAGTTTGCGGCCACGAGTCTTTGAAGCACAACAGAGATAAACGTTTAGTATTTTAGAAACATTGAACGTGAATCACTAGGACAAAACAAACGAATGTGTTTGCCGTGTAAGCAGTCAACAACATGAGAAATATTCCAATTTTTTTCAAAGAGAGCAGCATTGTTCTTCAATGATTCTGTAGTTGGCACTGGCACGTGCAAAGGCTGTAGCTCTTTCTAAAGTATAACTATAGTTTCTTTAATAATCCGCCCGACTGTATTATTTCCCGTCCGAAAGCTGAACGCCAAAGTTCCAGTGTAGAGGTATCTAAAACAAATAATTACACAAGTGTATAAATAGTAAACATGATATACAGTTGTTGTAACACTTATATTTGTATTTCACCAAAATAATATTGCATTCTTGTTAACGATTTATCCTCCTTTTTGACAAGAAGTGCTTCGCAAGAAGTGGATGTATCAAAGGGATCAATTCTGTTTTGAATTTGGGAAGGTCAAGCCACCACGTTCAGGTGACCCTGGAGACGCATCGTATGAACGAAAATTGCCTTATTATAAGTCCTTGCTCCTTTTTAAGTACGTTGTCAAGCCTTGAGCGTCATGAAGTAACTTGACTTAAGGAAGAACTTGTTAATCTGCTCAACCAAATTATACAGTGGCTGAGGATGTCGAGGATGTTAGTGCAGCCGTTGGTCGAAACGACGACAATTGAAGATGAAACTGAGAAACAAAGCCTAAATTAAGCCTTAAGTTGCGACAACAGCGGTCCTCAGATACCACAACAGAAGAGGAGGAGGAATCAAGGAAACTCTCAATATAATGAAACTCTTTTTTAAATGGAAAAAAAAAAGTTCTGATTTTGGAAAATCCTATACCAAATCGTCAACCTGTAAATGATGAATTGTTTTTTCGTAGCCTTTTACTTTACGTCAACAAGATACCTGATGATCAGAAATTACGCTTCCGGAGCAGAGTTCAAGAACTTGTTCACCAGTTCGCATTCTCTTCAGGTCATTCTCGTCAAGTTTCGCTTCATTTGCATCACCTACAACAATCCAAACATCTTACACCTCCAATTCTATATGTACAGACCACGCCGATCGGTGCCGGTAATCTGAATCTGACAACCTGCCTGCACTGTGCGCGTACCCTAAGTTCCGAACTGCCGAAACGGCCGCAGCGTCCGCCCAGACCCTCGCAGACCTATAACATGGATGCGCTATCATCCATTTAATTATTTTGACTATCTCGTGCATATTTTCAACATTTCTGTCGCTTATGAGTAACGACTCGCTTGTATTTTTCATGTGACATTATATTTGCTGTTTTTAGGACTGTTTATACATATATACCGTAAGAAGAGCGATGCCATTGATCTCGTTCCACATATATGTATGCATAATCGGACGAAAATATGATCGTTCGCACATCATCCATTAACCTCCTCATTTATCCACTTTCGGGATTTTTTTGAATTCACATTTTTTCATATCACTTATTATAAATTTTAGTAAAACTTTATATATTCTTTTAATTATATCAGGCACTGGTATATAACTTGTATTTATATCGCATGTTTGGTAAAATTATATTAAATGAATATAAATTAGGATTCTCTCAGCGATTTAAAACATATCAAAACCGGAAATAAGAAGTTTAATGGTTTATTAGTATATATTGAACATATAACTAAATATAAAGCATATAATTGTTACTAAACCAGGACACCTTAATTAATAAAGTGTTAGTGAACGAAGCTCATTCAAAATGTCAATCCTTAAAATTTTTAATGTTCGAAATCTGTTACTGCAGATAGGTTTAACTATTTTCATCAAAAGGTACAATTAATATTTTTAATTAATAAAAATAAAATGTTAAAAATGTATTAACGTATTTTTTGCCACATTAGTACAAAATTAGAAAGAAGAAACAAGTATATGCTTTGCTTAAAATTTTAACGATTTACAATTAATGTATTGTAATAAATTATAATATAAATTACAAATAAAATGTAATGAAAATAGTGTTAAACACTTTTTTCTTTCATAATTGAAAACTAATAATGGTATTTTAAATGTAACTATCTGTGAAATATTGGAAATACTTATACGGAGTGTGCGGATGAACTGTTTTTAGTTGGTAGCGCCCCTTGTGTAGACGGCGCGGCGGTAGAAAGGGAGTGGGAGAGAACGACAAGAATGCACATTACGAAAAACGGTACACTGACGCCGCTGGGGGAAATGGGTGCTATAATTTCCGAAGTGATTCATAAAACACAATTTTTTATAACTTCCGAAAGTTTACTTTGAAGAATAGTTGAATTAAAATTTGAGCATACACATATTTGACGTTAATGGAAGGTTAGGTCGTGAAATATGTGGCAAATGCTTGAGAGAAATGAGTGTTCACTAACCACTTTATATGTCGAAATTAAGGTAATATTTAAGTACTGTGTTATATCAAGTAAACATGGTTTTAATATGACTCTTAGGATGACTTGTTTGTTTCTTTGATATTGTAAGTTTAAGTGCAATATTTATAATGAAAATCAGGCGGTGAAACTGTCAATCCTGAGTGTGTGCGTGTATATTTATATATGTATAAAAATTTAGTTGTACAATGACTCATATAGGAACAAGGTGACAGGCGACTGTGTATGTAAAGCAGATCAGTCGAAGTGCCGCAANAGAAACATTGAACGTGAATCACTAGGACAAAACAAACGAATGTGTTTGCCGTGTAAGCAGTCAACAACATGAGAAAAATTCCAATTTTTTTCAAAGAGAGCAGCATTGTTCTTCAATGATTATGTAGTTGGCACTGGCACGTGCAAAGGCTGTAGCTCTTTCTAAAGTATAACTACAGTTTCTTTAATAATCCGCCCGACTGTATTATTTCCCGTCCGAAAGCTGAACGCCAAAGTTCCAGTGTAGAGGTATCTAAAACAAATAATTACACAAGTGTATAAATAGTAAACATGACNGTATCTAAAACAAATAATTACACAAGTGTATAAATAGTAAACATGACATACAGTTGTTGTAACACTTATATTTGTATTTCACCAAAATAATATTGCATTCTTGTTAACGATTTATCCTCCTTTTTGAAAAGAAGTGCTTCGCAAGAAGTGGAAGTATCAAAGGGATCAATTCTGTTTTGAATTTGGGAAGGTCAAGCCACCACGTTCAGGTGACCCTGGAGACGCATCGTATGAACGAAAATTGCCTTATTATAAGTCCTTGCTCCTTTTTAAGTACGTTGTCAAGCCTTGAGCGTCATGAAGTAACTTGACTTAAGAAAGAACTTGTTAATCTGCTGAACCAAATTATACAGTGGCTGAGGATGTCGAGGATGTTAGTGCAGCCGTTGGTCGAAACGACGACAATTATGAAGATGAAACTGAGAAACAAAGCCTAAATTAAGCCTTAAGTTGCGACAACAGCGGTCCTCAGATACCACAACAGAAGAGGAGGAGGAATCAAGGAAACTCTCAATATAATGAAACTCTTTTTTAAATGGAAAAAAAAAAGTTCTGATTTTGGAAAATCCTATACCAAATCGTCAACCTGTAAATGATGAATTGTTTTTTCGTAGCCTTTTACTTTACGTCAACAAGATACCTGATGATCAGAAATTACGCTTCCGGAGCAGAGTTCAAGAACTTGTTCACCAGTTCGCATTCTCTTCAGGTCATTCTCGTCAAGTTTCGCTTCATTTGCATCACCTACAACAATCCAAACATCTTACACCTCCAATTCTATATGTACAGACCACGCCGATCGGTGCCGGTAATCTGAATCTGACAACCTGCCTGCACTGTGCGCGTACCCTAAGTTCCGAACTGCCGAAACGGCCGCAGCGTCCGCCCAGACCCTCGCAGACCTATAACATGGATGCGCTATCATCCATTTAATTATTTTGACTATCTCGTGCATATTTTCAACATTTCTGTCGCTTATGAGTCACGCATCGCTTGTATTTTTCATGTGACATTATATTTGCTGTTTTTAGGACTGTTTATACATATATACCGTAAGAAGAGCGATGCCATTGATCTCGTTCCACATATATGTATGCATAATCGGACGAAAATATGATCGTTCGCACATCATCCATCAACCTCCTCATTTATACACTTTCGGGATTTTTTTGAATTCACATTTTTTCATATCACTTATTATAAATTTTAATAAAACTTTATATATTCTTGTAATTATATCAGGAACTGGTATATAACTTGTATTTTTATCGCATGTTTGTTAAAATTATATTAAATGAAAAAAAAAGGAGTATTCTCTCGGCATTTTAAAACATATCAAAACCGGAAATAAGAAGTTTAAGGGTTTATTAGTATATATTGATAATATAACTAAATATAAGGCATACGATTGTTACTAAACCAGGACACCTTCATTAATAAAGTGTTAGTGAACCAGGCTCATTCAAAATGTCAATCCTTAAAATTTTTAATGTTCGAATTCTGTTACTACAGAACGGTTAAACAATTTTCATCAAAGATATAATAAATATTTTCAATTAATAAAAATAACATGTTAAAAATGTATTAACCTATTTTTTGCCACATTAGTACAAAATTTGAAAGAAGAAACAAGTATATGCTTTGCTTAAAATTTTAACGATTTACAATTAATTTATTGTAATAAAGTATAATATAAATTACAAATAAAATGTTATGAAAATACTGGTAAACTCTTTTTTTCTTTCATAATTGAACACTAATAATGGTATTTTAAATGTAACTATCTGTGAAATATTGGAAATATTTATACGGAGCGTGCGGATGAGTTGTTTTTAGTTGGTAGCGCCCCTTGTGTAGACGGCGCGGCGGTAGAAAGGGAGTGGGAGAGAACGACAAGAATGCACATTACGGAAAACGGTACACTGACGCCGCTGGGGAAATGGGTGCTATAATTTCCGAAGTGATTCATAAAACACAATTTTTTATAACTTCCGAAAGTCTACTTCGAA
This sequence comes from Clitarchus hookeri, assembly GCA_002778355.1. Lineage (NCBI taxonomy): Eukaryota > Metazoa > Arthropoda > Insecta > Phasmatodea > Phasmatidae > Clitarchus > Clitarchus hookeri. Next base: position 228,574 of record NQII01003229.1, on the reverse strand, counting down.
GAATGTTCGAATTTAAATTAGAGCATACACATATTCGACGTTAATGGAAGGTTAGGGTGTAAAATATGTGGCAAGTGCTTGAGAGAAATGAGTGTTCACTAACCACTTTATAACGTCGAAATAAAGGTAATATTAAAGTATTGCATTATATCAAGTAAGCGTTTTTTTATATGACTCTGTAAGTTTAAGTGCAATATTTTAAATGAAAATCAGGCGGTAAAACTGTCAATCCTGAGTGTGTGCGTGTATATATATATATGTATAAAAATTTTGTTGTACAATGACTCATATAGGAACAAGGTGACAGGCGACTGTGTATGTAAAGCAGATCAGTCGAAGTGCCGCAAANGTTGTACAATGACTCATATAGGAACAAGGTGACAGGCGACTGTGTATGTAAAGCAGATCAGTCGAAGTGCCGCAAATATGTTGCTAGACTGTGTTTCTTTATTAAATTCGAAAGATCCACTTTCGAGGCAATCATAGTACAACAATGGGTAATCCGAAGGGAGAGAGTGTTAAAGAAATGTTCAAATCTATGTTTCCAGTTGTAGAAAATAACTATTCGACGCCCTTAGAAAAAAATTGCGTTGAGTGAACACATAAAACACATAGACTTTACTTTTAATAGCATATTGAAAGCGGAGTGCGAGAGCGATAATTTTGTTATAACATGTTCGGTTGTATAGAAAGTAATAAGATGAAATTGTCGTTTTTTTTTTTTTTTTTTTTTTTTTTTGTTAATATTGAATACAATAATTAATTACAAAATCAGAACTGCCACAGAGTACATGTGTGCAGCATTTTCAGTCTCCAGATTTAAGTGGTCTCTTACTCCGACGAATAAAATTCACATTATGCCTGGCGACATGTAACAAATTCATAACACTAATGCGAAAATAACAGCACAACCGAATTGTACAATTTCTTTTGAGGCGAGGAGTCCGAATCAGTTTTTTTCCATTTCTGGTGCAATAAAATACTCAATTGAAATTCCATGTTTTTCTCTCGACGGTGCCACACTTCTGCAATTCAAGCTGAAACTTAAGTGCTTAGCGACAGAAAACTTTAACAATTTAATAACTGAAATACTGTTTTTCAACTTGCAGCTAGATCCTACAACACTGCAGTTATTGGCTGTTCTTTTGTGGTTCGTTATCAACGTTTAGTAAACACGGGAAAGTCGTTTTTACGTATGAAGCTTCCTGCGCGCGTCCCACCACAAGATTACGACGCCAGTCGTCAGAGCTCAGTACGCATCATTCGCACGCTCCCTGTATCAAACACGCCACTTTTGCAGATGAAATTATGTAAAATAAAAATCATTGATTTCCGAAATTAATCTTCAATATCATACGACCATTCTTACTGCAAAACTAGTTCCTATGTATTTACTTTTAGAAACGGTTTGGTTAGCAAACTCTAAATTTCTTACAGAGTACANACTCTTACTGCAAAACTAGTTCCTATGTATTTACTTTTAGAAACGGTTTGGTTAGCAAACTCTAAATTTCTTACAGAGTACAAAATATTGTATATTGTTGAAGGATTTCATTTTTCCTAAGGGAAAGTTTTGTTTTCTGAAATTAATTTAGAAGCTTTTAATTACTATTTAATCTATTAAAATAACCAGTTTGTGCCTATTATCTGAAGGTATTTTTATTTTGTTCTGATATTTTGGTTCATGTGAACACAGTTTTCCTATCTTCGATAATATTGTGTTATTTAGTGTTTGCCAATTTTTGTTCTCATCTGGTATGCACACAAAAGACATACATTACCATAATATTGAACAAATAATTTTTTTCTTTAAGACACATAAATGTTAAGGTTTTCGTTTAGCAAAATATAACACTGATTGAANTTTGAACAAATAATTTTTTTCTTTAAGACACATAAATGTTAAGGTTTTCGTTTAGCAAAATATAACACTGATTGAAAATATGTAATTTTTTATTAAATATATGGAACGCATTTTAAGTCAATTCCTTCTAGCTTATATTTAAAACAAATTATATCCTCATGAGGCACCCAAAAGCTTTACTACATTACATGAACGTTCAATTGTTTGGTAGTTTTAAGCAAATTAAATTTTGTACAAACCGAATCATTATTTTAACTACNATTACATGAACGTTCAATTGTTTGGTAGTTTTAAGCAAATTAAATTTTGTACAAACCGAATCATTATTTTAACTACTTTCACAAATTTACGAGAAAGTAACAATCATTTCTTCTGTCCTCTTGGATAAAAATGTTTTAATATTTTCAGATAATCACATATACATTACAAACAATAGGAATAAAAGTTTTATTTCCATGAAAACATTTTTAGACTTGCTGTCACTACCATTTAACGCAGAGAAAGATATCTTTGCAAATTATCGGTATCATAATGACAAAGAGTAACAATTAACAGGAAAATTTGTGCCGAAATGGAGATGAGCAATTTTACTGTGTAAAGAGACGTTTAAAAATATTACATAATATTTTTGCTTGTGTTTCGATTGCATAAAGTTTTTATTTAAAGAAACTAAAAGTATTTTCTNAAAAAAAAAAAAAAAAAAAAAAAAAATTGTTAATATTGAATACAATAATTAATTACAAAATCAGAACTGCCACAGAGTACATGTGTGCAGCATTTTCAGTCTCCAGATTTAAGTGGTCTCTTACTCCGACGAATAAAATTCACATTATGCCTGGCGACATGTAACAAATTCATAACACTAATGCGAAAATAACAGCACAACCGAATTGTACAATTTCTTTTGAGGCGAGGAGTCCGAATCAGTTTTTTTCCATTTCTGGTGCAATAAAATACTCAATTGAAATTCCATGTTTTTCTCTCGACGGTGCCACACTTCTGCAATTCAAGCTGAAACTAAAGTGCTTAGCGACAGAAAACTTTAACAATTTAATAACTGAAATACTGTTTTTCAACTTGCAGCTAGATCCTACAACACTGCAGTTATTGGCTGTTCTTTTGTGGTTCGTTATCAACGTTTAGTAAACACGGGAAAGTCGTTTTTACGTATGAAGCTTCCTGCGCGCGTCCCACCACAAGATTACGACGCCAGTCGTCAGAGCTCAGTACGCATCATTCGCACGCTCCCTGTATCAAACACGCCACTTTTGCAGATGAAATTATGTAAAATAAAAATCATTGATTTCCGAAATTAATCTTCAATATCATACGACCACTCTTACTGCAAAACTAGTTCCTATGTATTTACTTTTAGAAACGGTTTGGTTAGCAAACTCTAAATTTCTTACAGAGTACAAAATATTGTATATTGTTGAAGGATTTCATTTTTCCTAAGGGAAAGTTTTGTTTTCTGAAATTAATTTAGAAGCTTTTAATTACTATTTAATCTATTGAAATAACCAGTTTGTGCCTATTATCTGAAGGTATTTTTATTTTGTTCTGATATTTTGGTTCATGTGAACACAGTTTTCCTATCTTCGATAATATTGTGTTATTTAGTGTTTGCCAATTTTTGTTCTCATCTGGTATGCACACAAAAGACATACATTACCATAATTTTGAACAAATAATTTTTTTCTTTAAGACACATAAATGTTAAGGTTTTCGTTTAGCAAAATATAACACTGATTGAAAATATGTAATTTTTTATTAAATATATGGAACGCATTTTAAGTCAATTCCTTCTAGCTTATATTTAAAACAAATTATATCCTCATGAGGCACCCAAAAGCTTTACTACATTACATGAACGTTCAATTGTTTGGTAGTTTTAAGCAAATTAAATTTTGTACAAACCGAATCATTATTTTAACTACTTTCACAAATTTACGAGAAAGTAACAATCATTTCTTCTGTCCTCTTGGATAAAAATGTTTTAATATTTTCAGATAATCACATATACATTACAAACAATAGGAATAAAAGTTTTATTTCCATGAAAACATTTTTAGACTTGCTGTCACTACCATTTAACGCAGAGAAAGATATCTTTGCAAATTATCGGTATCATAATGACAAAGAGTAACAATTAACAGGAAAATTTGTGCCGAAATGGAGATGAGCAATTTTACTGTGTAAAGAGACGTTTAAAAATATTACATAATATTTTTGCTTGTGTTTCGATTGCATAAAGTTTTTATTTAAAGAAACTAAAAGTATTTTCTTAAAATATATTTCAGAAACAATATCATTACAACATAATTTTGTTAAATTTAGAAACAGAGGTTTTAAATAAAAGTATTTAACTTAGAAAAACACAAATATATTTGTGGGTGGTGCATTTGCATTAAACATTTGGAGGGATTTTCATTATTATGACTAGCAGTTAATTTCCTTTTTGATATAACTTCGCTGAAGACGTATCCCAACAGGGATTTTTCACAACCCTTAATGCATGATAACGTTGTTTCAAAATTTACTTTTGTTTAGTGCCATGCCTTATGTTCCACTTTTGATCTTTTTTTCATTATTTTTTACCAGAATATTTTCATAGTTGACGTGAAAAGTGTAATGTAAATATGTTACATTACAAGGGCCTATCTTCCATGTCATGGAGTAATTGGTGCTAATGTAGCGTTGTTTCCCTTCTTTCTTTCCCTACTGTTTTTTCTCTGCATTTTACTCCGGCTTCCTAACGCCGTCCCCTCGCTGTCGTATTCATTTGCCCATACGACGCTTATGAATTTCACAACGCACCCTGCTCCTCTTCGCTAATTTCTCTGAACATTAATTCTGCTCAGTTTTGTTTTCTTCTTCATTCTGACGTTATATTTTCCACCTCCTTATAATATACTGCTCTCAGCGTTTATCTTTTCGAAATAAAAAAAGAGGAAAATGGGCGGTGTGCACAGCGTGGAGTAAAAATTTAGAGGATTTTGGATTTATTTTCTACAATATTTGTTGTTTTCTTTTCACCAGAAATTCTTTTAATGATAAATACATAAAGATTATTTAATGATAAATACATAAAGAATGATATTTTTGTTCCAACTGTTTAAGAGGATGAGTACCATTAAAATGGTAAGTTTAGATAAATTCATATTTTAAGGTAATTTGAGGCTGATGTTTGCCAGATATTTATATTAACCAAACACGCTTTTCAAAGGCTGAATCCCAAAATGGCTAAACAATAAATGAACTTATGCTGCCAGACGTCCCATGTTTAAACTTTGACAGTACTATGTTAGCTTAAGAAATAAGTCTTCGCACCCAATATTTAAAAGATTTTTAATATTTACCGTTAACAAATCACATAAATATAGGTCCAAATGTTGTACTAATTCGTCTAAATAGTGCATACGACATCAAGTTCCGCCTTTTTCCAAACGACACTATATTCGTTTATCGATTAAAATATCACATAACCAAAAATAAATACGAAATAGTTAATGTGGTTCCCTTACGGAAGATTATATTTTTAAAGATGGCATTTCCTATAAAACCGTTGTATTTTAAATACGAATATTCTTGTAAGTCAGTTTCAGTTAAAAAAAAATTGACAAATTTTAAATTCTAATTATATATTTTTTTTTTGAAAAATTGTGCCCGAGCACGATTATATATACAGAATACCGTTTAATGTTTATAACTACCTATTAATAAATGGCTTTCGATCTTACAACATTATAGCAGGAACCGCAATTAATAACAATAACAACAGTTACTAAAGCATTTTAACTTCAGAATTATCCCTTAATCTTAAAGAGGTTTATGAAAATCTTGAAATGGTAACCCCAATAATCTTAAATCAATTGACAATATACATCAGTGATAGCGGTGAGAGGTTAAACACTGGCTCGTGTGGACAATTGGGACCATCTTCTGTTAAAACACTGCGTATGTTGTTGGTTTTGTTGAAAATCAAATATGTGAAAAGTTTCGGATTCCCTTTAGCGCCACTAATTTTAGCTTACTTCCCAAGGGAAACATAGGCTTAGGCAATCATCAGAATGCATCTACGTATTGCATTTGCCCCCTAAAAAATTTTAAACCCAAAAACCGAATTTCACCCTAACTGAGTCCACATAGAGTATTATCTAAGGAAATCAGACTTTCATGGTTTTCTACCACACCGGGTACTAATTTTCAAAGTGGTGGATATTTTTAAAATGTTGAGCATTATGTCATATCTCAGGAACTGTTTACCCGATTAAAATAAAATGCTGTGCGTTGACAGTGCACTATGTAACCATTTAATTTAGAAACAGATAATGCTATTTGTCTGCCACTTTATAAGAAAGTAAAAACCAGAAAAAAAAAACTTTTCCATTATATCTCTGGAACCATTTAACCAATATAAATCAATATTGGTACATAGCCCGTGCATGATTTCATTAATGGATTTTAGAAAGTAATAGTTTTAATAGTCTACCATTTTGCAAGATAGTGCGACATGAAAAATAAAAGCTTTTACGTTATTTCCCTGTAACTACATATCCGATTTCTACCATAATAAGCATTGAAGTTATACTATTGTAAGCCTTGTTCATAAATACAATTTAAATGGATAAGGCAATAATTAAAAAAAAANAAGCATTGAAGTTATACTATTGTAAGCCTTGTTCATAAATACAATTTAAATGGATAAGGCAATAATTAAAAAAAAATCAGCAATACAGATATTTTTAGCTTATTAGCAATATAATCCGTACTGTTTGACCAATTACGAGTAAACTTGNTACCGAGCGTTACACTTTTTCATAAGTGACTCCCAGCCGCAACCTAATTTAAGACGTTGTCACGTCAAAATCAGCAATACAGATATTTTTAGCTTATTAGCAATATAATCCGTACTGTTTGACCAATTACGAGTAAACTTGNCAAAATCAGCAATACAGATATTTTTAGCTTATTAGCAATATAATCCGTACTGTTTGACCAATTACGAGTAAACTTGTTATTCTGGAAGTATACTTTACAAGCATCAAATGTTTCAATACTTGGCTTGTTGGCCGGCGATTTTCTAAGATAGCGCAAGATGAAAAGAAAGGTTTAATGTCATATCTCGGGAAACGATAAACAGATTCCTACCAAATTTGGCACTCTATTAATACTACTGTAGGTCATCTAAACCGATATGTTTTAATGGGTCAGAATATTATTTTCATAATTAAGACTATATTAGTATTTAAGACTACTATGCTATATTTACGAAAATATGAAACACACTTCAATATAATTTTGTATGCTGGCAGTATTTATTACGACTATTAAATGTATCTGCATATCTACAAAAAGCCTCTTTTGACTCCCATTTTGTGGCAGTTTCTATTACAGCCACCAAATTTGTCTGTCTAAGACCTTTTTTGTCCACAATTTTGTAAGTTAACACCACATTAATAAAACACTTTCTATGAAATATCGCCACTATTAATCATAAAATTCTCATAAAATTTGGACAGTAATGGTGCTACAGAAAGATATGACCCACTTATTTAAAAATGGTATTCATATAAAAATGTCACATTAGCATGTGTCCTATGAAACAATTTTACCAGTTTCATCCATACATTCTTTGTACTGATAACATATATTAGATGTACCATACGTGCATATAAGGATAATTTTTAAAGCCTTTTTTACGAAAGAATTAAATGACAATATTGATCTTTCATGCCTTAGCTCGAGAGCATCGAACCACTTAATCCCATTTTGCACACATGTTCAGCTATAGTAGGCCATAAAACATTCATTATTTACGTAGCTCAGGGATTTATTTTTATAAGGACAGACATTGACATATAATAAGTTACTATACCCTACCTACCAAAACATTATGCTTATTACAGCCGAAGTTAAAGCACCGAAGTCTACCTCTATTGTGTAGTTGGTTGCACGCCGGCTGACGGTACGTGTGAACCTTGGCCCAAATCCTACCTAAGGCATTTGTGTACTTCTACTGGTCCCACTAGAGTTACTTTACATATGGATCTGATAACATCTATAAATACACTGAAGAGCCAAAAAAACTGGTATAGGCGTGCGTATGCAAATAACAGAGGTATGGAACCAATCAGAGTAACGCGATGCGGTCGGCTACTAGATCAGTTACTTTCGCTACAATGGCAAGTTATCAAGATTTTTGTGAGTTTGAACGTGGTGTTATAGTCGGCGTACTAGGGATGGGACATAGCATCTCAGAGGTAGCGATAACATTTTGATGTTCGCGTACGACCATTTCACGAGTGTACCGTGAATATCGGTAATCCGGTAAAACATCACTTATTCGACATAACTGGGGCCGGAAAAAGATCGTGAAAGAACGGGATATACGATGATTGACGAGAATCATAAACATGACTGGCGTGCAACCCTTTCTCAAATTGGCGCAGATTGGATTTGTGAACTTCCCTGCAGTATACATGGTGTGAATTGCATACTGCATACCTTCAGACATTAGTCGAGTCCATGCCACGTCGTCTTGCGGCACTTCTGCGTGCTCGGGCGGCCCTACACGATATTAGGCAGGTGAACCAGTTTTTTTTGCTCTTCAGTGTACAATGTGATAAATGAGATGTTAAGCGCTATCTCCTAACTGTTAAATAAATTAATCAACATTACTTACATGTATGAAGAGGAAAGTAGGCTCATTGGTTATATTGTTAACTTCTGATATTTATTTCTTTCTTGATAATGCCCTGCTTTGTGACATTAGGCTGAATAGAAAATGGGTAATTTCACCTTCTTAAATAGCTACAGAGCAGAAGTTATACTTAACAAAGTCGCACATCAGTGCCTTCCTACGATTCAGTACAGGATACCCAACTTTGTTATTGGTGTTTTTGTAACTATGACGATAAGTTCGTCTTATGTATTGAGCCAACCCTGGCTGAAGCCTCAGGCTACCCCCCTCATCATTTACATAAGTATACAAAAATATCAAAAAAACTTAAGGCTTAACGTTTGGTTTCGACCAAATTTGGCTACTAAAGAAAGAAAATATGTCCTGAAGGGTTAACCTAAACTACAACAAACAGGCACACAATGTCCAATGAAAACAATTTATTACAAAATTATGCAAGATATCATACATAGATTCTTTGATTTCTTAAGTAAATATTGACATTATTTTCACCACGGAAACAGGTAAAACATACAGTTAAAGTCTAAGGCAAAGAATACAAATTAAAATTCTATTTACTCAACTGCATCAAAGGCACAGCCACAAAAGGACATTTTCATTAAAATGGTGTATATTTTAGTAATATTTTGATTTAAATATATAAATGATCAATATATAAAAAAATTACTTTTCACTTACTTCTTAACAAGGTAGCAAATGCACGTTTTCATTTAAATCGTATATTCTAGTAACATTTTTTATTTTAACTATAAAAGCTCGAAATCTGGAAAATATATTTTTCTTTTATAGAACTGAATAACTGCAGAGCCAGGGCAGCACATTAACACAATTATATTTACTCGGCTGCAACCATAAGCAGCTAAGCACATTCAATACTATCCAATTTAATGAGCTTACATTTACTCAGCTGCGACATTAAGGCATCATTTAACAATATGGGTATAGATATTTATAGATAATAATAATCTTTTTAGATTTCGAAATGATCATATCGTAAAGAACTACAAGAAGGTATAATTATATAAACTTATCTTAATCAATTAGGCAGGGTTAAAAACTCAAGTATATTTATTGTACGATGATACAGCTACCAAAATAATTAAAATTTACGTACTCATAAAATGGTGCAACAATTCCGCGTTTTTGTTATTTTATGATAGTTGCGACTTCCTTTTACACTCATGGCAATACGTTTAGGATGAGTTATCACAGTACCTCTGGTATGAAAAGGCTGATTTGTGAAGGCTCACGGTAATAGAGTGAAGTGGGCAAGCACGCCACCTCGTGTTCATAGTCGACTTACAACCTACCCGGGCTGGTGGCAATCACAGCGTCACTCTCCTCCAAGATACCGCCCTTCACTGTGGCTCCCGATGAGTGTCTCTCGTCCCAGGAGACACGCAGCAGGGTAGGAATCAAACTCCATTCTACCTACGCCAGAGAAACCGCTGGGTAAAACACCTACGTAGCCGTCTTCGGGCGGCAGAAAACGCCGTTCATACCCACAACGCGTCCCAATTATAGCCCCCGTTAGCTCGGGCGCTCACACAGCGCTCTACCATCCACATACATTTTGCTCTCTCTCTCTCTGCACCATGTTCTACACTGGCTACACAGCCCGCTTTACTCTCTCTCTCTCTCTCTCTCTCTCTCTTTGATAAGCGCACCCTCCTTCCCAGGCGGTGGCGCGATGTGCTGCAAACACGACAACTATCGCACTTTAAAGAAGCTCCCAGAAACATTTGTAAGAAAATATTCTTATAGATTAAATATCAAAACATGAGCCGCTGATTACATAACAAAATACTACCATTATTAAATATTACAATAAACAAAATAAACAAAATATTACAGTATTACATTCTGCTCTAAAATTCAAAGAACATACAAGGCAAATATATGTGCAGACACATTAAATGCAACAATCAAAGAAATGGGCAAGCAGTGCAGAAGGCCCGATGCAGATAAAGCACTGGTTCAAATAACGACCCTCTACAGTACATTTGAATTTGTTTTAATGTTACCTGCATGAAGTAATGCAATGAGAAATAATCATTTCAGTGACAGATATTTATCAAAAATTTAATTTCGACATGTTATTTATAAGTCAAAAATAAATTCATATATATATATATATACATACTAAAATGTAAAACACTTAACCATGGTTTATAGAATACAACGATACTTATTATGAAAAAGTATTTTTTTTATTTATTATTAGTGTACAATATTCAAGGCACAGATGGGCAAAATGTTTCTACGACCACTAGAAAGGCTCCTTCCTCAGAAGAATAGTTTTTTTATAGATTTATGAAAAGCCCTCTCTCTAAAAAAAAGTAGGAGGATCTTACACTTGATTTAACACCAAACTAACCATTAGCATCTCTGTGTTTTCATGCCTGTAAAATCAACTGTGGGCGGGCGTATGTGCATATGAAAGTGTAGAAAATTTACTAAACGAGAGAAAAAAGGTGGATTTAGTAAAGAGATTCACATTTCGGGGAAATTATATTGACAGAAAGAATTACTTGGATCCTGAAAAAAAAATTTCAGTACTTAAAATTATACAAAATTTTTGTTTGTTAACCACATTATTTTGACGAGCAAAATTGTGCCTGAAATCTGCGTAACATGAACTCTTGGTACATTTCCGGACAATAAAATGAGCGCACACAGAAAGATGCATCGAATGGCACTGAAGGTTCATAAAAGTAATCATATAGATAAATATTACACATGAACACAAAAACAAAGCATATGGATGTTTGGTGCGCCGTTCGGTCGTCTTCAGTAAAGTGTCGCATGTCATCGCACTGCGATACACGTTGCAACACGGTCTCGTATGGAGTCAAACCGACCTTCGATGTTGTCCTGTGAGACAGATGGGTTCACAACTGTTGGGGGATGTGTCCGAAATCCCGATTCTTGTGGCATGGTGGCAGCTGGCGTTTCAACTGATCCCACGCATGGTCGACTTGGGACATGTGAGTGGGCAGGCCATTGTAGTGTTTGGACATGACGGAGGCAGTGCTGGGCGACCCGTGCCATGTGCGGTAGGGCGTTAACCAGCTATTATATCGTATCCGAAAATTTTGTCAGAAATGGGAGCAATTGGGGGCGTAGGAACTCATCCATATGCCGCTGGGCCGTTAATGTTCCACGTTACACGACAAGGACGTGTAGTTTCAAGCCCGATTATGAGTCCTCTTTCGAAGTCTGTCAATTGCATCAAACAACGTCTTTGGCGTTTTCACGGCATTATTTTTCACTCTCTACGCTTGCTTGGTATTGTCTAGAGTTTCTCGTTTTAATATGACTTAGACTAAATGTCAGTGTCTACAACGTTGTTCGGTATTTGCAGCGCCACTGCCGGGCATGTGATCAAATGACAACGCACCAACATGGAATCTTGTGCATAACAGCCCGTACTCTGGCTATTTTGCATACTTTAGAGGATGTCGCATGGTTTCCTCGTGGTCAACTGTTTTCATAGTCTGGGAGTGTTTTTCTTTTTCCGTCAGTGGTTACTTTTAAAGCGACTGCGTATTTAAGAGTTAAATTCACCTACAAAATTTAAAAAAAGGATTTTCGAAAGTAACACGATTGAAAAGTTTTAATGGCTTGTAAAACTATTCAAGTCAAAAAGTTTTGAACAAAATTTATAATTTTTTTTTTCTCACATAACGGTAAAAAATTAATTTTGTATCAACCATCGTAACCTACCTCTCGACATTCCTTATTTCTAAAGACACCGCAAATATTCTGAAAATCTTTATAGATGTTATATTCCTCTCTACGGGACGGATATAAAAAATTATTTGACATCTTTTCTAATTTATAGTAAATTTTACCAAGGAAAACGTTAAGTGATTCTGCTGGGATATAACTTATTAAGATAAACTTATATAAATATTATTTACTTGGAGTTGGTCTACGATTAATAACTTTTCTGAGAATTTAAATAAATGGATAATTTAACATTACATAAAATAGTTGAATTTTATAACCGACAACTTCAAATAAGCTAAGTTGAGATACGCAAATGTGTACGTCCTTATGTCATCATTGGAGATATTGAACCACCACACCTAACTTACGGAATTTTTCTAAACACCAGAAGTGAATTATAAAATAATACTGCTGTCTGACAAGGACAACAATTTTGAATTTTCTATCGAATAGTCATTTATACCAAACTGTCCACTGCAACAGTTTACAAAATTGTGATTTATTGAAGAATTTGCTCTTTAATATAGCTTTTTAATAATCGACAATAATTTTCTCTCCCAGTTCAAAGGCGGCAGAAAATTCAGTTCGAACACAGAATAATTGAACTTTATTTCGTTTCTGATTTATTTGTATTACGTGCGTATATGAAAGTCAAATTATTGTTTTGGCTTGCGTCTAGGACTGAGTTAAATGTGGTAATGTGGTAGGTCGTCATTGGTCATTTGATTTTAACACTAAACCATGTAGCTGAAATTTTAGATGCCTGGCTATACTGAGTAAATATACCATAATATTTTCAGTGGTGTAATTTAGTAGGATGAATGTCACACTTCGCTGAATGAAACTAAATAAATGTTTTATAATTGTTTGCTCATATCAGTTATGACCTAATATTTCAGTCGAAAGGAAACTAACAAATGAGTGCACGACTATTTTGCCGTTGATTAAACCTGGATCAGTGGGGGAAGATGAACTTATATTATAAGTCGATAGCTGCTACAAGTACACACAAACTAATGCCATTCAATTAATTTTCAATAAAGTGATAATTGACAAAAAACGTGCAATATCAATTTACGATACATAATGATGGCAACAAGAAAATTCTTCATTATATAAAAATGATTGTTTTCCACATACACTAAAATAGGAATCAAAGATACATTGACAAACACGAAAAGCAATTATAACGAGCTAATAGGTTTTGAAAAACTCTTTAACTACCCGTTTATTCAGATAAATAGAAATACTCTGATAGCCAAAATCACGGTTGAAAGGACTGCATCAATATATAAAATTATAAAAAAATAAATCATGTAAGTTGTGAAGTTTTTTAAGCTCCTGGCGAGACACACTTACTGCACGCTATTGTTTAGCGGCAAATTTCACTTTATTTGGCATAACCAAATTCAAACATCTTAAAACGTTGGATAAAAATTACATAAATTTAAATAAATTGCATTTATTGGAGCGTGTTGGTGCCTGGTGAGACACGCCGAACTCACATCGTACATTCCTATTATATCTCTTGCGTGAGACGCAGTTAGTTGTGAAACATCTTACGGTACTCAGTGTTCTAGTTTCGAGTCTCATGTAAGACACGTGAGCATTTGCAATTGTCCCACTAGCATTGTATTGGTTTCTGATTCCATCTTTAATGATGCAACTGTCAACGAGGCGTCAAGACCTAGCTATCATCTAACGGTCTAAGAACTTCATCAAAATTATTCGCCCCCATGTCGAGGAAAGTGGACTATTTATTTATATGGGCAACTTATTGTTTTAAAATGTCAACTATTGATGTGCCATTTAAACGATGGTTGTACAAAAAAAACTCAGTGTTTTACTTAAATTGGCATAATTTTTATAGATTTGTATGCTTTAAAATAAGCTACGTGAGAATGTTTAATAAAGAATTGCCCATATTTTGGAAACCATAAAATATATGCCAACACAAGGGAAATTATGTTATTTTGTTACTAGTGTAAGATATAAAATTACTACTTGCCATCAAACACATAAGTATTCCAAACTTTTGAAATGGCTTTTAATAAATATATTTTGTGTTCATATTTGATTAGCTGATTCTATAGGTATTAGTAAGGCAGAATTTAGCTGAGGGTTGAAAACGTTGTCTATAGTTCGGTTTTTGGGGTCATGTGAAAGGTATTGATGACTGTTAACAGGAAATGCCAGGTGAGAACGGCCACTTTTTAAGCATTTTAAGATATTCAATACGGCGTCCAAGTTAATGTAATATTTTCTGAAATTTTAATAAAATTTGTAGTAGGTAGTGCTTGGTACCAAACTATACGTTGGTTCTGAATTCAAATATGTGCTTAAATATTGAGTAAAAATTTTACTAACTCAACTATCTAAAATGTTAGCCAAAATAGTTTTAATGCAATTATATCTCAACATTATATTGAAAATTTAAAATATTCCAGATATATTTGCTGCGATTTGAAAATTGTATCATGGGTCATGAATATCGTGATAAACAAGCTTAATTACAAGTTTACTTTTTTTTTTGTTCCAGGTGTGATGTGACTTAGAGAAGCTAATTGCAGGCAAGTGCTTGTTAAATTTAAGATACAATTGTGACAATGGCACGGAATGACTTATTGAAAGTGGTTCGAAGAGAATTTATACTATTATAAAATGTATTAGAATGTACAATGATCAATGATGATCTCTACAACCGGGTAGAATAAAACTAGCGGGAACCAGCGAATTGACATGCGATACCACAAAATTTTTGCTTCAACATACTGTTCAGCAACACAGCTTGAACGACACCGGAGAAGGAAGCAGCCAGAAGTTTACTTCAGATCTCCAAAACAGGACGTGGAAAACCGAAAATACATCCTTTTCATTTAAAGAACATTCCATTTTTTGCGTAAAAGAATGCAAATTCCTGAAGGATGAAAATAATCCATCGCGTTAGTGATCCACCTATATCCGCAAAGAAGCACTAGTGCGTGGCTTAAAGAAGTCAATAAAAGATTATATTCTTGAAGTGTGTGATATACGAGAAGATGAATGGGTATAGTGTCGTTATGTAGGGTTATGTGATCACTGAGTGAACCTCATGTCGCAGATGCAAGATGCCACATTCCATGAATGACACATTTTAAGTAACCAAAACCTTTAAAATTTGCTACAAGGCCAACAAGCAGTGAAAGCGATAGTAATGTGGTATTACATTTCGTCATAATTCAAATGACCGGTAATAGATCAACAATGTGTACGTCTGTAGAACTGCATTAAAATTGGGGCCGTGAACTTTGCGTCAACGTCAAATCATAACACTATCAGCGAATTTGGGAAGTGAGGTGGTTGTCCTTATTTCACCAGGTGTCGCCAACATTTTTATTATTCAGGGCACAGCAAGACAAATTCTAAAATTTGTGGACAGTGAAGATGATTATATTGAAAATGCAGTTTCAACAGTGAGCAGCGCAATGACAACAGAATTGCAAGCTCTTCCAAAGGAAACAACGAATTGCAGAAGTAACATCAGCTTAGACTTTGATTCAGAAGATGATAGTTATACTCTAATTAAATGGTTAAGCTGCCTTTATAAAAATATGAATGATTCACTGCCGGCATTTGTTTAATAACTTCCCCAACGAATCTGGAAATTGCTTTAGGCATAGTTATTCGCGATCCAAAGACTTGTATACAGCTGATGTACAAATTACGAGTCACGTGTTCTTATGGTGGGGTGTTCAGGTGCAAGAAGTCTGCAGCAACGGCAGTTGTAGAACATGCAAATAAATCTGGCATTTTTGGCGCAGTATATTGTACGGTTTAAGTTGTTGTAGATAACTTTGAAGAGGATATTTCGTTACAAAATTGCAGTGTTCCTTGTCCAACAAGAATCAGTGGACTCAAATGATAATACTTCAAAGACATTCAAGCGCATATAGAAAAATGATATGGCAAAAAACATTGCATACAATGTTCCATTCACAGATACGATTGGCCAAAAAAATCAAGCTTTTCTCAGAAAGAAGCACAGATATCAGCGCTACCTTTAAAAATGCTCTGTAACAAGGCAATAGCCGGAATGAGAGAGGGTGCATTTGATTAATTAATGAAATAGGTAACTACTAACCCAGACTTTCGTAAATTCATTTGATACAACACCTCTATATCTCGAAAACAGGAACACAAAGTTAAGGACAAATCTAGACATGTTTATCTCCCTCTGACAGACATGATACCTTCGGTTCCATATACCATCTTCACTGCTCTGTCTCGATTCCAAGAGCTCAAACATCAAACGGGACAGAAGTATATTTTATGCACCTTTGACCAACAGCTGCATCGTGTTGCAGTAGATATAAAGTTGGCATATCCAGAGCATTTCTAGAATAATGTATTTATTAGACTTGGTGGTATGCACACTTTGATGTCCTATGTTGACTCAATAGGTACTTTAATGAAAGTGGCCTCGTAGAAAATTTAAGTTATGTTTTTGCTGGTGTACCAAAAATAATGACAGCAAAAAAATTCCCACAGAATGTTTGAAGTCGTCGCCTATTAATTGAAGAGGGATTCAGAAAGATAATTAAAGGGAATGATGTCACAAGCAAAGACAAGTTTATCTGTGAATTGGCATGGAAAAGCAAAATGTGTAAACTATGGGTAGACATCCTAATCAAACCAATGTTCATTATGATGAAGTTTGTGAGAGGCGAAGGAGAATGAGAGTGGATGTTCCATCTTGAAGAATGAAGATAAAAGTAAGATCGTGGAGAGAGAGAGTAGCGCGTGCTAAGGTAGCTCCGGTAAGAAATATAATTATGGCCTTTCAGTCTTAGCCATTTTGTATCACAGTAGATGGAACGATTTTCTTTTTCCTGGCGTTGCTGAAAAACCAGTTGAAAATATAATCAATGCGGTTTTCAAAATAATTAAAGAAACGCTGGACATCAACATCGAACAAAGTACCATCGACCGGGTACGCAGAATAGGCAAACCAAACAGATCTGCTGCTCAGGCTGTCAAAGAAGGCAGAAGAGACCGATCGTTGTGAAATTTGTGAGTTACTGGTTTCGTTCCATGGTATTCCATGATCCTTGAAGAGCACGCCCATCGTCATAGCCGAATCGCTGACGGCGGACAGACAACGCGTCTTAAAATTTGCAAAAGAATATTTTGGTCCACGCAGCTGTTGGACGCAAGATGGGAGAATTATCGTTCTGCACGCGAACCACCGTATTTTCTTATCCATCATGCGGGAACGTGTTAACATTAATTAAATTCATCTAGCGGTGCTAGCCATGTGCTACAATTTCATTATGTGTAATTATGTGCGTAAGCTAGTGTGTATATGTGTGCGTGTGTGTGTTCTCAAGTCCTTGTATGTACATCACTACAGTCGCCCTGCATCTTTGTTGTATTGAATACAATGGTTAAGTCATCCTCACTTAGTTATAATAATGAAGTTATTTTTTCGAATCCATAATGGACGATAGTAGAAGAAAGTTGGTAACACTGAGCCCCGTTAAAATTTTTTTCCAAGAATTGTGCGCTCTACCTGTAACCAGAGAATACTGCCCTTTCTGCCCCTTGACTCGGTTCCCAGAAAACAAACAACGCAACATAATAGTGTGACTTCCCAGAAACACTTACCGCGGCTAATGTACTCCCTCCAGACCTCCCGACAACAGTCGTATTAGTAATGGTCAGCTTGTCACCACACCTGGCCCAGAAACCACCAATGCTATATTGTCTCAGAGACTAACTCGCAATCCTAGAGCTTTCCACCCGGCACATGTCAACAACCAGTCTTTACTCGGCCACATTGACGGGCTTAGAGCAATTTTTAGTCCTCTACATTTTCATGCAATATTAGTGTCGGAAACATGGCTAAATGTGAGTCTCCCATCTTATCTTGTTGACTTGGTGGGTTATAATTTATACAGACTTGATCGACAAGGTAAACAGGGCGGAGACGTGGGAGTTTATGTGAATAATGATATTACAGTTAAAAATATCTGCAACTCTCCTAGTCCTTACTACGCAAAATCTGAGTTGTTATTTCTTGAAATTAACATTTCTGCACAAATATTATTTTTTACCGTTGTTTACAAACCCCCTACGATATGGTCCATTGATGATTTAGAAAACGAAGTATTTCCTGGTTATGATCATTTATTGATAAAGGGCGATTTCAAAACTGACCTCATAACAGAATCACGTCAAAAATTACCCATTACTCATCTCTTCTCATCATGTAATCTAGCATACTGTCCTCATGGAACCACCCACAATACTAATAACGTGGACACTGTGCTTGACCTTATATTCACGTTAAACGCTGACAAAGTCCTACACTGTGGACAATTCAGTGCGCCGTGTGTATCTCACCACGACCTCATACCTGTCACTTACTCACTTCGTACGCCAAAATGTTTACCGAAAATTACAACCTACAGAGATCTGAAAGGGATTGGTATGCTGCAATTTACTAACGATGCTTCTGAAGTTCAGTGGAGTGACATGCTTTATTTGCATACAATTGATAACAAGCGTGATTATGTGAACGCATTATACAAACTTATTGATAAGCACATTCCGAAACAAACAAAACGGGTTTCTTGTCCTCCAGCGCCGTGGATGACCCAGGAAATTAAAGCTTTAATAGCTGATAGGGATAAATACTTTAGAAAATATAAATCTCCAAATAGAAGAAATTATATCCTTGTATTTATGAGATTCGAGAAATACTGTTTACTCAGAAACCGGTACCCAAACCATTAGAACGACTAAGATTCCCGTACGCTCGCCGCTAGATACAACCAAACTCATGACGGCGGAATTTATGGAGCACTGTTAAAAATATGGGTGTAAAATTTAAAGACACTAAAAACTATAACCAAAATGTCAATCTTAGTGCTGACGAACTAAATACCAATTTCAGAACTCCATGTACGCGTATTAATCCTGAAATAAAAAACCAAACATTTTCTCTTATAAAAGCCCACATCCGCTGTCTAGAAAAACGTTTTTCCTCTAATGTCGTCACGCCTGTTGACGTTCTGAAAGCTATCAGCACGAATAAAAACAAGGGCCGAGGGTAATGACAGAAATTCAATTGACATGATAAACCTAGCCCTGCCGTTTACCTTATAAGCAATAAGTAAAATATTTAATTATTCGCTGGTCACAGGCAGCTTTCCAACTCATTGTAAATCTGCTTTAGAAATATCCATCCCGAAGACAAATAATCCTCAGTGTGCCTGTGATTATAGACCCATAAGCATTCTTCCCACTATTTCCAGAACCCTTGAATGNACCAAACTCATGACGGCGGAATTTATGGACCACTGTTAAAAATATGGGTGTAAAATTTAAAGACACTAAAAACTATAACCAAAAAGTCAATCTTAGTGCTGACGAACTAAATACCAATTTCAGAACTCCATGTACCCGTATTAATCCTGAAATAAAAAACCAAACATTTTCTCTTATAAAAGCCCACATCCGCTGTCTAGAAAAACGTTTTTCCTCTAATGTCGTCACGCCTGTTGACGTTCTGAAAGCTATCAGCACGAATAAAAACAAGGGCCGAGGGTAATGACAGAAATTCATTTGACATGATAAACCTAGCCCTGCCGTTTACCTTATAAGCAATAAGTAAAATATTTAATTATTCGCTGGTCACAGGCAGCTTTCCAACTCATTGTAAATCTGCTTTAGAAATATCCATCCCGAAGACAAATAATCCTCAGTGTGCCTGTGATTATAGACCCATAAGCATTCTTCCCACTATTTCCAGAACCCTTGAATGTGTTGCACACCAATAGATAACAAGGTACATTATTGAAAATGACCTGATGGTCGACTTTCTGTCTGGTTTCAGAAAGGGCTTTAGCACATGTACGGCTCTTCTTCAGGTCACTGATGACATAAAACATAACATTTATAACCATTTGCTAACGATTTTGACACTATTAGATTTCAGAAAAGCATTCGATTCCGTTGACCATGAGCCATTACTTGCTAAGCTTAAATCATATTTTAATTTCTTAAAAATATTGTTAGAATGGATTAAAAGGTACTTGTGTTGCCGTCATCAGAGAGTTGTCTGCAGAGAACAACAATCCGCTTGGCGCAAAGTTCAAATTGGAGTTCCCCAGAGCTCTGTTCTGGGACACCTACTATTTTATATTTTTATTAATGACCTACCAAAACTGATGAAACATTGTATATACATTATTAATACAGGCGACTTCCAAATTTACCTGCCAGCTCATCCCGGTAATATTACGATATCAATTGACACAATGAACCATGAATTGTCAAACATCTCAGAATGGTCAATAAAGCACGGACTACTATTAAACCCTAAGAAATTCCAGAGCATTATTATTTGGATCCAAGTAACCACTCATATCACCAAACCTAACTAGCGCTCCTAGGTGTAATATTAAGTGAAACTTTAACTTGGAGAGAACATGTCACTTCGATCTGTAGACAAAAAAATGTTGCATTGCATTCATTAAAAAGGCTTAAAAAAAATTTTCCCCTCGAAATTTATGAAACTTTTAACATAATCATTAACAATTTTACGCCTTTATTATGCTGAGTATTCAGTGACCTGCATGAAAATCTAGTTCAGAGACTTCAGCGAATACAAAACGTCTTATTTTTGATCTTAAAAAGAAATACCATATCGCCAAATACAGACATACTCTATCATGGCTTGATTTAAATAATTGACGATCAGTGCACAAGATTTGCTTGTTAAATAAATTATGTCTTACGGATGTCNAGGTGTAATATTAAGTGAAACTTTAACTTGGAGAGAACATGTCACTTCGATCTGTAGACAAAAAAATGTTGCATTGTATTCATTAAAAAGGCTTAAAAAAAATTTTCCCCTAGAAATTTATGAAACTTTTAACATAATCATTAACAATTTTACGCCTTTATTATGCTGAGTATTCAGTGACCTGCATGAAGATCTAGTTCAGAGACTTCAGCGAATACAAAACGTCTTATTTTTGATCTTAAAGAGAAATACCATATCGCCAAATACAGACATACTCTCTCATGGCTTGATTTAAATAATTGACGATCAGTGCACAAGATTTGCTTGTTAAATAAATTATGTCTTACAGGATGTCCTCGATACGATTTGTCTCATTCCTTACCACCCAATACTTCAAACACTCGCTCTTTCGATCAACAAAAACCTTCCAGTACCAGAACACAACTAATTTTTCGCTTCATCTTTCATCGTCACCGCAAACACACTCTGGAATTGCTTACATCAGGGTGCAAGAGATACAATTTTAATCACAAAATAAAAAAAAAATTGTAACGGAACAGCTTTGTCATGCTATCAATATTTAAATTAACGTGAAATATGGGTTTGATATAAACAATATTTGTTGTGGTGGTTCCTTTCTTATAATACCTCTTAAAATATTTGCTTTCTGCTTCATGCTTCTGTATAGATATTTCTGATGCTTATGTTATTATTCTATTAAATAAATATACTGTCAACGTTTGTAGGTGTGTGAATGAGCTGTGCTAGTAAACGTTGCCCTACATTTTTATTTATGTTTCTTTTTAGGTAACTGACATAATTTTAGATCTAGCCAACATATAGAGTAATTTACATTTATTAATTTTTTTGTCTTATGTACCGCGTTTAAATAGTTATTTGCTGTTATTTTAATTCTTGCAAAAATATTTAAACTGAATTGCAGTTTTAGAATTTTTGCTAACGATATAATCTTGTTGTTTATTTTATATATAGTACAATTATATATATGTGAATATATGTCATGTGTACGAATGTTTATTTATGAATATGCATATTCGTATACACATAAAAACATGCCTTAAACGATAAATCGTANTGTGTATGAATATGCATATTCGTATAAACATAAAAACATGCCTTAAACGATAAATCGTATAAGTTCACTATTCGGCCTATTTTTATTTTATGTATGTTGCTTTAATATGTTTCATATGAGCTTCTTTATAATTTTATAGTAGACATTCAGTTTTTTTAATTTTTTNTGTATGTTGCTTTAATATGTTTCATATGAGCTTCTTTATAATTTTATAGTAGACATTTAGTTTTTTTAATTTTTTAATTTATTTTTCTTTTCAAAAAATAGGTGTTATGTTTTATTATGTAAAGTGGTTAAGGGTAAGAGAAGGTGATAATACCTTAACTTCACCACACAAAATAAAGACGTTTTATTATTATAGGTTTTTACTGCTGGACCTGTATTCTATAGTCGGTATGCAACATATTACAATAGATAAAAGGTTGCACTTACTCCTGAAGTTCGTAACATCCTTATGGGAGGACAACACGTAACGAGACACCACCCAGGTGATTGTTATAGTATTTGGAGTGGCATGCATATCGAGACTTCTATTATGAGGTATGACCATAGTAACGGAAGAATCATTGGCATTAACTTAAAACTAGAAACACTGAAAACCTGGGCTCTAAACCTTTACACGTCATGTCAGTTAGAAAATGCTTTGCTTGAAGTATCTGAAGATACTAAGAACGTCATTCTGATGTCACACAATAGTGAACGTAAGAGTATAGTTTTGAGAGATAAAAGTTATCTATTAGGGATTTGCCAGAAACTGAAGTTATGCATCGACCCTCTTGATGCAACATGGCATGCTGATGGACTTTTAAATGTAGTGATTGGAAAAAATAGCTTGAAAAGAGGTGAATATAGATAATGCTCTTGATTAGTACATACACAAATGAAAGAGTTCGAATAAATGTTGTCTTGAAGATTTTCGCAACGAATTTACTAAAATAGTCGTTACTCTGGCTGTGGCAAATGTGTATAGTGAGAAATGCAAAGGAAATACGAGATACAAATATGATTGTATCACGAATTATTGGGATCCAGGTACGTTCACATGAAATGTCAGTAGAGCATTTGATCATGATCTTTTCCAACATTAACGTTTACTGAGGAAGTAGAAATGCAAATAGCTGAAGCAAACTCAGTGCTTAGGAACATACTACATGTAAGTGTGTACTAGAACGAGATCCAATTAAATGGGATGTTACTATCATTGCGGGTATGGCTCTTTTGTGGGCTGTTAATTGGCCAAACGATAAACATTCAAAGAAAAAATTTATAATCTCAAGCATGTGTTTATATGAAATTTAGAGAGCAGTGAGATGTGGGCGATTCCGCTGTAGAAGATTCTGAACATCAATTTCTAAGTCACAGTATTTGTTACTTGTTTTGATGTCAATGCACAGAAGAAGATCAAAATTTAATAAATAATTACTTTTTTTGACCTAAGTTCATACTTAAATTTTTGGTGCTCTTATAAACATTTACATTTGAATGATTGGTACAAAGTGAAAATCGGTACCTTGCAACACTCGCGCGTAACAGCTGTTACCGACAGTTTGAGGTAATATTTTACCGGTTAATCTTGTAGTGACAACATTAGTTTATTTGTTTATGCAAAAATAGGAAAGTACTTGGTATTCCTTTTTAAGCATTATTGATTACAAGAAGCTATTGTTAGCTTGTTTCACCTGCGATATAAAAGATATCAAAGTTTGGTTTTCTCGCAAAAATAAAGAGATAACGTTTTGAAACTTTGTAAAAGTATGAATAA
Organism: Clitarchus hookeri; assembly: GCA_002778355.1. Classification (NCBI taxonomy): domain Eukaryota; kingdom Metazoa; phylum Arthropoda; class Insecta; order Phasmatodea; family Phasmatidae; genus Clitarchus; species Clitarchus hookeri. The sequence continues at coordinate 204,629 of NQII01003229.1, read as the reverse complement.
ATGAAATGAAAACTTAAATTAATGGTAATTAAGAGTATGTTGTAAGTTGAATTGAAGAAAACGTTGACTCAAATTGGTTGCGCCCGCGATCGCGATATTAGGATCGCGGGTGCAACATTTTTGACTCTTATCATTATGGTGATTTATTTGATTTATTAAGACTTGAATAATTATATTATTCTGTGTATATTTAGTGATTTATATTTAACAGGTATTTATGTTAATATTGAACTCTTTTTATAGGCAGATTGGCGAAAATGACAGAAATGGCGAAAATGACAGAAAGAGACTGCTTCACAGAAATATAGGAGAAAACTGAAAGAAAATGCTGAACTTCAAGCAGACCATCTCCGTCGAGAAAGGGCACGTGAATCGAAATGGAGAGAAGTAATGAAAAGGAAAATGGAGGCAGATGAATATTTGAAAATATTGACCAGAATCAGATCAAGAGACAGAATACAGGCGACTAGAAAACGTCATAAAGAAGAACAAATACAAAGAACAGGCGCTATATAAAGCAGTCCTCGCACATTGGCAAAAGCAGTGGCAAAAGTGAATCGTAATCTGCCTGCTGGTCCCACTAAAACAGTTGAAGTTGTAACAAAAAAAATTGCTGCTGAATTCAAAGTGTCTGTATCTGACAAAAATTACTCCGCTAAAGCAATGCCTCGGAAACTTACGGATCAAGTCAAAAAACTGATTTCTGATTTCTATGACAGGGACAATATTAGCAGACAAATGCCTGGGATAAAAGCAGTGAAATCGATCGAGTCAAAAACGGGATCGAAGTTGAGAATGCAAAAGAGAACAATGATTATGAGCATCCGTGAAGTCTACGAACCCTTTAAAACAATTTACCCCAAAACATCTGTTGGTAAGACTCTTTTTTATAATGAGAGACCTGATCACGTTCTGCCTATCAAAAACTCCTCATAATGTTTGCGTATGTACAACACACTCAAACTACATTAATCTTCTTCTCGCTATTTCGAAACATGCGACAGACTTTCCGAAAACGCACTGAGAGCTGCTGAACCAGATACAGTGTAGTGATAATAATGAAAATTGCATATCGATTAGTTGCGATGTATGTAAAGAATAAAACGTGTGGGATATAACCCTAGATTCAAATCCCAGTGTTAATTGGAATGTCTCGATTTTCCAGCATCAGACGCCAAAACAGATCGTAGTTTGCCAACTTTTCGATCAAGTGCTAGATGAACTACGTGAGAGCACGGCTAAATCCAAGCTGTATTTTTTTGTTAAAAATGTTTAGTCCAAGTACTTTCAAAATGCAAAACATGAACTGACCAGCTAGAAAGCCATTGTACAAATAGACTTTGCTGAGAACTATGGGCTGATCAGTCAAGACGAAATACAATCAGAACATTGGTCTCATGGGCAAGTCACGCTTTTCACGTGCTGTATTTGGACTGCCGACAAACTCTATTCAGTGATTATAGTAAGTGATGAATTAATCCTCAGTTAATACACTATGCATCTCTTTTTGCAGAAAATTTTTCAATACATTAAGTCGATCAATGATAATATTACATCTATATACGTCTTCAGCGATAATTGCGTGGCTCAATTCAAGAATCGGTATGTAATAGCAAGCATGAAAGCATTCAAAACAGAACACAGATTCACTCACCTCGAATGGATCTTTTTGCTGCCTCACATGACAAAGATGCCGTCGATGGAATCAGGGGAAGTGTCAAAAGATCAGTGTGGATCGCTGTTAAGTCCCGGAGAGCTATCGTTAACAGTGCCCAAGAATTCTATGACCTGGCACGCAGTCTCTCTACAAACATTTTCTTTATGTTCGTATCAAAAGAACAAGTTGAAGAGGGGAAGGCCATGTTAGATAATAAATTGGAAGGGCTGAAAAATATACCAGGCATTCAATCAAAACATTTTTTCCAATCTAAAGAGGGCAACAGCATTTCTGTGGCGCGAACCTCTCAGTCTCATCTCAAGAGCACGTTGGTTTTGAAAGTTGCCACCGAAACAGAAAGTGATTGGGACGATGAAGGTTTGGAACCTCTTTCACGTTTGGTACACAAAGAAACTCCTGATGTATCTTTGCCTTCAGTATCAGATCAGAGAAAATCCTTCATACCATGTAGGATAAAATTGCGGGTTTCCGATGTTTACAGCGACTCAGATGACGAATCTTTATATGATGAATCTTTGACAACGTCTCTTGAACCTTCGAAGTTACCAGTAGAAGCATGCCCTGAAACTGGTGCTTTAACTGCTGTTTCATCAAAAGATATTTGCGCTGGTTGTACGTGCTCGTTCAGCTGCTCTGCAAGTCCGGCAAAAATGTTACACTATATCGCTATGTGGGGGTGTGCCAGAGCGATGTGGATGAAGATGGCGAAGTTAGAATACAATTTCTGAAGACAATTGATCGTAAACGTTTCAGTGAAGTCTTGAATGACATAGCGGGCGTTCAATTTGAAGACATTATTGCAAAATTAGAAGCGCCAGAGAAAAAGATTAATGACACTTATATATTAATAGAATTTTCGGCTAATATTTNGGTTAATATTTACGTATTTAAACATAAATAATTAACTTAAATGACAAAGAAGTGTGCTTATTAGTAATATACATTGTTTGATCCCTTATTTTGTTCATATTATGCTCATAATGACGTTTATATTGACTTAAGTAAGAGGCGATAATTTGACGTTGCACAGGCGATTGCTTCAAAAGTGAATAATTCATTGTTTATCTTTGTTTTCGAAATATTTTTTGATTACTTTGATAAATAGATTTATTGTCTTTCATAATATGAAGGCACAATACAATAAATGTTTCACAATTGACAGACTTTTGTGNCATTGTTTGATACCTTATTTTGTTCATATTATGCTTATAATTACGTTTATATTGACTTAAGTAAGAGGCGATAATTTGACGTTGCACAGGCGATTGCTTCAAAAGTGTATAATTCATTGTTTATCTTTGTTTTCTAAATATTTTTTGATTAATATGATAAATAGATTTATTGTCTTTCATAATATGAAGGCACAATACAATAAATGTTTCACAATTGACAGACTTTTGTGTTTTTGTACCATGATCTGGAAAGGTGAGCCAATTTTTATGCACCCGCAATAGCGCTTTAAACCACCCTCGTGACTATTTATATATTTCATTAAAATTATTATAAATAAATCAACAGAGAACAGGTCAAAATGTAGCCTTTCAAAGAATAATTTCATTATAAATGTGTTTTACTTTAATAGTAAAAAACTATAAATGCGTCTAAATGTTGCACCCGCGATAATGGAATCGCCCATGCACTTAATATTTGATCAGTACTGTGACTACAGTACAAATCTGCAACTAGAGGAACAAGATCTTCATCTGCTAGTCGAGTGTATAAACTGATAGAAAATACAATTCTTGAACCCCAAAAATTGTAGTGATAGTTATTGAATAAAAGAAACATTTGATGGCACTTATATGTNGTACTTAATATTTGATCAGTACTATGACTACAGTACAAATCTGCAACTAGAGGAACAAGATCTTCATCTGCTAGTCGAGTGTATAAACTGATAGAAAATACAATTCTTCAACCCCAAAAATTGTAGTGATAGTTATTGAATAAAATAAACATTTGATGGCACTTATATGTGCAGAACTGCGTATTAACAAATCATGACAGAAACATGTGGCCAATAAAAAACTTCTCATTGCTGGTTTCGAAAAAACACCTTTTTGAATATCAGCTGGCAGTGTCATCCACAATCGAGAATATCTCTATACGATATACGAGGATGTTGGCACTGTTGTAATCCAGTAAATTACAGCAGTTTCGAAAGAGAACCTTAAAGTATTGTGAGTTGTATCAGTTGTATCAGTTGTTGACGTATTTATTCTTCTTTCGCATAACTATCGGTGTCTTTGCTTGTGTATTAATGACATCGCCCGGTACAAGAAAGACAATTTCGGACGTTCTACAAGCAGTTAGGAATCATTCTTCAATCATTTCAGATCTTTTACCAGTTCATCCGCTTTCATGATGTGAAACTGTTGCTTGCTACTTTGATATAGGTAAGGGCAAGGTTATCAAGGTAGTCCTATCAGGAGTATCACTGTCCTTGTTTGTAGATGTGACAGTTAAAATGAATGATATCATAGAGCAGGAAACAAGCGCTGTGTTGACATGCTATGGTCTGCATTTATGTAACACAATGTCAGAAGCTCGTGTGAATGTTTGGGTGAGCAATGCTAGTANTGTAATCCAGTAAATTACAGCAGTTTCGAAAGAGAACCTTAAAGTATTGTGAGTTGTATCAGTTGTATCAGTTGTTGACGTATTTATTCTTCTTTCGCATAACTATCAAGTGTACGGTGTCTTTGCTTGTGTATTAATGACATCGCCCGGTACAAGAAAGACCATTTCGGACGTTCTACAAGCAGTTAGGAATCATTCTTCAATCATTTCAGATATTTTACCAGTTCATCCGCTTTCATGATGTGAAACTGTTGCTTGCTACTTTGGTATAGGTAAGGGCAAGGTTATCAAGGTAGTCCTATCAGGAGTATCACTCTCCTTGTTTGTAGATGTGACAGTTAAAAAGAATGATATCATAGAGCAGGAAACAAGCGCTGTGTTGACATGCTATGGTCTGCATTTATGTAACACAATGTCAGAAGCTCGTGTGAATGTTTGGGTGAGCAATGCTAGTACAGCTTGTGTCACTCCCGCAAATATATGTGTACTTCCGGCAACTACAGCCTCATTTATTGAAAATACTAAACGTGAACATTTTCAAGAGTGTAACTGGTGATCTGGAACCAGAACCTGAATTTCCAACCCTATAGCCAATGGAATATGACTGGTCAAATGATGAAGGAAACAAATCCCTCGTTCCTGATCCAGTTCCAGACGAGATTACCTACGCCCCTGAATCTATTTTAAAGATGGACAAATGTGGCTCCACAAAACGGAATCCTTGCAAATCTTCAAAGTAGAGTTGCTATTCTGAAAGACTTACATGCACAATTTTCTGTGCCTTCAGAGATCTGAAATGCCATAACTTTGTTGTTTAAAGTATACTTTTCAATGAATATACGTGTTGTGTATATTTAGAAGCTGCCCTTCGGATGGGCTCCACTAAAATTATTTCATATTATGTATGTATATGTGGTGTGGGTTATTATAAGGGTGTACTAGATAACGAACTAAGTTGTCATACAAGTAGCTTGTATATTGGAGTGAAAATAATTGTAGAATAAATTGTAGTAGGATGATAACAATAACAAGATATCAAGAAAAATCAACACCATAATTATAATAAAAATTATACTACTATTGATTAAACTACCAACGAATAAAGCAGTTCAATTATTGAGGAGTGTTTAATTAAAGTGATTGAAATTTTTGGGAAGAAACATAAGCAACCAATGTTTCGATACAAGAATACATGCATCTCAAATTCAAAAGCTTAACTCAGAATATAATTTAAGTTACAATTGACATTTGGCAGCTGAAGGTAGTCTTTTCACACTAAGAAAAATAATATTCTATGTGTAATAATAATGATATACCACACTTGTTTCTACTCCATTAATCAGTGAATAACTTTTCTTGCCTCGACTACTAAAATTTATAAAATATTTCGGTAGATGCATTATACATCTACTTCTGAAGGAAGTGTTGGCAAATTGAATGAGGAAAGCAATAGAAAAAGTGTTATGAAGAATTATTAATAAATTAGAGGATATGATAATATATGTATATAGCCCCATCTGCAACTTAGTACAGTATTTACTTATATATATATATATATATACGTAATTCTTTTGGAGCACATTGTTCTCGTTGTTCATGACAGCAATTTAATTGCTATCAGACAGGACATGCATTAACTCAGAGAGCCTTTTCCTGAAAAAGTGACTATCTGGACATTCTTCTTTTAAGCCACTCGCACACCGGCGGCATAAAATTATGTCCTGAATAACTCTAGACTATCGGATACACAACAAATAAAAATGTTTCAATAAATGTTTGATGAACTTCAGGAGCCAATATGTCGACTTAAAAATTCCAAGAACAAAGAAAATTTTTCAATCCTGTTTTAATTTGCGATAGCACAATAGCCTAAGAAGCATTTCGAAAAATTTCCTTGTAAATAACATTTAAATAGATTTATTTAGCAATCTGTTTAACATTGCTATCTTAAAAAACCGCATAAAAAAGAATTATTTTACAATTCTGAAAACATTTTAATTTGTGGTCATACCCGAGTCTAAAACTGCAATGAAAGACGTAAACAATAAAATGAACAAACATTTGCTAAACATTACAAGCACATAACGTAACTAAATAACAAGGAATTCTGCCAATATAACGTCTGTGCAAATAATAAACATAAACAATATATTTGCAGTGGAAATAATATAAAAATTCATAAGTTGGAAGAGATACCAGATTATCATACGTTACAATTAATTTAATACACATATTTTCTCGAAATGTTAATGTTAATGTTTATGTGACATTTTCTTTATTGTTAATATTATTTTTAATGCTAATTTCTGAGGATATCGCAGTTTTTTTAAGCGAATTTCAAATATTTGACATCCTTTTTCGTTACGTAACCTTTAAAACAAATTTTTATTCAAAAACCTCAATATGACTAGAATTATATTATCAGCCTTTGTTTTCAGATATATTTTTATCCCATCTCACATGCATCTGACATACTTATTACTTGCACACCTAATTATAGAATCCCATAACCCAACACTTAGAATAACATAAAAAATTAAGCAATTAAAATGGCAACCATCCAATTGCCAGACACACAGGAAATTTCATTAAGGAAAATATCAAAATAGATACATGTTTGGATTTAACGGCCCTCAAAACATATATATTGATACAAAATATGACAAACTAATCATTTTATTAGAATTTCAGAAAATATTCCAACATCTCACGCCATATTAGGTATCGCAAAATGTTTAACAGCTGGCCGATCTGACCCTGCATTTCCTGACATTAGACATCAATATCTCTCATTTGAAACCAAAAACAGAACTATAGAATTCAAAATTTACTTTGTGTAAAAAAAGTCATACATCTCCCGGACTATATCTAATAATTATGGATTCAAATAAAGTTATAATTTTTTTATGTAAACTGATTTAAGAGATTTGACGTTGCTATTTTCAGTACGAATATCTTTGGTATCGGAACACTTNATGTAAACTGATTTAAGAGATTTGACGTTGCTATTTTCAGTACGAATATCTTTGGTATCGGAACACTTATTACCCATAAATTTGGTGCACATGGATAAAAATATAGAAGTTATTTTAAACATTCGAATACACCACCTTAAAGAGATGCACCAATATTTTGGTAATAAATTGTTCTAAGTTATCTAATAATTTTCCTAATTAGAAGATAACTATTTTAAATAACCGCGAAATATATTATTTATTAAATGGTACATTGAAACATTAGGCTAGTCTAAAAATGAACTACTGTTCGTAACAACTATGAAATATTGATTAAAATAGGAAAAAGAGGACTTGTAAAATTCTACGACGTTATTTTTCAAATAGATGCATATTGTTACAATATAACATAGCAGTGATTGAGGCCGTAAAGGTTCCTATGTAACTCACAAATCAACCTTAAAATTGGGATGAAAGTTGCGATGTAAATTAAAAAGCAAAGTGAAAAACAGAAGAATTCCAACAGACCGTCCAGAAAACCACGATTGTGCATAATCCCGCTTAAAGCAACTAATTATTATACTTGGATTGTAGTTTAGTGCTTCTGTGAAAGAAAAGTTAAGTTTTTTTTCAAACACTTTGATACTAATACATACAAATATATCCAGTTCATATCTAAGTTTTAACACTTGTCCTTTAAATAAGCGTTTACAGAAAAAAAATTGTCATTTTTTGGTTTTACTCATAAAGCGTGTCAATAATTTTGAAGGTCAGGTGCTCCATTAGAAAAATTGTTTTGCCTTACAGGCATTTATAAATATCCATTTGTCACTTANAATTGTCATTTTTTGGTTTTACTCATAAAGCGTGTCAATAATTTTGAAGGTCAGGTGCTCCATTAGAAAAATTGTTTTGCCTTACAGGCATTTATAAATATCCATTTGTCACTTACAATATGTAACCGGAGACTATTTTTACTTGATAGCTCTAAGAGCAGTTTATTATTAATTGCCGATATATCAGCAGCGGCCAAAATTATATTTCATTAAAACAAGTACGCGTTGCGTAAGTTACATATCGTACACAATGCCAACCATCATTTCAATTATTCTGCGGAACACCAAACCAGGCGCAAACATCCCTTGTTTAATGTTCATGTGTTAAGCGTAGATTTGCCGAACAGAATGACAAGTAAAATATTTTTTGACCCTGAAGTCAATGTATATGTCCCGAAGCGAATTCTTACGTTTTATTCGTCATATTTTGAGTTCGGCAGCTTGGTATTAAACGTCATTTCCATATAAGTGGTGGAGATTACATAACTTGGCGTTAGCCCAGGACGCCAAAACGCAGTTTTTTACAAGTGTTAAATACCGAAAGTGCACGAGTTTTTCGTTAACAATATAACTCACTTGCCTATTTATTGATTACGTTTGTAATGAGAGTAAATATATTCTCAGAAAGTTATCGCATTATTGATTTGCGGTTTAGATTCTAGTAAATATTTCTGGGTTCCAAAAAGGCTACTTGTTTTTTTTTCGTCGTAGGCATATACTGACGCATAGCGATCTGGAAAGGGATTGATTCTCCACGTCATCTCGCAAATTTCTGTACACTGTTTACCGAGCAATAGCGTGTGTTGTGTATTTTTTTTTGTAAATATAATTTTAAAANATTCCAAGAACAAAGAAAATTTTTCAATCCTGTTTTAATTTGCGATAGCACAATAGCCTAAGAAGCATTTCGAAAAATTTCCTTGTAAATAACATTTAAATAGATTTATTTAGCAATCTGTTTAACATTGCTATCTTAAAAAACCGCATAAAAAAGAATTATTTTACAATTCTGAAAACATTTTAATTTGTGGTCATACCCGAGTCTAAAACTGCAATGAAAGACGTAAACAATAAAATGAACAAACATTTGCTAAACATTACAAGCACATAACGTAACTAAATAACAAGGAATTCTGCCAATATAACGTCTGTGCAAATAATAAACATAAACAATATATNAGCACATAACGTAACTAAATAACAAGGAATTCTGCCAATATAACGTCTGTGCAAATAATAAACATAAACAATATATATGCAGTGGAAATAATATAAAAATTCATAAGTTGGAAGAGATACCAGATTATCATACGTTACAACTAATTTAATACACATATTTTCTCGAAATGCTAATGTTAATGTTTATGTGACATTTTCTTTATTGTTAATATTATTTTTAATGCTAATGTCTGAGGATATCGCAGTTTTTTTAAGCGAATTTCAAATATTTGACATCCTTTTTCGTTACGTAACCTTTAAAACAAATTTTTATTCAAAAACCTCAATATGACTAGAATTATATTATCAGCCTTTGTTTTCAGCTATATTTTTATCCCATCTCACATGCATCTGACATACTTATTACTGCACACCTAATTATAGAATCCCATAACCCAACACTTAGAATAACATAAAAAATTAAGCAATTAAAATGGCAACCATCCAATTGCCAGACACACAGGAAATTTCATTAAGGAAAATATCAAAATAGATACATGTTTGGATTTAACGGCCCTCAAAACATATATATTGATACAAAATATGACAAACTAATCATTTTATTAGAATTTCAGAAAATATTCCAACATCTCACGCCATATTAGGTATCGCAAAATGTTTAACAGCTGGCCGATCTGACCCTGCATTTCCTGACATTAGACATCAATATCTCTCATTTGAAAACAAAAACAGAACTATAGAATTCAAAATTTACTTTGTGTAAAAAAAGTCATACATCTCCCGGACTATATCGAATAATCATGGATTCAAATAAAGTTATACTTTTTTTATGTAAACTGATTTAAGAGATTTGACGTTGCTATTTTCAGTACGAATATCTTTGGTATCGGAACACTTATTACCCACAAATTTGGTGCACATGAATAAAAATATAGAAGTTATTTTAAACATTCAAATACACCACCTTAAAGAGATGCACCAATATTTTGGTAATAAATTGTTCTAAGTTATCTAATAATTTTCGTAATTAGAAGATAACTATTTTAAATAACTGCGAAATATATTATTTATTAAATGGTACAGTGAAACATTAGGCTAGTCTAAAAATGAACTACTGTTCGTAACAACTATGAAATATTGATTAAAATAGGTAAAAGAGGACTTGTAAAATTCTACGACGTTATTTTTCAAATAGATGCATATTGTTACAATATAACATAGCAGTGATTGAGGCCGTAAAGGTTTCTATGTAACTCACAAATCAACCTTAAAAATGGGATGAAAGTTGCGATGTAAATTAAAAAGCAAAGTGAAAAACAGAAGAATTCCAACAGACCGTCCAGAAAACCACGATTGTGCATAATCCCGCTTAAAGCAACTAATTATTATGCTTGGATTGTAGTTTAGTGCTTCTGTGAAAGAAAAGTTAAGTTTTTTTTCGAACACTTTGATACTAATACATACAAATATATCCAGTTCATATCTAAGTTTTAACACTTGTCCTTTAAATAAGCGTTTACAGAAAAAAAATTGTCATTTTTTGGTTTTACTCATAAAGCGTGTCAATAATTTTCAAGGTCAGGTGCTCCATTAGAAAAATTGTTTTGCCTTACAGGCATTTATAAATATCCATTCGTCACTTACAATATGTAACCGGAGACAATTTTTACTTGATAGCTCTAAGAGCAGTTTATTATTAATTGCCGATATATCAGCAGCGGCCAATATTATATTTCACTAAAACCAGTACGCGTTGCGTAAGTTACATATCGTACACAATGCCAACCATCATTTCAATTATTCTGCGGAACACCAAACCAGGCGCAAACATCCCTTGTTTAATGTTCATGTGTTAAGCGTAGATTTGCCAAACAGAATGACAAGTAAAATATTTTTTGACCCTGAAGCCAATGTTTATGTCCCGAAGCGAATTCTTACGTTTTATTCGTCATATTTTGAGTTCGGCAGCTTGGTATTAAAAGTTATTTCGATATAAGTGGTGGAGATTACATAACTTGACCTTAACCCAGGACGCCAAAACGCAGTTATTTACAAGTGTTAAATACCGAAAGTGCACGAAATTTTCGTTAACAATATAACTCACTCGCCTATTTATTGATTACGTTTGTAATGAGAGTAAATATATTCTCAGAAAGTTATCGCATTATTGATTTGCGGTTTAGATTCTAGTAAATATTTCTGTGTTCCAAAAAGGCTACTTGTTTTTATTTTTCGTCGTTGGCATATACTGACGCATAGCGATCTGGAAAGGGATTGATTCTCCACGTCATCTCGCAAATTTCTGTACACTGTTTACCGAGCAATAGCGTCTGTTGTGTATTTTTTTTTGTAAATATAATTTTAAAAATAAAACCTTTGTGGGAGTTTGGTAGAGAGGACGGAAGGTACGCGTCCTCGTGTAGCGTCGCCTCCCCGACCCCTCCTAAGCTGGTCCACCCTCCCTCCTCCCCCTCCAAGGCTAGCCGTGAGAACTCCGGCGGGCGCTCTGGGCATGAGCGGTGGCCCAGCGCCGGGTCGCCAGTTGCCCGCGAGACGCCGTGAGACGCACACCGTCGGTCGGCCATCCGCGTGCGGGCGCACTCTCTCTGCCTCTTTCTCTTTCTCTCTCCTGTCCGCGCGCGTCTGTCATCCCCTCTCTCTCGCGCGCGCGCGTCCGACGTCGCGGTGTGCGTGTGCGAGAGAGGAAAAGAACATCCCAGCAGCCAGTGGTGTGAACGTGGAAGCGCCCCCGTCAGTGTTCCACAACGACAGAAAAAAAAATAATTTTTATACTGTTTTCGTTTTTAACACCCACTGATTGTGACCCGGTACGGAAGACGTCGCTGGATCTCCAGCAAGTCTTTCTGGTGACTCATCGAATAGTGTGCTAGTGCTGGAAGATCGCCGTCGACGCTAAGAGTAAAAAAAAATTAGTGCGGACAGGGTGTTATCGATTTATTTTTCGGGGGTGTGCACGTAAACGCGGCCGAGGTGACAGTCGGCTGTGGCATGCGCCAGCCCAAGAGGGCCGGCGTCGACGTCCAGGCGTGGTGAGGGGCGGCTGGCCTCGGCGGGGCCGGCGTGCAGACGAAAGTGACGCCGCCCCCGGGGGCGGCAGTCGTCG
>NQII01003229.1:90112-190573 GCA_002778355.1 Clitarchus hookeri | reverse complement strand
CCCTTTCTCTCTGTTCTTTTTGTATCATTATAGGCTCCCTATTGTTCACCAGAAATTGAAGCTAAGTATTGTTGTCCAGAAAATGTCAATGCTGTGCACTACCGTGGACCCATAAAGGTGACTTTTATGTCTTTATATATCATTGCCATAGAAGTACGTACAATTTAACTAAGCATTTTGCCCTTTCTTGACAAATGGTACTAATTAATTTTTCTTCATAAAATGGTAATTAATGGTAGGAGAATTTCAGGCATTATATTAGAGAGGCATTAAAATATTTAATTTTCAATGCTATTTGTATACCAACATTAAAAATAATTATATTTTCTACACGATTTACACTTTTTAAAAATCTTATCTACAATAATGAAACTTGGTGGAAGCAGTATTCAGGAATGAAAATATATAATACATTAAAGTCTGAAATATTCTGATTTTTATAGTTACCAAATTGATTTAGATAGTCAATTTAAAGGAATAACTATAATAAAAGACTATTTTCCTTTTCTCTCTGAAAATAATACTACGAATTTAAATAATAATGTTGAAGTGGATAATATATAGCCTATTATTTTTGTATTCTTATCAATTTAACATATTTTATTACATTTTTAAAATTCTATTTTGAATAATAAGAAATATTTAAATTCATAATTTGACAAATTGACTTTTTCATATCTTAAAATCAGTTCAATTATATAACAGGAATCGTCCACACTATTTTAAGTGTAATTTAGTTTCCGTTTCTAAGAATTTAATGTTAGTTTTTATAACATAAAGTTCGTAATTTACATCTTACGTGAAACACCAACAATCAGCCTACTGCCGCAATAAAACAAATTGTTATTCCTTTTTTTTCCTGAGTTAGTACAATAATAATAGTCACACAAAAAATATAAATCAAGAGATACGGTTTCTTAAATGAAAAATTAAATATATACAAAAAGTAACTTGTTTCACATATGCCTCTAAATGGTATTATTTTTTAATGTTAAACTTTTCCTTAACTAAAATAAGTGACTCACAATGAATATAAGGCATTAAGCTAAGGTCAGAACAGGAAATCTTTCTAATATTACGCTATAATTGTTTTATGCTTAAACCAAATCCAGTGTTTAGAATACTCTTCAGAATATTTAAATATTTTCTAGTATATGTATTTAAATTATAATTGGCCTACTCTAAAAAAAATTTAGTTTTAAGATTACTGTAAAGCTACGCATTTTTACCCTGCCACATAAACAATTATATACTTACCGCACTTCACTAGACTGAAACAATAATTTTCTATGGGTAAAATTTAATATGTAGAAATACATTTCCAGCGATAAATAACAAATTTTAATTTAGGAATCAGGAATTACGAATACTACCCAGAAATTTACTAAAGAAAATCAGTTCTGCCGCAGTTTGACAAATAAATTTTTAATATTATTACAGGATTTTCCATAGTACCAATATATAAATCGCTCCTACGTTCAAAAATTGGCAAATAAAAAATTGCAGTATATATTTTTAATTGGGCATTTATTTTAAGTGATGAGACTAAGATATTCGCTCATCAAAAATAAACAAATTTTACGTGAATTGTAGATTTAAAAACATAGTCCATTCAAGGTTACTTCCAACTTTTCCGAAGCCCTGCTAAAATTATATTTCCAGGATACTCCTCATCCTGATACAAACAAAGCTTAGCTGAGTGTAGAAAATTACACAAAATGGACTACGCATCTCTTTAACGCGCACTAAGTGTATTAATATTTTGTGTAAGTACTATTTCTTACTAGGTTACGTCTATTTTCTCTTTGCTTTTAACTATATTAATTATAATAATGTATAGCTTAAAGACAAGTTAATGTTTAAGTTAGCCAAATATAAGGTCATGCTATGTTAAGACAATTATAAAACGCTCGTGATACATGACATACTTAGGAAATAAACTAAATTGGTCTTACATGGGCTTATTTTTCAAAGGTTAGATCCAAAAGGTGTGAAGAAACAGCGAATAGACTATAGCTGCAAGCTGCAATATGTCGAAGGTAGGAAATGGCTTTGCCATTCTGCGGGGCTAGCTAAGTGACTTATCTCGCGACGTTGCATTATTTATTCCCTTTCTGCGAAGGCCCCCCCGTCCCTCTAACAAAGAGGGAGACGCCGTCAGCAGTTGAAGAGGGACCGGCGGAGGGAAGTAAGTTACTCCGGCACTCGCTGGATGCTCGGTCCGCACCAAGGAAAGGCTGCCCCAGGGAGCTAAGTGACTCGTTTCCGTATGCGTCGCGTCACCTAGCCTGGGCGTGGCGTCTCAGTCAGCCCCGGCGCTGCGATGGCGCTTCTCAGCGCGCGTCTTCCCCGCCCTTCCGCCCAGCCGTGATTCTTTTTTTTTCGCCCTCATATCATACTTCTTTATTCCCTCTCCCTTTCACACGGATTCCGTTGCCGTTGTCTCAGCCCTGGGCTACGTATGTGCGTGTTTTATTTACGGCTGACGCATATAGACCATTGGCGGTTTCTTCACACTTTTTGAATCTAACCTTTGAAAATCCACCCAATATATTATGTGTTCAGTTGTTTATTAAATATGCAAAATATCATAGCCATTTTATACTTGTGGTAATATCAAAGTACTTCATTTTTGGTAAAATTTATTTATTATTATTATTTTACATATATATTGCAATATTTCATTTATAATGTATACGAATTAAGACAGTGATAGAATATGTCTGTTGGTAATGCCTGGTAAGAAAAAGTTCTTATCTAAAACATTATTACGCCGAGTGCGCATTAAAGCGGTATGTTGTCAATTTGGTGAAATTTTCTTGATTGGGTGAAGCTGTGTTTACATGCGGCGGAGGAATATCCTGGAAGTTGAACTTCAGCAGGGCTTGAAAAACGTTAGAAGTAACCGAGAGTGGACTATTGTCTGAATACACCATGCATACGTGTTGTACTTGCCATATTAGGGATTTATGAGTGAAGATAATACACCTTAGCGTTTTGAGTGTTTCATGACCATTACGGCACTTCCCTTATGAATTAAACATTTTTATGGACACGTTTTTTGTAAAGTCTTGCTTTAAAGGGCAATAAAGCAAAGCCGTAGTAGCATTTTTCGTTATTTTTGAAGTTCTGTTAATAATGTCTTTTCGGAATAGAAACTATAAATATTCTTCTCAACATTTAGAAAAGCGTAGGGGTTTAGACGCTGTTCGATTCTATGAACTGTTACGGCAACAACGGGTTCCGCAATGGTTACAGAACCACATTTATTCACATTTTTTTAACAAATTTGTACATTCTGAAAGTAATTTCAACAATTTTTGCAGTAAATTCGTAACAAATTATTTTGACTAATGCGTTTAATGCCTTTCGTAATAATATTAGACGTAAGTCATGTACGTCATAACAAACATACTATTCGTAACGAACCTGAAACTGCATACAATCTAGTTTATAAATCGTTTTCATTTGGCGTGTACGGACTTTGTAACTACATCGATGTTCGCCAACTAAAATGTATGTTGTTAATTTGGTTTTCTGACATGCAAAATATTTACTTTGAATAGCCGTTTGTATCACGTTTCATTTTATTTACTGCATATCAAGCAAGCGCTTGAATTAATATGTATAGGGCGGAATTTCCTTCTTACATTGATAATCAGATATTTATTTAATTAATTAGTAGGTGCTCCTTCCGTATATAAGCTTCTTAATTGCCCTCGTTGGGGAATTTGCGAAAAAAAAGTGTATAACTTTAGTTAACAAAGTTTATTTATATGTATATATTATGATCATCTTAATTCCTTGTGTAGAAATCTTAAAAGTTTTTCACTGTTACAAAAACCGGGCGAAAATTGCGTTTTTATGTGTTACAAGAATGAATATAAAAAATTTAATAATTCTTCGGAATCATTTATAGTGAACTGCCGTGGAAACAAATAAAATAAATTATAGGACTGTTTCAATTTACTATACGGACGAAGTAATAAAGATTTTGCGACTCACCAAAGACAGTAGTTATTGCTAGGTGACAAGAAATATTTGAATAAAACTAAGAGATTGCAAGAAGTTTGTGTAATGCTATTCGCCGAGGAGAAAGTTGGCTGCCTGCTATAGATGCAGGGAGAGTAAATTTCGTATACATTCAGAATAAACATGGTCGTGATTTTTACATAACAAGCTGATTAGATAAAGCTTCAGATAAAAACTAAAATTTTACCAAATTGTAATATATAATAGAAAATTAATTTAAAATTAGAGACACTGTTTTCAAATTGATATATATTTTTTATCACACGCTATTATATTGTTAAACCTTTATTTAAAAGGTGATGGTTTTATAACGCGTATGCTTTGACTGTATGATTTGAATAAAATAAATTTTAACAAACAATGGACAAACGCTGGTTACTTTGACATCTGACATATATGTAACATATACAAATATAAACAAATATACTTACTTTGCGGGAAAACCAGTCTCGTAAAATAATATTTAATTTTTAAATTTTTTTAAAAAGTGAAAACAGTACTAAGCTCCTTGCTAGGTACTCTAAATTTGGCCACAATTGGAAGATGAATCAATAAACATACTTCTAAGTATGTATTTTCTTTCTGAATGTAATAAAATAAATAAAACTTATATAATTATTTATGTATTAAAGTTGAAGATATACAAAAATTTATATTTATTCAATAGTAGTTACAAATTTTGTAATGTTCATCGAGTGAAAAATGTGAAATTGTTTCATTCACGACATTATTTCCTAATAATCTACTTTATTTCTGATATGAAAACTTGCATTTCTCCTTAACAGGAACACAGTGAAATTTACATTCTGATGACGCTGCAACTGTATATCATAAATAAAAGTGTAAAATTTAATTTTTAAACGGGATATAGTTGCCGGTGTATATGTATGAATTTAAAAGAAACAAAGATAACTTTGCATTATTACTTCAAATCTACAAAGCACATATAATATAAAATATTACTTCTTTTAATATTCATCTTATGCCCGCACTCTCCAAAAATGAAATAATTTGTAGGAAACCTATTACATATTTTAGTCACAAAAACTATTTTCGTAATTTTTGTTCAAGCTAAACACATACGACAAGTGTACAGTTAACAACAAAATACACAATTTTTTAAGGGAACTGATTACCTTAATAAAAGGTTAATTATTTAAATACTACTAAGCCACGAGGCTTGTCATTTCAAAATAAATGTATGGTTTATCTTATATTTACATATAACAATTTTAACTGTATGGAATACTTGATCGTGTTTTGTGCGCAGACATCATAATTACTAATATTAGTTAATTTTTATGCATTTAGGAAAATATTCGCTGTACTTTCCTAAGTCTGGCTTACTATTTGAAGAGCATTCCTCCGTTCTCGTAATAATATTCCATGCATTTAAACGATTTGGACGCCCACGTGTATAAACTGAGATTAATATGGTAATGGTCACCACACAAAGCTTCATAATAAATAAACTATTAGGATTTGTTTGATTCCAAAAAATACCCAACAAATTATTTTTCCGGCGTTTAAAACTTACGGTAACTGTCAAGATTCAAACTCAAAATTGGCGGATTGTTCTAGCAGTATTTCACTTGGGTCATTGTAACTAAAATAATAATGACCTCCAATACTACCAGGAAAAAATTCTTTATTTTATCACAGAAAATTATAATTATTATATATATTAAATTAAATATATTTTCATAATTAGTTATTTATTTTAACTAGTGAAGAGTATATTTTAATTTTTTTTCTATTGATAGGTTGTGGTTATTGTTATTATTGAGACCCTTAAATGTATTTTAAGAACACACAATGTCGAATGACAATAAGTTTTGAATTAGGTTCATTAAGATGCGTAGGCATCAATGGTAAACGAGTAGCAATGTTGACGTGGCAGTTGATGTAAAACCGTTCAACTGGACTAAGCCCATTAGGTTAATGCATTTTATTTCTCAGAATTGATATTATTTGTTATATTTTTATACTCAATTTACATGTAAAACTCTTTGTCCTCTTTTCAATATTTCTTATCTTTAAACAAATTCTTAAATAAATTTGTATATTTGACTCTCTTTCCATGTGTAATAAAATTTTACTTACTTTTAACGATAAACAATATGAAATAAATTTTTCCCAAATAGGTGAACTTAATTTGTTATATTTACTTTTTTATTACAATAATATTACTATCAACAAATAAACTATAAAGTTAAAAGCTACGATTTAATTTTCACTACACCGGTAATGATTAAAATGCATGATTTAATTTCCGTTTTAAAAATTTAAATTCACGTAGTTGTATCAGTTGCAAGAAATTACTAGTATATTTTATTTGAGCAGCTAAAATTCGCCTATAAATATTACTGTCTAAATGTAATTAAAAATTTTTTTTTACGTATATGTTTACATTAAAAATATCTTAAGTGAAATTTCCAACGTCAAAATCCATAGTCGCATAAAACTGAACAGAAATTTATAGAAGAAGTTACTGATAATTAAGGGGCCTAATTTCCTCTACGTGGATGAAAATCAATATTAGTTTATTTCTTAAAAGTTTAGATTGTAGTGAGGCATTAGCGTCTCATTGTCGGCTATATAATTTGAGTTGAAACCATACACATGTAAAACGGTACAAAGACTATTAAAATACACTATTAACTTACCCGGGATTCAAATTCAGAAAAACTAGTAAAATTAAGCTAGCCTGAAATCAACTGCATCACGGAGGTAGGATTCGGAGCATCGACTTCTAAGGTAATAAACCTAATGTTTTGAATGATAGTGTTTACTAACCTAAAATATTTACTCGGTCATCATTTTAGAAATAAGTGTCTGAGCAACTAAACCTCATAAGTTTACATAACCTACTATATCGCAAACTTGAGTGATAAAATAATGGAAATAGGTCGACTGGTCTACGAGATATGTCATAAAACCCACATTTCCTTCAATGGGGCTATCTTACCAAATTGCTTTAACACGGGCTCTGAACATCGTGATGTTTCTAAGAGTTACTCTCAGCATTTTGAGTTTGATTTAAATTGTTAAATAAACATGCCAAATATATGAAAATATGTATATGGCCGCCATTTTTAAATCATTGCCTGACACCCTTTAAACCATGTAACTATACTTGGCCTTCTGTATGTGTGCAAAATTTTGTGGAAATTAGTCGAATTATTCCACATATATGACAAAATGCTTAGTTTACTCACTTGGCACTACATTGCAAAAACGAATCTGGCAAAGGAGTATCTCTATGCATATCGGTTGATTTGTCCGCGAGATATGGAATATTATTTTTAAACCTTTGTGACGATCATCATTAGTGGAAGGCAAAATGTTTATATATGAGCACATTCGATTAGTGTCATAGATAAAATATATAAGGATAAACATAAATCTGTTACATAGATGCATAGATGTAGCACACTAATCTAAAATGATTGTATACGCGCCATTCTGTAAATTACAAACATACGTTGTTAAAATAAATATAACATTAATATATCCTACCACAGTACTTCTTGGCCAAATTTGAAAGTAATAGGTTGATTTTTTCTCGAGATACGGCATTAAAAAAAAATATTATTTCATGTGGGGTTATCTTACAAAATGGCGGAGAAATGATGCTTTGCATAGAAAATGTTGATGTATACAACTATTACTGTCAGCATACAAAGATAATTTTAAATAAATTTTGCAGTTTTGTAGATAAAAATTTTGGAACTAAAATGTATATATGGCCGCCATTTTAAAAATATGTATGTATGACACATTGAAAATGAATTTGTTTAGAAAGCCTGCCATCGGTAATTTTTTTCGGAAATCACATAATTCCAATTTGTCAAGAGATACTATTTTACAAAATTGAGACAAAAGAGATTTTGTATGTACAAGTTTGATTATTATAATATTTACAGCCAATTAACAAACTTCCGTTGGAATTATGCGATGATATAATATACAAAACTAAAAAAGCTCTATGAAAGATATTTTTAAAATAAGTGTCTGACACACCTAAAACATATCAGTTAACATTATCTACCGCAGTTATACTTGTTTGCCATATTTGGTATGAATCGGAACATTGTTTCCCGAGATATGACTTAAAAGTTGTATTTCTTCGTGTGGCACGATCTTACAAATTGGAGAACAAAAGATACACTGTGTATACACATTTGGTGTTTGTTCTATATACTACCAACACACAAAGTTAAAAAGGAATTTATCAAATATTTTCGAAGATATATAATACCATACTAAAATATCTAGAAAGCCACAATTTTCAAAATAAATGTCTGAAATACTTGAAACATATTTAATTTTATCAACTGTGGCAGCACTACTTGATTGATGCATTTAGAAGGAATATGTCAATTATTCCTCGAAAAATAAAACAAAATTTTGATTAATTCGTGTAGCTCTAACTTACAGAATTCTGGACAAAAGTTTGGTTTTTGGTCTTATTTGACGCTTGTTATAGTACATAATTATGTTGAAAATGGTAAAATGATACGTTAGTTATACCAAATATATCAAAATATTGAAATGGTAGCCTTTATGAAAATAAATGCCTCATAAAATTTTATTACTATTTTTACCTCGCCTATTATAGTATTTGTAACGTGCCAAATTTGGGGGGAATTGGTTCAGTAGTTTTCAATATATAAGGTAAAAGATTTATATTTACATGTCGTGATATCTTTTGAAATTGCCTACAAAAGCGGTGTTTTTTTTTAGCTTATTTAAAGATTGTAATACACATTTTCTTAATAAAAAATTTGGTTTAAATTGGCGAAATGGTAAGGTAGTTACACCAAATAAATCTAAAATATTTTTATGGCCGCCATTTATAAAATGAGTGCCTAATAAAGGTTGTTAACTTATATTAACTTTGTCTATGATAGTATTATTTACTTGAAAAATTTGAAGAAAATTTATAAAGTAGTTTTTGGAATATAACATAAAAGCTTAATTTTTCATGTAGCGCTATCTTCTAAAATATTTGACCAAAGTGGTTGTTGTTTGGCTTATATTGTGCTTGTAGGTGATACTCAGCGTACAAAATTTGGTCGATATTGGTCAAATGATATTATAGTAAAACCAAATATAACTAAAATACTTATATCTTCGCCATTTTTAAAATAAGAGCCTAAATAAGTTTTAATTACTTATATTTTCCTGGACATTCGTAGTACCATTTACGTGAAAAATTTGGCTACTATAGGTTTACTAGTTATCGAGATATATCGTAAAAGCTTTATTTGTTCATGTAGCGTTATCGTCCAAAATTGTGAACCAACAACAATGTTCACATCGGCATTTAATGGTTACAATTTACGCTGTCAGCATACAAAATTTGGTTAAAATCGGTTTAATGGTTTCTGAGATATGAAATATCACCCGGCGCGGTCGAAAACTATAAAAGTGTGGTGTCCTTGCTTAATAACATATGTGTACCGAGTTTGGTGAAATTCGGTTCACGCGTTCAAACAATTGATGTTATGGTTTTTCGTAAAAGGGCGTTTGGGGGGAGGGAGAGCGAACTTACACGCGCACACACACATTACACACACAAAATTGCACACATACACACACAGGAAAGTGATCTAGTAGCCTTTTTTCCTTTCGGAAAGTAGGCCAAAGATATGTTTATTTACCAAATGAGTTAACTGCAGATAAAATATGGCAGGGCAAAACAAACTTCATACTGCCTTCTAATACTGACACCACCCACCACAACTTCTTTGTTGACGTTGACTCACTGCCGTCTGGAAATGTTATTTTATTGACATTTACAAAGACACCGAGTGAATTTACACATGTGAATTAACATCCAAAAAAGGTTTCTATTGGTAGATCACTTATGGTTTATAATAAATTAGGAAAAATATTGATGTAACCAGAACTCTTCGCTATCAAATTACATAAATGTCAAACAAATAGTTTTAAAAAACTGATGTGTACACATTATTTGTGTCAAAAGCTTTCTTTGGTGCTGGTTTAAATCAACAAGTTTGAAAAGCCGAATTACTTATTAGTTTTTATACAATCACTTAACAATATACATATAATAAATACATTATTTAAAAGTATATATTTTTTCCATTCAAGTGTTAGTCACACATACGTAGTCACGTGGAATTGTCAATTACGTATAATTATCGGTATGTGGTGGAAAGTACCTACAATGTATCGATTATTTCTGTATGCCTAGTACATATTACTACAACTCGAGAGATATCGTCTGCCTTTTCATAATTGCTTTCTTCTTTTGCCATTTGATAAGCAACTTTCAAGGTAAAGAGATGTAATAAAACTCGTTACGAGAATTCTAACTAGTTCTAACAAATTTCTTACCGTAATATTTAATTTTTTTTGTGTTTAGTATTGCATAGGTTCCGAAGAATACATTGATTTCATTGAAATACTCCATAATAATATTATATAATTTTAATATAATACTGGAACGCTCCACGAGTCATGCATTAAATTTTGACCAATTTAATAACCGGATATAACTTGAAAGTGACGTTTAGTAATAATATTATTTTTAAATTTTTTGCAACATAAATTTTAAGATTAATTATATTAATGAAAACGTTATGTACGATGATATGAATTCCAGTTGATTATTTGTCAACTTACTACAACTTCTGCATGAAGAATTATCAGTACCACTGAAATGTTGATGCGAATGCAAGTCACGCTTTGTTATGAAAATGTAAACTTACCCGCAATCATTCACAGCCTAAAGGGCGTAGGTTTTCATTTGCTTGAAGCATGTGTTTATTCAAATTGTACAAATATTTTTTTTCATAATACATTTGACGAGGATGAAATCATTTTTGTTTTATAATTAAGGTATTTTGTTACTTGATTGGGAGACCTGTCAACTGTGAGAGTGCTTCAGGCCACATACACATGGAATATTTTCCAGCATGAATTTTCATTCCCGATTCTTGGAAAAATCTGATGCGCTTCATTAAATTTGCTTACTTATTAGGTGGTAGTGGGAAGTGTGCCTCACAAGTAACAATGGGGTTTCTCCTGGCCATCTCCACTGAGACACTACTTAGCTTCACAGATTTTTTTTTTGCTTTTAAGTCGAGAAATAACATTTCCTTTTACAAATTGTCTATAAAAATTTAATTAATTTAAGCCAACTCTTAACACACAATATATAAAAGCGTTATGTGGCCCCAACCGTTACAATAAATATACAACACGTAAATAATTTTATTGAGATCATTGCACGGATCAAGCACGTTATATTATATTCAGTATTCGAAAACGTGAGAACGACAGAAATTTATTGAGGTTCGGAATTACAAACATATAAACGTACTCGTTAAAAGAGTTTTCATAATTAAATATTACCGAAACAGCTAAATCACATGTTGAGGTATTCCTAATTGCAGAGCATACACAGACTATGTTTACCAAAGGAATATTCAGTAAATTATCGATAATGATTGAATCACCAGATTTTAACTGTTATTAGTAGCCAAATACAGTTTTAAATTTTGTGGACTCTTTTGCAGTAATTTTAATCATTACCAGTGCAATAATTCCATCGTAGATTCAATTTCAAAATTATATCATAAAAATAACCTTCTGACTTCTGCGAATATATTTCCAGGTTTAAGCTAAATTTCATATCGATATTATCAAAACAGCTAATATTATATATTTTACGACATTCTATTTCTAATTTCATTTCTTAAATTAATTTGTAAATTTAAATTTGTGTCCATTTATACAATCATGGTAAATTTATTTTTTAAAGACTGCAACTGTTTACTTTTGTGTAGGTGTTATAGACATGTATAATAAACTTAACCACGGGAAACGTTGGTTGATAACCAAACAATCTTTATTGCACACATTATATGGAAACAAAATTCAGCTGTCAAACTAGCTAATTCATGGTAGGCAAAACACTACAATTTTGTTTATCGTTCCTCGCTGAGTATTTGTAACTCTTTTTAAAAATGCAGCAAATGTAGGTTATGTCGTACATATGAGCCTACTTTAAAATTATTATTCAACAAACATATCCACTAAGACAGAAGAGTACAAAATTTGTTTCACTTATAGACAGTTGGTTGAGCTAAAAAGAGGGAAAGAGTTTAGAACCACTATATAGGTATTTACGTAAACAACGTTATATATCATGGTTACCTTAATGTAACTACTTGCGAGAACAATATAGTGGTATGAATATTTTAATATAATATGACAAATGTTTTTTTTCAAATGCTTTCCAACGGAAGGGGTAAAAATTTTAGTTTCACTTTGTTTCGTTTTTTTATTTATATTAATAAATTTTACTTCTTTTTCTTATTTTATACTCTATTCCGTTTGCCTTTTTTAAAAAATGATTTTGACATTCTACGTGTTTTCGTTGTTTTGCACATTATAGTTAGTTTTCACCAAATTTTTTCAATTCTCATTATTTTGGTGTTCATCATTTTAAATTTAGTTTAATCAGTTTATTTCAATTTCCACACCCAGAATGTTATTTACTGCATATTTTGAATTCACACAATTTTGTTACATTTTGCTTGCGTTCGTTGTTTGTCGCTTTACTTCTTTCTATTTTACTCAATTTTGTCATGGCCTTTTTTGTACTTCTTCATATTTTTTAATTTTTTTTTTTTCATTTTATGTTGTTTAATTTTGCTTATCTTCCTCTTACACTTATTTATGTCATCGTTTACTGTGGTTCGTGTGTTTTTTTTACCCACGTTTTTGACTTGACTTTACTTATTTTAGTAATTTTTTGTCGTCAGACCTCAATATTCAGTGCCTTTCACCAAGTGTGCAAGTATGCCGGAGTCAGAGGGCTTGAAGTTTTATGCTTACCCATTGGAAGGATTTGGCAGCTATGGTGATACTTTTATTAAAATACACATTCAACTATGTGCGCGGAAGTAGTAGATGCTGATTATTTGTTTTAATTATTTTTGCGTGAATGTCTACATGGTTTACCTTTATGATGTTTTTAATACAAACGTTTACGCTTTTATGGTTCAACGTCCTCATATGTGAGTTATATAGCACACATGTTCTTTTATCACAGTCGGAAATTTTAATAACATTTTTATTTAAAGGGGCAATTCATTTGTGTGTTTATCTTGAAAAAATATACTCTTGGTTAATTTTTTATGGTTGAAGAAATAAATTATTACATTTAGTAACTGTCTTTATGACGTTATCAGAAATACTGCTCTTTCTCTATGTCTTTGTAAAACAGCATCGATTTTGTAACTATGCCAAAACTCACAAACTCCCAGCTCGGCTACAAAAACGCCTGTTATCACAGCATACGTTTGTCTAGTTAATCGAAAGATACTATGTTAATATCTTATTACAAATACTTTAAATACGTTAATTCATTTTCTACTCTATGTTACAAGCTATTCTTCAAATACTTCGTTACTCTTGAGCATTAGGAAAAGGCAAAGCACTAAGATTGTGATAAACGTCTTCGGTTACGTTGTGGGTAACCTTCGAACGTACTGTTATGTTTTTAATATATTATATCGGGGACTAGGTAGGACTTATGCTATTATGACGGAAGAACTGAAGTTAATTATAAAGGCAGAACAGATAATTAATACAATTTCTAGGATTTACAGTTAAAATAAACTATTAACGAGGGGAGTTGTAATTGATATGACTAACCTGAATGATACCGTCGCCGTAGGCTGAGTGTTGTGGGGAAAGCGACGAGCGGCACGCCAAGCTGCATCTCGATGGCTTCATCTCGTCGGCGTGGGACCGCAGAAAGACAGATCCCGCACAAAATGCTAACAAGTATTACATAGTTTCTGGTGGCGTAATTGAACAAAATATCGTGCCGCCAGGAGGGGAGTTCTACTGGCGCTTCGCTGATGTGTTTTATATACTATTATGGTTGTAATGTGTTTCGGATTCTTCGCTTAGCCTGGATACCGAAGGCGTCGCCGCAGTTCGCTAGGCATGTACGCCTTTACTGAATCGTAACATCTTCCCCGATGTCAATGAATAATATACGTCCTCATCTATTAGCGGGTACAGCAGAAGAAAAAGCGTGGGTGATATATTGATGCGGACTAAGTTATCTTCTGGCAGCAGGGCTGGACAAGGAAGTTGACTCTTCGCTACGGTAGGATTAAGTCAGATAGGGTAGAAAGAGAGAAGTAAATACTATGGTGAGCGGAGCTGCCGATGTCGTGAAGTCTTCCATGACTACGCTTGAACAGCCAATTCTGCTGAGTGTGTAACTGTCAGGTGCGGCGGCCCTGAACTTGGCCTAAGTTAAGGCGAGCTAATACTCTTCCACGCGACCGCAGCAAACCGCTCCGGGTGGGACAGATTCGTGTCTGTTTGTTCTTGAAGTCTTGCGGTGTTTTTATTTCGTGATAACTAAAACTGAATACCCCTAATGGGTGGCTTAAATTAATCTGAGAATAAGAATTTTGGATTATAATTTGTTAAATTATAATGACGAAAGTTATTTAAATGGCAAAGTCCAATAAGAGACTACTACCATCGCCAATAATTACAAAACAACTACACAATTTCTGAAAGTTACAATAAGTTTATTAGAACTCAATGCTAAAAAATAGGCCCACTGAAATTATAAATTACATGGTCAGTCTGAAACATCAGTACATCATTTGTCGATGTCTCTTAGGACGAAATAGGAAAAGAATTTGGCACGCAGGAGGGCACGAATTAATTTTATTTTAATATCAAATATAACTAAAACAAAAGAACAAATGTTTTGCCGTGGTATGAGATCTCCTATATACCAAGTGTGGAAAGGGTGACTGGAATCTTACGCTATATGAAAGCTTACACAATAATCATAATTAAAATTCACAAATACTGTATAGAATTTACACATTATTGAAAATAAAAATTAACAATTAATTTGCAATATTAACAGATTTTTGTGTTAAATTCATAATATCCTTTCTATTCAGTGTTTTGTATAATTAAGTGATCTCTATAGTACAACATTTTACAATAACTTTGATGATGCCATTTATCATATAATATTTTCTATAACATATTGAATGTTTGCGTAAAGCTAGAAAATCATATAACAATCAAACTTAGTTTTTATCATACTATTACCATTATAAACATTTTATTATAATCATAAGTTTGTAGAAAATTACTAAGCATTACTATTCTGATCGTATTTGATAGCGCTATATAAAATGTATTAAATAAGTTTGATAACTATGTAATATATGTTCGGAGTACTCCGGTTTAAATGTAAGTACTGCATTTTTTTTGTTAAGTATGTAAGATTCCGAGTTTTTTTTTTTCAAAAACATTTTTTTCCAAATGTTAATTTTTCTCTTTTTTTGTGAAGAAAATATTAATAATAATTTGTACTGTTGGTCATAAAAATTTATACGATGTAGCTCTGTTTTATATTATTTTTGATTATATATTTGCAAATTTTTTTGTAACATTGAATAATAATGGCTTTTATTAACAAATATGGTAAAGGACGACGCATTCAAACAACTGATATGTTTTGTGTTAAAATGGAAACTATAATAAAGCGGAGTTGTGTTGGTGTGTAAAAGCGCGCAAGTGTGTGTGTTAGTGTAATCCTGGTTGTGATTGTGTTGAAATTGTGACAGTGTTGTTTACCTCATTACTGATGGAGTAGCGACGCGCGCGAAGTAGAAATTTTCTGATCGTGGCATTGCGCCATATAGTGAGGGAAATGCAGTGTGGTGTGGCGCTTACCGTTTCGTCACCGTTGATTAGAATACTCCGTCAAGCTCCAGCTATGTCCCGTATTCACAGCTGTGCTATCAACTCATAAAAAAAACAGTTTATTAGTACAATGTCGTCATTAAACAATAACGTATTTGTGGAAAAGTTTTATTTCTAAAATGGGGCCCTGTATAAATTTTAAGTTGCATTTGTGATTAAATTATTTTTTTTTTCAATAGTGCATTGAAATGTAAACTATTCGAAATGTTCTTTTGCAATTATTTTTCTCATTTATTTATAACTGAAAAGACACTGAGGTTGTTTTGACATAAAGGTTTTCTTAAAATTTGAAATTATGGTTAAAATTGCATGCAGTTATTAAGGATCTTCAAATAATTCTATATCCTTTTTTATGTTATTAATACTGCGATTACTTCTCTATTACTACTATTATTTGATCTCAAACTTGCAATTCATTCTGTGTGCGAGGAAATGCAAAGGAAGATTTGGTTTAGTAATAATTATGATTATATGCATATTTATGAGTATTTTTGAGAAAATATATCAACGGAAATATAACTGTTGTATTTAAATTACAGCTTAGATAAAGTAGTATACTTGAAATTGTATGTTATTTTATTGATTCCATAATGTCCATGGCGAAGTTCAATTATAGAATACAAGAATTTTTCATGGGTAGACTACCGTTGATTGTGATTTATAGTTATGTATTCTGTAGAAACAAGTTATGACACTGTTACATCATAAATACGGTTAGGGTCGTTAATTGGTTGTATGAAATATCCTCGGCGAAAAAGCAATAAATTTGGTTTAAGAATTTCATACCCATTAAAAGTTTGCCTACACTGCAACAAGTTGAGCCACTTATCACTGTTTTTTATAAACTCAGTGAAATGATACTACAATAACAGCATATAATGCGGTACTCATGAACTCACCAAGGTCAAACAATGTTGGGTCCCGTAACTGTGAGCTAGTGCTGCCTGGCTCCCTATATCTAGGTCGGCTAGCTTCCTAACGAGACAAAAAGGCCTCTCTAGTTGGTCATCACTCCGCCAGAGACCCCCAAAGTGCTCTTCACCTACGCGCGAGAAACTAAAGTCGACCCAATGGTAAGCGACTTATATATACTGTATGTACCTGGGTTCGCCTGCGCACGCACATTCACATGTGAAGTGGGCGTGACTCTAGCAACTCTCCCATTTCGATAGAACCCTTCTAGTAACACACAGTAATTCCCTCTTACTCTCTAGATCATCAGTATTTACACCCTGTTAATAAGGGCTGAAGGACCTCTTGACTCTTGCAAACTGTCGAACTACAGGGTTGGTTAAAACCCTGGAACACAGTTCCTGCTTGAATCTAAGATTTTACATTCTGGCTGTGTGCAGTATTATTTACATTCCAAAATAACTTGAGAAGTAAACAGTGACATGCAGACAGAGATATAAGAAAATAGGAAAATTTCAGAGGATTAAACAGTAAAGGAAAAGTAAATATTTAAACGACAGAGATAGGGAACATGTAAGCAATGCAAGTTGCACGAGTCTCTCAAAACGCACTCTGTATGTGTGCAAGACAGCGTTTCCGAACGCCCGTATCTGCGACATTGCATGTGTTGAGTACCCATACGGCAGCGAGTAAATGAACACTGGGTCAACTAAAATTCATGATAATATCTCTTGAGAACTAATTGAAACATATTTTATTTCACGATTGTTTTGCAAAGGGACTTCATTCTGTAGGAAGCAGGTACTTCTTATCGTGTGAATGGCAGAATATTAATTATTTAAACAAGTAAATTTCAAGAAGTTTGTTGATACCATATAAGATATGTATTGACTTGTATGCTTAAGTATTAGTAAACACTTATTTAACTATATTGTGGACACTCAATTACTAAACTACGTGAATAAATGCGTTTGAATATAATATGCAACGCACACATACGGTGAAATGAAGCGCCTATTAGTTACCAAGTAACTAATAGGAATAATATTATTTTATAATTTAATAAACTAGGAATATTTCAACCTCGATTACATGAAAATCGGTATCCAGAAGAGGAAATAATGGTATTAATATTAAACGTGGTGCAAAGTTGTTTCATTATTAAGAATAGTTAAAGTTAAAATAAAGTGAGAGAAGGTAGGGCATTGATATGGAGCAGGTGTTAGCATTTCATTTGGCTGCGGGAGTAAGAGAGTTTTGGGCGCCTCCAACGGTTGTTATGTTTTTAATATTTTATACACTGAAGAGCCAAAAAAACTGGTATAGGTGCGCATATGCAAATAACAGAGGTATGGAACCAACCATAGTAACGCAATGCGGTCGGCAGCGCCAATATAAGACAACAAGCGTCTGACAAAGTTGCTAGATCGGTAACTGCTGCTTCAAAATAAAGTTATCAATATTTAAGTGAGTTTGAACGTTGAGTTATAGTCGGCGCACTAGAGATGGGACATAGCATCTCCGAGGTAGCGATAAAATGTGGATTTCCGCGTACGACTATTTCACGAGTGTACCGTGAATATTGGGAATCCGGTAAAACATCAAATCTTCGACACCGCTGCGGCCGGAAAAATATTGTGAACGAACGGGACAAACGACGACTGACGAGAATCATTAAACGTGACAGACGTGCAACCCTTTCTCAAATTGGCGCAGATCTCAATGCCTCTTGCATAACTTCAGACATTGGTCGAGTCCATACAACGTCATTTTGCGGCACTTCTACGTGCTAGCGAGGGCCCTACACGATATTGGGCAGCTTTACCAGTTTTTTTGGTTCCTCAGTGTACTGGTGTCTAGGGACTATGGAAAGTTTATACTGTTATGAGGGATGAACTGAAGTTAATTATGAAGAGACAACAGATATTTAATCCAATTTCTAGGAGTTACAGTAACTCTAGGCTATTGGAGAGAAAGGTACTAATCAATTACAAGATATTACTAACCTGAATGATATCGTCGCCGTAGGCTGAGTGTTGTGGGGAAGGCGACGAACGCACGCCAAGCTACATCTTGATGGCTTCATCTCGGCGTGGGTGCTCAGACTGAGAGACTGACAGACCCCGTACAAAGTGTTGCCAAGCATTATATAGTTTCTGGCGGCTTGATTGTCCCAAATACCTTATCATCAGGAGGGAAGATCCGCTGGCGCTTCGCTGATATGTTCAATAAACTATTTTTGCTGTAATGTTTTCAGTATTCTTCGCCTGGCCCGGATACCAACGCGTCGCTGCTGCTCGCTGAGCTTGTCCGCCTTTATTGAATCATAAAAATACGTAAAATATATAAAGCTCGATAATGTTTAATGTTTCCATGACTATAACAGATCCAAAATATGTCTTTACAAGTCAAATTTTATTAGGTAACATTTTCCTTCCTTCATTTCGTTTGGAAGACATTCCCATTTACGGAACTTATATTCGTTTCACAAAATACACAAATCCAAATATAAATAAAAACTGTCATTGTGCCTTTATAAGAGAGTCNGAACTTATATTCGTTTCACAAAATACACAAATCCAAATATAAATAAAAACTGTCATTGTGCCTTTATAAGAGAGTCGTCATGTTTTGAGTTACTCCTCATTTCACAAAATACATTTTCCTTCTCTAAGTACAGACAGTGACGAGTAACGTTTATTTATTGAACAACAATGATAAAATTTTTGCTTATAAATGTAGTTACGTGGTATTAATTTTTTACATATAGACGCGAAGACTCAAGAAAGGGCCTCGTCGGATTTCCAACGTAGGAATATTGTAATTCAGTTTTTTTCCGCATTGCATTTTTCATGGGAACTTCGCTACGTGTCAGCTGGGTTTAAAAGAATATTCCGCCACTATCACTGGCACTGTAGAGTGTCGTTAACGTGTCTCGATTGCTTATTTAATTTAATATGTTTCTTCTCTTCTGAAATAAATTATTTAATAATATTTGAAGCAATTCTATTACTTGATTGGTATGCAACTGACGAGGTAACTATTACGTTCTCTAAATATGGACGTTTAAGGACGCACATGCACTCTACATAGATGTGAGCCTTGTCGGTGCTTAACTGTCCCTGGTAAATTATTATTCTCCTTTTTTCACTTAGAAATTTACAAATAGGAACTATTGCTGTCCCCTCTCTCTCTTCTCTCTCTGTATTTTGTCAGACATTTTTAATCGTACTTGCACAACTCTTTACTAGACGTTTTAATATAGCTCGATTTTCCATCGGGTTTCACCGCTTTCTTTCTTACTAAAACAATAAATATTCTTACAAGCCANGAACTTATATTCGTTTCACAAAATACACAAATCCAAATATAAATAAAAACTGTCATTGTGCCTTTATAAGAGAGTCATCATGTTTTGAGTTACTCCTCATTTCACAAAATACATTTTCCTTCTCTAAGTACAGACAGTGACGAGTAACGTTTATTTATTGAACAACAATGATAAAATTTTTGCTTATAAATGTAGTTACGTGGTATTAATTTTTTACATATAGACGCGAAGACTTAAGAAAGGGCCTCGTCGGATTTCCAACGTAGGAATATTGTAATTCAGGTTTTTTCCGCATTGCATTTTTCATTNTTTTTTTCCGCATTGCATTTTTCATGGGAACTTCGCTACGTGTCAGCTGGGTTTAAAAGAATATTCCGCCACTATCACTGGCACTGTAGAGTGTCGTTAACGTGTCTCGATTGCTTATTTAATTTAATATGTTTCTTCTCTTCTGAAATAAATTATTTAATAATATTTGAAGCAATTCTATTACTTGATTGATATGCAACTGACGAGGTAACTATTACGTTCTCTAAATATGGACGTTTAAGGACGCACATGCACTCTACATAGATGTGAGCCTTGTCGGTGCTTAACTGTCCCTGGTATATTATTCTCCTTTTTTCACTTAGAAATTTACAAATAGGAACTATTGCTGTCCCCTCTCTCTCTTCTCTCTCTGTATTTTGTCAGACATTTTTAATCGTACTTGCACAACTCTTTACTAGACGATTTAATATAGCTCGATTTTCCATCGGGTTTCACCGCTTTCTTTCTTACTAAAACAATAAATATTCTTACAAGCCANATTTAATATAGCTCGATTTTCCATCGGGTTTCACCGCTTTCTTTCTTACTAAAACAATAAATATTCTTACAAGCCATCAAAACTATCTCGCAGTTATCATAACCACTCAGCTTCTACATTTTCTTTATGTATTATTCACTCCCCCGTTTACTCTGAAGCTCGTTCATGTTTCGTTTTTAAAGACATAGCCTGTCTTCGTCCATTATATTCTTTTTTCAATCACATTCTCTTGGCAATAATAAATCCGCACTCCTCTGCTCAGAACAAATAGAAACGTACAACATTTCACAGGTACCTATATGGCACTTAGCCGTTATCATTACGACATAGGTGCTTCTTTTATCGCTTGCATTTCCTGGTGTTCATATTTTCTTGGCTCTCAGTGTGTGACAGTTTATAACACATCCCGTTAAAGCAATAGAAACTAAAATCGCATCATCAGAATTCACCAATTATGTACGGTGATGCGTTACAAAGCGTGTCGGAGTTTTCACATTACTTCGCACAGTAATGAAAACCGCATAAAAGACTGACTTTTCTGGACGTGTCCTATTGGACATGTGAAATAGGAGACGTATCTGTTTTATATATGAATTTGCTTTAGCTGCGGAAGCGCAATTAACTAGCTGATTACATAACCAAAAAAAGGAATAGACAATCGAAATCAGCAAAATGAGCATACCTTGCAGCCAAGAAACATTTTGATTTTTTCCTTCATAGGTTCATATAACTAGTGTGTAAGTTGTTTTCTAAAAGTTTTAACGATGTCTAAATTCTTACAACATGACTCACCTTTCCCAATTTAAAAATTGTTAAAGGTCTTTGTTTATAATTTTTTGTATGTTATTTGTAGGTGGCAAAGAGGCAGAAGCACATAGAAAAAATATAAATATGCTATTTACTTTTTACAACAAGCAGGTACCACAAAGCGAAAATTGTGCACACTCATGGAATCTAAATTTTCTGTAATAAAATATCGTTAATAATTACTCTAAACTGAAATCATGACACTAAAATCAATAATATCAGCAAAAGAGGCGAAGTCGAGTTTTAATGGTCTTTTAATTATACATACTTGGGAATTTAATATAGTAGATGCGCATATATTTCGGCTAGAAAAGGCACAACAAGATAAAAACCAAACTGTTTATATCATTACAGTATTAACAAATTTGAAAATAGTTGATCAAAACCGTAGACAGCAATTTAATGTTTCGATAGTGACACAAAGTAACAGTGAGTTCTTACTAAAAAAAGTAACATATTGTAGTCTTGTAAGAAAAGTATGAAGGTCAGAATCAATAGTTCAGTGTGTGTGTGTACTGTGCAGCACCTATATATTTTCAACTGTCAAAAAAAGTTTATTTTTAAGGTCTTCTCAGAGAGCAACGAAAAATTAAACTGCATTCCTTTCGAAAAAATTAATTTATTGCAAATTGTTGCACTACCTTCTAATTGCTAAATGATAAAACTTTAATTCAAAATAAAATAACAGAATGGCACTTTTACCACTCCCGTATTGTCTAACAGCGTGAAATGTGCGAAATAATACCTTATACTTTTATCTTGTTCCAACCGAGTAACAAATGAGATTAGAAAATTTGTAATTAAGACATTTTTTTATTTTTAATTTTTTTTTCTTAATTTATGAAAGTAGTAGGAAATTAGCGTTTCCTGAAGAAGGGTTGAATTCTGTAGTTCCATCCGCCATCTTGGATGACATAACAGCCCCTATCTTGGAATTCGCGATCTTGTGTCCTTAAATTCAACATTTGTCGTCCATCTTGTTTTCATCTGCCATATTGTTTTCACCCACCATATTGTTTCCCAATGACTTACCTTTGCAACTGTCGCTTGCGTTCCACATGCAGTAGTACTTTCGGCGTCCACGAGAGTGCACCACTGATCACTGTAATGTTGTTTATTGCTGCTACAATGTGCCAATGTCGCCCACCATCTTATTTCCACATGTCCATCGTTTGACTTTCGCCTGCTAGGTGCACTGGTGTCGCTCTCGCTTGGCCACGAGGTTGGTTCTAGAGTGGGCTGCTAAGGGTGCTGCTTTTTTAAATTTAATTTTCGCAGAGCTCGAAATATTATTTGCAGGAAGGCGGGATCAATCTGCTGAAACTTGGGTCGGCATGTAGATTCCTTAGACCACTCGGCTATCGGAACATGTGCTGAGACAAGGGTTTAAAATATGNAAACTTGGGTCGGCATGTAGATTCCTTAGACCACTCGGCTATCGGAACATGTGCTGAGACAAGGGTTTAAAATATGTATATGTACTATCATGTGTATGGGGAAAATATAATATTTTTATGAATGTAAGTTTTTGTTGTCATGATTATTCCAGAATGCGAATGTGCAAAAATTATATTTTTAGTCACTTTTCCTTACAAATTTTTAATGGATATATGAAAATATGTCTTTAAATATAAATTATTATTTTTTTATTATTTTCTCGGTTTTTATTTTTATATTATTTTTCCATTCAGGACGTTTATATTTCTTCAGTGACANAATTTTTTTATTATTTTCTCGGTTTTTATTTTTATATTATTTTTCCATTCAGGACGTTTATATTTCTTCAGTGACATTTTTTTTGTGTATACTAGTCATCCACCCTGCCCCCCCCCCAAAAAAAACCACACCTCCTCCATCATAACCCTTATAATCCACTATCCCCCCAACCTCTCTATATAACTAACATCCCCACTTACTCATTCCCCATCGCAAACCATTCTTCACCTCCCCTTCCTTCCTAACCGATACCTATTTTTCAATTGGCTAGATTGTCAGAGCCAATCAGGCACCTTAACCTACCCCTTACATTGCACTCATATACCCGCGTATAAAAGGCCTCTTGCCCAGTATCCTGCCTGCTGCTGCTATTTTCGTCACCTGTTCGCCTTAAAGTATACAGTTTATTTCTCGCTTAGGATATTCTCATCGCCAGGCAGTAGATGTTTGTGTGTTATCCAATCGGACAGAAAATAATTTCGGGGACAATCGCGTACGGGAGGCTATGGTCACTTGCAGCCCTGTATCCAGATAACGAACTAACCTTTCTACCGAAAGAGTTCCTGCTGAAATACGCACACCACGAAGATCGGTACGGGTACAAGATATGTCCAACCAACCTGCAGAAAGACGAAGAAATTCGCGACTGCCTGCCCTGCAAGGAGTTCTTCGAATACTGCTCCACTTACGTTCCGGACACTCCTCATTCCCGCAGCTGGTGCAAAGCGCTACATCGCGAAGCAGCAGCACCCACCACCGGCACCACGTTCTCTATCGACGAAGAGTCCACAAAGTGAAAAACATGAACGGCTGCGCAGACCAAGTGACCGCCGACCTTATGCAGCTTATCACATCAGGTTTCTGACCCAGTACCACCTCCACCTCGAGGACATGCAACTAATTACTTCCAGCACATGAAAACTCCACGCAGACCACTTTCGCCAACAGCAGCAGTTGGCTGACGCTCGCCACAGCTACTCCCATCACACTACCACAATATTCGATGCACGAGGTAATGTACCCCAGCTCCTTTGTGTCAGGTATAGTTAAGTGTTATCCGAACGCCATCTGCGGGTTCCGGCGACCCACGGTATGAGAATGCTGTAACAAACATAGAAGCCTGTGTTGCTGTGAATCATTTATGCTTCTACTACACCCTGGTGATTGCGTACAACCCTATCATCATGAACGCCGAAAGCAAGTGAAAAGTGTATTTTATGGATAGAATCCAGTGCGGTGGTGAAACCTACGCAGTGTACTACAACGTCAGGCTGGACATAACCCTACCATGCAGCACCAACGAATAGTTGAAGCTGAAAAAGGGTGAAAAAATCATCATGAAAGAAGGTATCCGGCGTAGGAACTACGAATTACGACGAGTGACGAATGTGATGGCGAGACGCATCGACTTCTTCGGACGAAAAAATTGACAGTTTGGTTTATCGAGCGGACCACGACTTGTCGCAGACTGCCGTGCGAGGTAAATACAAGCTCACAGGAAAAGGACGGGGAAGGACAGTGGATAATANCACGACTTGTCGCAGACTGCCGTGCGAGGTAAATACAAGCTCACAGGAAAAGGACGGGGAAGGACAGTGGATAATAACAAACAATATAAAGAAACAGTGTTTCGAACACAGCAACATAGTGTCAATAAATTTATAGATGCCAATTATATTTTTAGGCACATGGTGTGTGCCGTTATGTGTTAACAAAAACAGCAGGTAATTTTTGATAAAAAATATTTTTGCCTTATAAATCTTAACTATGCATGAATAATGCAAAAACATATCGCTACATAAATTAAGAAAAATATAAATTAAAAAACTTTTTTTGCTTGTTCAATAAATCCTAAAATTACTTAACATGTATAACAATATATAATAAAAGAGTTTGATGCATAAAATGTGTTTATAAGTTTAAAACAATTTTACCTTTTATTTTATTGTTTGTCAGTCTTACATCAAGTCAGAAGAAAATGTAATGTAATGGGTTGTAATGAAAACACTTAGTAATAATTTTATTTTTCGATATAGAGAAATGAAACCAATACAATAAGGAGATATAGTATTTAAAAAAACCTTCTGAATAAAATATGTATACAGTTTAGGTTACTGGGGTTAAGTTTGCGAGCATGCATAGAAAGGCAGGGCAGGTAACCTTGACAAAAGTCAAAAAATCAATATCTGTGCTTGCATGGCAAGAACAGTGTTAGCACTTTCACAGGCCAGCACCTACATGGTGTCAGGTAACTGGCATCTGCATGGGTTCATGATTGACATAGTTTTCACAATCTACATGGTGTCAGATAGCATGAGTCAGCATGCATGGAAGGGACTGTGTTAGCATTTTCATATGTCTGTACCTGCGCGGTTTCTTGTAACTGGAGTCAGCACGCGTATATGCTCCCACATCGTTTTCACTATCTGCATAGTGTCTGATAGCCTAAGTCAACATGGATGGGAATAGTTGTGTTAGCATTTTCATAGGCTTGCGCCTGCTTGGTGTCAGGTAACTGGAGTTAACTAAAATATGGAAAAGAGAATAAGCCAGCAGACTTCACGAGCAATCACTGACACATCCAGAATATTAACGCATTGGAGGAAGACAGAGGAGAGGGGGAAGCTGATATAAAAGTGAAGGAGAAGGCTTGTCGTATTAGTTGTGACCTTATTTTCGTCATATGTCTGTGCAGTTCTTATCTGAAAATGTAGGCATTTACTCCAATATTACCGTGGGCTACCACTACGTGTAATTCAATACCACTACATGCAATTCAAGCCAGCTGGGCTCCCAGAGCAATTACAAGCCTGCAAAGGATTTGAACATTAGGTAAGCATGAATAAAGAAGATGGTTTTTTCAGCTTGGTT
The DNA here is from genome assembly GCA_002778355.1 of Clitarchus hookeri. NCBI lineage: Eukaryota > Metazoa > Arthropoda > Insecta > Phasmatodea > Phasmatidae > Clitarchus > Clitarchus hookeri. The sequence continues at coordinate 164,300 of NQII01003229.1, read as the reverse complement.
CAAGTATAATGATGTTTTATTACCTGCCCAGTGTACCACCTCCGGCCAGAATCAAAGCTGCCTTGCACAACCAGTGAGCTGATAAGTCAAGTTTGGGTCCACAGCAAGATTGTTTATCAACTCAGAAAACCAGACAGCTACCAGATTACTTGGTGGTCCGAGCATTACAATGGAGAACGTAACGCTGCCATTTTGAACCATGGTAGAACGACTTGGGAGACTATGTGCTCGTCCATTACATGCAAAGTACTGAGTTATACATTCGCCTCCATGATGATCATCCAGTTGTGTACCAGTCTGCAAACAGCCTGCTTCAGAATAGTCTGCGGTCTGCAGCAGTTAACAAGTCCAGTAGTTAGCCAGCCCAGCCACCATGCACCTTTTATACAATGGTGACGAACCATTTTCTGAAAAATGCGAGGAAGATGAAAAAGTGTTCCTGTTGGCTGATCCTACTATCACCGGGTCAGTACCATTCATAATGTAAAACCCCACCACTTGCTACGACTGCGTGTGTGAAGGCTTGCATTGTATGCAGTATAGTATTACTTCAAAAATTTAATATGGTGAAATATACACCTCGATATACTTTGAAATGTTTAGTGAGAACGTACATTTCCGTCAACAGTGGAATTATTTTTCATCATATGAAACGTCCAGGGTAGTAGCCAGCTTCGTGTGCGAAAATAGTAATTGGCTAGTCATCTCTATGCTCCGAAACTAGCTCCGTCTTATCCGATGCCTGGAGAACCCAAGGACATCAATCATACAGAATCCTGTTATGGTAAAAAACATTATAGAAGTAATGAGAAAGATATGCTTGGTCGTTTACCGACAATGGATACACCGTGAGCATCAATTTTGTGCTCCGTAAATATGCAAAAATTGCTTCGATAAGCTTTTTTTTCCCCAAAAAAATTCATATCAATTCAAGCTGGACTATATAAATAATGGTGATATGTTCGTTCATGCACCATGAACCAACAACCACAGCTTATGTACTCCTGCAGCAGTAATGCCAGCAGTAACTCATCCTCCGGTGACTCCACCAGCAGCAGTTCCAGCCTGTATGTCTTCTATGTTTATCCACACAGAATATTATGCTGTTCCCTTCAAAACAACAATTGACTCTGAAATGTGGACTTCATGTGTATGGAAAGTAGAAAAACTAATTTTAACTTATGTATTATATTCTCTTTTTTTTTGTAGAAATGTGAAAAATGTTTTTATGTAAAAAAAAATTATTTCGTAATATAACTAATAAGCTATAATTATTTTCAAAACTTGTATACACATAAAAGGGATATGAAAAGAAAATTTATATAACGAGCAATGTTGAAAGTTTACACACCAATATACATTTAAGAGGCTGATAAACAGTCATTAACGCACTTCTTATGCCAGCGATACCATACACAAGCTTTATTACATTAACACACCGAACATACTGCCAGACCAACCGCTCACAAGACGGGCTTTCACAAGACCGACCCCTCTCAAGACTGACTCCTCACAAGGCTGGTCCCACACAAGACCGACCCCTCACAAGACTCCTACCGAATGACTCCTGCCCACTGACTCCTGTCGACTGAATATCAAGTAACCTGTAGGTAATGCATATACTCATTTTTNCATACTGCCAGACCAACCGCTCACAAGACGGGCTTTCACAAGACCGACCCCTCTCAAGACTGACTCCTCACAAGGCTGGTCCCACACAAGACCGACCCCTCACAAGACTCCTACCGAATGACTCCTGCCCACTGACTCCTGTCGACTGAATATCAAGTAACCTGTAGGTAATGCATATACTCATTTTTATATGCAGATAATTCATCACGGGCATTGCATGCAGTGTTGATTATCAACCATTTGTTATATGGCACATGACCTATGGTGGTTGACAAGTTATTGGTTAACTAATTCTCCAGTTTACGAACGGACGCTTTATAAATCACCATCGATACAGGACATTTGTGAGCATACCTAGGCTGTAGATGTAACACCATCTTATCCGGACTCGAATCGGCGACACACTCGTCAACATCTTCGATGACTAGAAGCATGTCTCCCTTTCATCTATTGTACCAACTTTCCCTCTTCAATTCACTTTACGAAACACATTGTAAACGAAGCATCTAATTGAAAAAAAACATATCTTGTACTGCTTTTTTAAGGAGCCCAGCTTATTCACAGAAGGCACTATTCCATACATTTAAAATGAGAAAACCCACATACATATTCGCGCAAGAATAAATCTCATATCATTGGAAAATCTGCAGATGACGCCATCGATAAATAAACACATATAATTTCGAAATATATTTGTAGGCATATATTACCTACTTATAAAACATACATATAAATATAATATGTGCATTAATAATTTTGTACATAATCATTATATCTAATCCTACAAACGTAATGTAAAAAATATATATTTATTCATAATTAGTTATGTTTAATGCATAAATCTTGTAAAGTGGTACACATATAAGATATGGCGAAGGTATTACTAAAACCATAAGGATTTAAGCCCCCCACGGATGGTGTTGGACATTTCTAGGCGTGAAGTAAGGTTGTCGTAAAAGCAAGCGCCTTTATACAGAATTTTCGCACAAGGATTACATCGTTCATCCTCGTGTTGACTTCGTTCTCGAGAAACTGTACCTAGTAACACATACAGTGCATAACACATACAGTGCATAACACATACAGTGCATACATCTACCCCACCTTACTTGCCAATCGCACGTGCTTTTAAGTGCGCCAGCAAGTACCTTTGTGGGTGGTCATCATAGCATGACAAGCACACGAATCTTGGTAACAGTAATTTTCTTGTATACCAGTTTAAATTTAGGACGTTTTAGATAGGTAGGGCTGAACGTCTCGTCGACAGCAAGCTCAGAGAAAGTTGCTCAAGGAAACAGGAATCGGCCATGGAGGGAACCATGCCCGCATCTGCCTGGATTGATTTCGGGAAACCACGGGAAAACTGAAATCAGGATGGTCGGACCATTACTCGAACTCAGGTTCTTCCGAATGCGAGTCCGAAAGTTAATCACTGTGCCACCTCGCTCGGTGATGTATTATGAAATAAATAGGTAAATGGAAGACACATCCGAAGTCAGAGCTGCACAAGCTTAGCAAAGACACGAAAACGGAACCATACATTTTGTGTTTCTTGCTTAGTTTCTTTTTACATAAAGCCCTCCTTTCATACTTCCATAGTTATGCGTAAAAAAAACACTGTCTCTAATCTGACGATTACAAATTACATATGACAACAATACCAAACAAGTATGAAAATCGTTCATAGAAGGGTTGTGTTTAAACATTAAAAATTATAATAATTCATTTTCTCAATAATTTGTATTAACCTCCTCAATTTGGTCTACCTATTAAATTTGATAACAAGTATTGTACGTATGCCAATGGCCCTGTGTAATTTGTCCTGGTTTTTTGAGAGATTTTTAAGTATTTTACATTTACTCAGTTTACGAACATGTTATTATAATGATCCTACGAGTACGGCTTAAGGTAACTGTCATGTTGTTTCATTAAGTTGTTTACCTTGTCTAGAGCTGTTTCCGCAAGAATCTTAACTTGACTCCTTAATTTATTCGGATAATCGGTTCTTTTTTTATACCCCTGCAAGTTCTATTGCAGCCCCAGTATTTAAAATGGAAATCAACACCACATTTTCTTCACATTATTACGATATTGGACCATGGTATACCACTAGTAAAATTATCGCATTACTTTAATTTCTGTAAAATAAAAGTGTACGTCTGCAAGCTCAAGTAACCATAGTGCATTCAAGATGGAGCCGTGTGCTTATTTCCGGGTAAAACACGTAGACGTAACAACTGAACCGATTCTCTTCTGTTTGCTTTGTACATACACCAATTCCATGCTTACGTTCATGTTATTAAATATTTCGCATGACCAACACCGTTCCTGTCTACGCCTACCCCGTTGTGGATATTCCTGGAACACTGTTTCCCTAGTCTTACATAAGAAAAAATAAAGCTTAGAACGCTTCTCTCTTTTCTGATGCGGATGTGAGGAGCTTAGCTGATATGGCAGACGAAAGAATAACGCTACACACTTTAAAACATTCGTAATTCTGTTTACTAAAACACAAAGGTTCATGATTAAGACAGACAATATATCTAAAATCTAACGAACTTGAGTCCTCGCCTAAAACTCACTTTCACTTTATATAAACGAATATTAATATTTCAATATTAAATTATTCTTAATCTTGTATTTGACGAAAATAAATTTTCAATGAACAAATATTGTTTATTAACTTCCTAGTGACGAAAAATTTTATCTAACTGAATAAACAATAATATTTTCTGGGGTCGCTCCTGGAATTCCGTACCAGACGATGATGCTGGTTGGCTGGTTTTCTCGGGGATCTACCGTTTCCCCTCATCTTTATTTTCCGGCGCTGCTCCATACTTAGCTCGCTTCGCCCTAGTCGGCTCTCAAGACCTCGATGTTAAGATCAATCCAAAGCCGTTCGTGGGAAATGGTAAAACGAAATTTATTACTTTTTTAGTATACATGCTTTGCATTTTGGATACGTAAAAGCTTAAAAGAATTTTACAACGCGGGGAATTTTCGAGCCAAATTTTACTTATTAACAACACATAATTATTTTAGTTATTTAACACGTATCTGCGCAGTGGTGGATTTTAGGGCGGAGCGGAGGAGGCGACCGCCGCCCGCCACACCCACCACTAAGAGCCGGAGAAAAAATACTTTTTTAGACTGTATCTGGGAGCAAAATCTATATAGTAAAAGTATTGCACATTTGCAAATAAATATTTGGAAGCTACTAACTCTGTGCATTTGTGATCGCACACACAAACACATATATTATAAACACAGAAGCACTCACTTAGACCCATTTTAATTTTTATCACGTCGCCACTTTGTCCGCTAGTAATTTTGAATGAAAATACTAAGCTTAAACACTTAATAGTGACGATATAATCAGGTAAGTCACCAAAAAAAGCATGTACATGTGAGTCTGCGCGCATGTCTCTCCAACAGTTTTAACACCAGACATGCAACAGAATTTCTGCATTCCTCCTCTCGATTGAGGTAGCCACTTTTCAGTCGAGTATGGGTCGTTCTCACCTAGCTGTATTTTTATGCATGTTTATGTAAGCTTTAAAGAATTTACTTTTGGAAAGAGCCTCTTGAGTCATAAGGTGTATAGTGTGGAACATACATCTCAATTATAAATATATAAACAATTTACAACTTGAAAAATGTAAATATTACTATCCTTACGAAAACTTTTTAGCGTACAAAAGAAGGGCATGGGGTCAGGAAAATTTTTTTACTTGTTAAAGAATTCGATTAATTTAAGTCTTCTTTTGTGGAAAACATCCTGACGTTTCTCTGAAATATGAGACAGTTCGACAGTTGTATAAAAAATTTTCTTTCTTAAATTTAGCTAATATTATAATTTTTTGTAAATCTCTATCCTTTACATCCCAGATGGTCGTGTGGTTAGATTACAGACTTGTCACTCATCTTTCAGCTGTCGCTTATATTATGTGTGTATATATAAGCAAAATAAGGTTCAATTTTGTTTTTTTATTGATTTAAGGAAATGACGAAGTAAATGTAACAAGAAGAGTACGAACAAGAAAACGAGTAGCAGTTTGAAACAACTAATTGGTGTAAGGCTATTTTACACGGTTTTCAGTATGATAAAAGGCTTAAATATAAATGTATCAAGTCGTATTGGAATCGAAAATGAACGAATGAATTCAGAACTCTGCGGTGGTTTTCAAAAATTGTAGATAGTAGCGATCATGTAGTTTATTGTCTTTACTACAGTCTATCTCGAATTTGTCGATATACACATAGGTGGAAAAAAGTCATGAGATAGCGATATGCAAATATACAGATGGCAGTAGAATCGCGTACAAAATGTTTAAATGGGCAGTGCAATGGTTGTGCTTTCATTTGTAGTCAAGTGATTCATGTGAAATGGTTTCTGACGTGATTATGGCCACACGACGGGAATTAACAGACTTTGAACGCGGAATGGTAGTTGGNCTGACGTGATTATGGCCACACGACGGGAATTAACAGACTTTGAACGCGGAATGGTAGTTGGAGCTAGACGCATGGGGCATTCCATTTCAGAAATGGTTAGGGAATTCAACATTCCGAGATCCACAGTGTCAATAGTGTACCGAGAATACCTAATTTCAGGCATAACCTCCCACCATGGACAACGCAGTGGCCGACCGCCTGCACTTAATGACCGAGACCAACGACGTGTGCGCAGAATGGTCAGTGTTAACAGACAAGCAACACTGCGTGAAATAACCGCAGGAATCAATGTGGGACGTACGACGGACGTGTCCGTTAGGACAGTGTGGCGAACTTTGGCTGTACTGGGCTATACCAGCAGAAGACCGACTCGAGTACCTTTACTAACAGCACGACATCGCCTGCAGCGCCTCTCCTGGGCTCGTGACCATATTGGTTTGGACCCTAGACGACTGGAAAATTCGTGGCTTGGTCAGATGAGTCCCGATTTCAGTTGGTAAGAGCTGATCGTAGGGTTCGAGTGTGGCGCAGACCCCACGAATCCATGGACCCAAGTTGTCAATAAGGAACTGTGCAAGCTGGTGGTGGCTCCATAACGGTGTAGGCTGTTTTTACATGGAATGGACTTGGCCCTCTGGTCCAACTGAACCGATCATTGACTGGAAAGAGTTATGTTCAGCTACTTGGAGACCACTTGTAGCCATTCATGGACTTTATGCACCCAAAAAACGATGGAATTTTTATGAATCACAATGCGCCATATCACCGGGCCACAACTGTTCGCGATTGGTTTGAAGAACATTCTGGACCATTCCAGATAATGATTTGGCCACCAAGATCGTCCGACATGAATCCCATGGAACATTTATGGGACATTATCGAGAAGTCAGTTCGTGCACAAACTCCTGCACCGGCCACACTTTCNTGAATCCCATGGAACATTTATGGGACATTATCGAGAAGTCAGTTCGTGCACAAACTCCTGCACCGGCCACACTTTCGCAATTATGGACGTCTATAGAGGCCGCATGGCTTAATATTTCTGCCGGGGAATTCCAACGACTTGTTAAGTCCATGCCACGTCGAGTTACTGCACTTCGCCTGGCAAAAGGAGGTCCAACACGATATTAGGAGGTACCCCATGGCTTTTGTCAACTCAGTGTATAAGACCCTAACTGGTCAGAGTGTCTGGAATAGAGCTGTAATAATATTTGAAGCCATTTATTTATTTACTCCATTAGGAAAGAAAATGCTGTTTTTATTTTAATATTTTGGAATACAATTAAGAAACTCTGCGAGTCTTGCTGGATCAAACGCCATACTGCAGTGTTGACATTTTAATTGACAACTGCAAAAAGGAGCAGAAGTGCTGCAAATTGTTTTCAAATGGAAATCATCGCAGATAATGTATGGACACTGGTGATATCACTTAGTTATCCGATATTTATTGTGACATTTGCAAGTAATAGTGACGTAAACGTTACACAGGCACACTGCTTTCAATAGCATGGAAGATAAAATTATTATTTGAGTGAGAATATAAATATATATTCTAAGAGCTGTTGAGTATTTTAATATACTTTTCTCTAAAGCTGAAGAAACTGCACAATCATTATGTATGACTAACATTGTCCTTCGTATCATCAATCATTAAACTTTACACTGTAAAGTACCTTCAAGTACTACTAAAAATTTAAATATCAATATTTAAACATCTACTGACAAATGTTGCCAAACACCGTGCCCGAATTAAGGTTTAAACAGTGTACCTGCACTCTTGTATACTTCGCAGACCCCTGGCGCCATTCTTGATGAATTTGGACAGGCAACCTTGATGGCTTCGACCACAGCTATTATCCAGCCAATTCCATTTATTTAACATCCCTTTCGGCGAAGAACTTGTAAATAGCCGAAATTTTGTAGGGTTAAATCAAGTAATCACTATTGCTTCAATTTGACGTACATAAAAATTACTGTCATGTAGGTAATATGTGAGATTGCTTGTTTTACATCAGGTTATATCAGTTATAAACAGATAGGCCTAATACAATTTTATTGTATAGAATTTTTCGTAGTNCTTGTTTTACATCAGGTTATATCAGTTATAAACAGATAGGCCTAATACAATTTTATTGTATAGAATTTTTCGTAGTTGCATCTTTCCATATTTATTTACTTAGTTCAAAATTCTGTGCCTTCGAATTAGTGATGTTTCCCTATTATTCTTTTAGTAAAATGTCCATGTCAAACATAAATTGTTATATACAAAATGGCGGCTTATGTAAGCCGTAAGTCAGCGAGAAATATACATGTTCGTTTACTTGTATACTTGCAATTCGGACAGCACTGATGTCACTTCCGGGGACAGGTACTCATGATTACGTAGGTACTTCAGACGGATTCGGACTTGGCATAATATTTCTAATCACGTTTCTCTCGTGAATTCTTACATGCAAAATATTTTTAATCACCACTTATCTGAGCATTGATATTTGATACAACAAAGGGAAATTTTAAACATTTCGTACCTCTATATTATTTTTAAAAGATCTGCAAAACCACTTAGAGTAGAGTTTTCATTGTGAAAAGCTAAATATAAAAGCTGTAAGGTATAAATGGAAGTTTTTTCGGAGTTTTGTAGAGGAACAAGTGCATACTACATTCAAATATTGCTGTTTAAACTTCTGTCTTGCATGCCAGCGAGTGTTGTCAGACTCGAGTACACGTGCTCCATTTGGCACATAATTAAAACATCATTCCTATCTCACTGTGGATAGAATCATCTGATCACAGAAGGTCATTTACATTTTAAAGTCTGGAATATTTACAAACTCAAATTTATTTTCGCCTTCATTGTATAAGAAGAATTGCACAAAATACGCTTTTTCTCCCATGTAATGCACAAGGACATTTTGTAAAGTGAAGGCATATGAACATCGTCAGGTTTCCCTCGCTTATTTCATCTTACACTCACTACGAAGNGGACATTTTGTAAAGTGAAGGCATATGAACATCGTCAGGTTTCCCTCGCTTATTTCATCTTACACTCACTACGAAGATTTGTGTACAGGTAGGTGACTGGTAAAAATAAAGTTTGAAAAAGTTCTTATCCGAAGGACCTTTATTTCTGTCCAACGTACACACTCTTATTTACATTNGGACATTTTGTAAAGTGAAGGCATATGAACATCGTCAGGTTTCCCTCGCTTATTTCATCTTACACTCACTACGAAGTTTTGTGTACAGGTAGGTGAGTGTTAAAAATAAAGTTTGAAAAAGTTCTTATCCGAAGGACCTTTATTTCTGTCCAACGTACACACTCTTATTTACATTAACCAAATGTATATTTTCTAGGTATTTTTCTCACACAAGACTTTCCAACTGAAAAAAAATTATTTGTTTCCTCTTGCACAGTTAATGGAACCATAATTTTTGCAGATTTGATAACTGTACACAGTAAAATAGTTTGTTCGTTTTACAAACATTTTTTTGGAAAAAATAGAAGTAGCCAAAAAAAATTCTTACAGCACTGCAGCACAAAGACCGTTTCTTTACAACGCTCTTTTATGAAAAATTCAAAATTGTTTCTATTTTTATAAAACCAGTCTATGGTACTTGCTTGTTATAATTTAACATTAGTTTTACCCACTCCACAGTAACATGTAAAATTTTCTCTTCATATACTTGCAGTGTTACATATAACAATATTGGTAACTAGTTTCAGAAGAATATTTTGTAAAAATATATACAAGTTTTACAATGCTGCTATTAGTGCACGTACATAGAGCGAGAAAATCGTAATTGATGTTGTTATGCTTTACCACGAAATTATGTCAAGCAGACCTTAATGTGCTTTCAGCATAACATTAAAACAAAGACAAAATTCAGGTGCCCATACAACACGATTTTCGAAGATATGAAGATGTCTTTTTATAGCACTTATATTTCTCTTTCAAGATGGCGGGTGGAAACAAAACAGCCGCTGGAAACAAGATACAGACGAGGAACACGATGGCTGATGGAAACAAGATGGCTGATGGAAACAAGATGTCAGGCTAAAATAAGATGGTGGATGGAAACAAGATGGTGGGCGAAAACAAGATGTCGGACGGAAACAAAATAGTGACAGGAAAAAAGATGTCCGACATCTTGATGTTTAAAAAAAACGCTGCGCATCAATTACATTTTGCACAATCTTCATAATTTCTTAATAAGTTAAATTTCCACAATTAAAAGAACACTCGTATTTCTAACACTAATCCTCGAAGTCGTTTATAAATGTTATATTCAAACAATTAAATTTGGTGTATTAAAGAGTCACTAAGTGTTTTCGATGTGCATTGAATATTCCGTATTACTGTTTAGTTTCGTTACTAGTGATAACGTTTTTTCAAATCTAAAAAATTAGTAATGGGTGTAATCGAAAATGTCAAAGATTTCTATTAGGCGTAGTTAAAGTTATGGTTGTAGGAATTAAATAAGCTAATAAAGAAATTGGGTGTAATTTTGTGTNTTTCTATTAGGCGTAGTTAAAGTTATGGTTGTAGGAATTAAATAAGCTAATAAAGAAATTGGGTGTAATTTTGTGTATTACTAATTAAAAGAAAACTGTTTTGAGCATTACTTTTTTTCAAAATATTTATATGAATCTTGCAGTGCTTTAACATGACTCGAAACTACAACCATATCACCTGTAATAATTTCACACTAAACCTCAAGAAGCAAGTATGTTGATTTCTTAAAAAATAGTATGGCCTGCTTAAACGTATANTAATAATTTCACACTAAACCTCAAGAAGCAAGTATGTTGATTTCTTAAAAAATAGTATGGCCTGCTTAAACGTATAATTGCGTAATCTTTTCACTACATATCTTTTCCGTATTTGTTGCTAAGTATTTTCAAATTTCAGCAGAGGGTTAATAAACACGAAACAAAAATCGGTTTTGAGGATCGATAGTACAGTGGTGTTGGTATAAATTTATTTGGAATTGCAATGACAAATCGCAGGATTTACGGTTGTCAAATGGCACAACAAGCATGAAATATTTCTGAATGATTTACCATGTGTATGTAATACACCTATAACATGCCTTAGCCACTGTCAAGTCCAAAGTGAAGCGAAATTAAAATTATACGTACGCGCAATATATCGTTGACAGTTATTGCATCCGCTTGCCTTTGGCACAGCAATTAACATACGTACCGTGCCTATTCAACGTAATAAACACTCGCTGCAACCAAATGGAAATATGGTACGTCGTGGAAGCTTGATTCCAACCGGAGCTTTAAATAAAATGGTTGTTAAGTGGAATTTTCATATTTTGAAGCGTGTTACTGTTCTATGATAAAAATTTATTTATTGACAACGTCACGTCGTGCTGTTGAGAGCATCCACAAATGTAAATATCGTCGTTATAAAGATAGAATTACTAGCAACTGATTAAATTTTCTTTCTTTCAGTATTATAAACTCGTAGATAACGGTTATAAATAGAATCATTTGATCTTAATGAGCAAAAAATTGTTCTCTGTTTGGACATACACCATGCGTACAAAATATAAAAAAGTTTTTAAGAATATGTTCTAATGTTCTTCATTATAGACTGGTAAGGAAGTTATATCGCCACACAAATTATAAAGTTAAGACACCGAAAATATACACTTTTTACATATTGGCGAAAAACACCTTGCATATTAAAATTAAATATTCATTATACTTTATTCTAAATCAAAACAACATCAGCTATTTTTCTACAATTTTATGATGATATTATTCAGTGTAAAATGCAAAGAAATCTTAAGCTCCTGGCAGCAGATTCGTAACCTTACGACAGTGTCATATCTCATTTCAGATCATAACAGCTATTAATACTAATAGTTGTAAATTCAGGTCTGCAGTTTTCCTAAGATTATTTACTGTTTATCATTAAATATTTAAGTGAAAAACAATGAAGTTTCCAGTTATCATTTATTTTAACTTTTGGTCAAACAAAAAAGGTTTTCTTAATCAAACATAAATCTATCTTGTTTTAACTCACTTGTGATGAAAAAAACCATAGTTTTAAAAGTGCACAAAATATTAACTTACAGTACGTGTTGAATATTGTCAAGATTGTCTGGCATGGAAGGTCATAAAGAAAACGCAAACTTATTGCTGTAAAAGTATTTATCAAAATGTACATGTTTAATATTGCTTAATTCTGTGTGGTATAACATTTTTTAAGGAAATAATGAAAATTACAACCTCTCAACATTTTCAGTTTATCACAAAAAGTGTCACGTACATAATTAATATTGTGTAATTTTGTGCGGCAAAAAAGTGCCTTAAAAATAAGTGTAATAAACAGTCGCTCGCCATCGCCAGAGGCATCAATNGTAATTTTGTGCGGCAAAAAAGTGCCTTAAAAATAAGTGTAATAAACAGTCGCTCGCCATCGCCAGAGGCATCAATTGCTTCAGGTGCTGGAAACACATGACGGATATTAGTTAATGACGGTACATGTGGGTATGAGCCATAATAATAACTTGGAATAATAATTCTGTACATAATTTCATCACGTAAATTTTCTTTGCAACAAACTTTTTGAATTTGGTGGAGTATGGATATACAGATCGTAACGCTAGTAGATTATGTTTTATCCTCACAAATGTAACTNGTAATTTTGTGCGGCAAAAAAGTGCCTTAAAAATAAGTGTAATAAACAGTCGCTCGCCATCGCCAGAGGCATCAATCGCTTCAGGTGCTGGAAACACATGACGGATATTAGTTAATGACGGTACATGTGGGTATGAGCCATAATAATAACTTGGAATAATAATTCTGTACATAATTTCATCACGTCACTTTTCTTTGCAACAAAGTTTTTGAATTTGGTGGAGTATGGATATACAGATCGTAACGCTAGTAGATTATGTTTTATCCTCACAAATGTAACTTATTTAAAATTGTGGGCTGCGAAGTAAATTTTTTATGAAATCTGTATCTGATAGCTCTTTTCGATACTGTAGCCGAACAGCGTCATGGAGACATAACTTTGTTCATGCTTCGGGTATTACGCCACCGAAAATAGCCCTTGGTGCTGTTAATCATGCAAAAGCTTTAGCAGCTCGCAAGTTCGTGGATATGTGCGAAATGTTCTCATCACTTACCCATTTGGATTACAAGTAGAAATAGCTATAGATTTATGTTCAATTTTGGATTGAATAGAGTCGCTTTCCATTTGACTGTATTCAGTTTCAAAGAATGCATGGTCAATAATTTGTATAGCTGGATGATTTCGTACGACATTATGGCACATGCTAACAATTGTGGAATTTGCCCGCTGCCCAGCACAGCTGTCATGAATAATCCTTACATGCTCTATTCCTGTTTTAGCCTAAAATATATGTGAAGATTTCTATAATCCCGTCGTTTTACTTCAGTCTGATCCGAAGCAAAACAGTGTACATCTTGATTTCCAAGATTGTATACGATGAGGTTGCAAGTTATGTTACATAATACAGGATGAGTATAAAAGAATAACCCAACTTTGAAGACCTATAATATCAAAACCAAACAACCTACAACCTAGATTGACCAATCCAATGAACAGTGGAACCGTGAAGTAAGTTAACTATACATTCATAAATGTTCAATGCGACCATTATGAGCGGCCCGAATGACATCTATGCGATAATCACACTCGTTCTACGCTGTTGTCAGTATTTCTGGTGTTATGGTTTGAATGGCGTTCGTAACTTTCTGATTGAGAGGGTGAGGAGGAAGCAAACTCGCATTAGAAATGGCAATGTGAAGGGGACGGTTTGATGTTTCCTTTATGTCTCAGAACGAGGTAGACGGTGCCTTCATGTCTAAGCTGGCTTTTAGCGATGAAGCGACGTTCCATACAAATAATAAGGTGAAACGGCACAACGTGCGTATTGGGGTCAGCAGCCTCCTCATGAAACCATCGAACACGAGCGCGCTTCCCCCAAAGTAAACGTGTTTTGCGCTCTATCCAAAGACACTGTTTACAGCCCTTGCTTTTTTCACGAGCTCACTGTTACTGGAATCCCTTATTTGGGCATGCTTACAGAGTGGTTGTTTCCTCAGTGAGAAGAGGTGGTGGAAGACTTCATTTCCCAGCAGGATTGTGCGCCACCCCATTGGCATCTAGCTATTCCCGGATACCTGAACGAGACGTTGCCGCAACGCTGGATTGATCGAGGGGCCCTTGTGACCAGGCTCTTCATCGCTGGCCCCCAAAAAGCCCGGATCTTATCCCGTGCGATTTTTTTTCTATGGGGGTACATAAAGGACCAAGTGTTCCGTCTACCTTTGCCGCCTAACATTGACGATCTCAAAACGATAATAACGACCGCCTTCAAAATCGTAAAACCGGACATGCTGACAAGAAAGTGGAACGAGTTTGATTATTGCGTAGATGTCGTTCGGGCCGCTCGTGGAGGTCGAATTGAACATTTATGAATATATGGTAGACAAACTTCACGGTTCCACGGTTCATTTGATTGGTCAATCATGGTTGTAGGTTGTTTAGCTTTTATATTATATACCTTAAAATTATTGGGTATTCTTTTATACGCATCCTGTAAAATTATTGAGCTGCACCTTTAAAAGTGTTGACAAATGCTAGTAAATAAAAGTTGCGAGACAAGAATGTAGAATAATATTTGGCAGCATCCTTGTCATCTTTCCTGTGCATACGAGAAGATTCTTTGCGTTCCAGATGCTTCTAATGAGGCGTTTCATTATAATTTTGGCCTCTAACAGTTGTCATTTATTTATGTGCTACACATTGTTTGCACATGTCTTGTCATTCGTTTATAGAGGAGCAACTCTATTTGTCGAAAAACCTGCCTGTTCTTTTCCGCTCCAATTTGTTTGTTTCCAGACTCCTCGTACTTCGATCTTCGCATGGTGAACATGGTTACTACATTCAGCAATGATTCTTGAAATTTCTGATTTTATGACTTTCAGCGGTTATGTGACTTCGTGGACGGGAAGGACAGAATATGAGTTTTTATGAACACTTCATCATTGTAATTAAGTTTTGTTTGTGGTGTCTTTTTTTTTTTCTCTGTTATTCTTTTGCATCACCACTAACGGTGAAAGTTGTTTGAAGGCACCTCTTACAATCCTTTCACTTATACTCAGTATGTCCAGATATAACTATCTAGAAAAACATTATTTTCACCATCGCGAATACGAGGTGAAACCTTAATTTTCTTCATTCTAGAGGGTCCACCAGAATAGTTTTCCTTGCTGTTTTATGATATGAAATTTTTGAAAACAAACTGACGCGTCAGTTCGTGGGTTAGTAACTGACGGAACTCTTTGTAAATTTGTTCTCTACTCTCTTAAGTAATGATTGTAGAGCACGGGTGATCCGGACGATTGAGATACTTAGGTTGTTTTAATTGGTCTGGCAGGTACAGTTTTTCCCATACTCTTTACTCTTCTGTTTTCAGCCTTTTCAGTCACTTTGCAATTTTGTTTTCTTTAACTAAGATCATAATTTGCGGTTTCTTCGTTGGCGAAGAAACAGTTGTTGTTTCTGGATGTGTATAGCCATTTTGTGTTTGTTCTGTAGGAATTATTGTAAAGACATAATTTCTTTGTTGGAGAGTTTAAGAGTCAATCTGAAAGACTTGGCATCGGGCCGACCATCGGGCACACTTTTCTTCCGAGTGTGAAATTTCATGTGATGGTACGTGATCGTCAGTCATCACTGCTAATATCACTTGGTTCTTTGGCTTGTTCTCCAACTGCCGTATTGGCTAACATTTTAGCACTGCAAGACGGGATTAAACCCTATTACTTTCACTATCCTCGAGATTTTAATAACTGTATACTCAGGATTGCTGTGTAACCCATCTAAAGTGAGCCTAACCAGACTGCGTCTTCGACTCTCAAATACTTCCGCAGGATTTCTGGTCACAAATATTAGCCTAAAACAAAGAAATATTAAATACAAATGTTATTTGTGTAATGTCTACTAAACGATGCTCATTAACGGCAGCAAAGGCCTGTGACATATTTTGGCACATTACAATTCTGAACAATCAAATATATTAAAAATGAGTGACAGTGTTTATACTACGTACTTCGGTAATTTGCAAAAGAAGAAATGTGTGTATTACATAAATTGCCTATCATTATATTGCCTTGTAAAAAGAAGTCCTTGAATTTATTCTGAACGGCCATTTTGCTCAGTTTACGTAATACAAGTTTGTTTTTTTATGCATCCACATATTCTAAAATTTGGCCAAAGTGTTGTTTACGAAAAAAAATAATTATAAATGTTTCTCATACACCAGCAGCGATAAATNTTCTAAAATTTGGCCAAAGTGTTGTTTACGAAAAAAAATAATTATAAATGTTTCTCATACACCAGCAGCGATAAATACACGAACTGAAAAGACACAGCAAATAATCATATAACCTTTATTCACTTCGCACATGGATTCACAACAGACAAAAGTATGCGAAGGCACAATTTATCAACATAACCTAAAAATCAATAATAATTTCTTAATGTAATTTTTTTGAGAAATCACAATCTAAAATACTTCAATTATCCATAGGGAGAGCATTGNTTCTAAAATTTGGCCAAAGTGTTGTTTACGAAAAAAAATAATTATAAATGTTTCTCATACACCAGCAGCGATAAATGCACGAACTGAAAAGACACAGCAAATAATCATATAACCTTTATTCACTTCGCACATGGATTCACAACAGACAAAAGTATGCGAAGGCACAATTTATCAACATAACCTAAAAATCGATAATAATTTCTTAATGTAATTTTTTTGAGAAATCACAATCTAAAATACTTCAATTATCCATAGGGAGAGCATTGAAGAGATATAAATGTTCTTATTTCCTTACATATATATATATAATAACATTGTATGAGGTAGAGTGAAAAATTAATATTCTGCCCTACCGTTTCACCCACAGAGCTACAGTTATCTTGCTGTACTTTTTATACACTAGATTTATGTCTGTGGCCCTACACGCGTGTACAACACGAAGCAGCTATTAGTTCCCTTCACCGATGACCTCTTTCTGTACTGCATCAGTGGTTCAGCTCTCATGTACTATGATTATTAGTTGCTAGGTAAGTTAAGGCTCCCGTCTACCTGGCGCTTGAACTGTGTTGCAGTGTGTTCCAAATACACGTTTTTCAACGAAACTATTAAGCGTGCGTCCAACGTGCTGATCTACGAAAAGAACACACACTTCAGACGAGAGCTGTTAAGTACTTTCAAAATATCACGTACGTTAGAAACATCAATTCAGAGTACTCCAAAACCGCAAAAAACGGCCTTTCCAAGGCGCTGTAGCTCAAAATACACGCATCAGATACATATAAAACTACTATAGGGGTCTGCACTGAACCTTTCTAAAGACTTTCCACTAATAAAATAATGTGGTCACCACTGAAAGTCCCATAGGTACACGCAGCACGACGAGAACACTGCACGCCATTTCAGAGCCTTGCGCTTAGCGGCGATGGCGTACTTGATGCGCGTGGCAGTGTCGCCCTTATCGCTCCCGCGCTTCTCGGCCAAAAAGTGGGAAAAAGTTCCAGGTAGACGGGGGCCTTAATTCTGGAGCAGACCACATAGAGCTGCCCAAGCGGAAAGCAGTCATCCCTCAAATCTCTATTTGCCACCTTTAGGGACTGTCCCTGGACCTCACTTATATTAATAGCGAAACAAGCCTTAAGAGGTAATTAACGTATATGAATTATAAACG
The DNA here is from genome assembly GCA_002778355.1 of Clitarchus hookeri. Classification (NCBI taxonomy): domain Eukaryota; kingdom Metazoa; phylum Arthropoda; class Insecta; order Phasmatodea; family Phasmatidae; genus Clitarchus; species Clitarchus hookeri. The sequence continues at coordinate 146,449 of NQII01003229.1, read as the reverse complement.
GTACTGTGATTGAATGAATTATATGTGCGTTATGAAATGTTATTCCTCCGTGCAGATTCAGTGAGGACCGTGACGTCGATTATACATCATTAACAAAAGTTTACTTAGAATCTGGTGCTATTGAAGTGTTTTGACAGTAGCATTTAGGGAGCCCCAACTTTGAGGATAAGCTTGTGTTGTGATAGGCCATGAGGGTGGATGCTGTTAAGAACTGCATAGGGTAATGGAACGTATTATCCATTTTTGAACTAATTCAAATTTTGTACGCCATTTCTACCAATCCGAACAACATAAACTATGCTAATGATTTGTTATATTGTTATGTTGTTATTATTGTACTATTATTTAACGATTCTCTTCAAAACTGCAGAAAAATATTTTATAAACTAATTTTTGTCTTCTGAGCATTTCAAGTTGTAATATTACTGGTATATATTCAAAATACGTTAAATATTAAGGAATTGAATAAAAGCTCAGGTTTGTCGTAAAACGAATATGCTTTAAACACTTCTTTAGAACTCGATAAGGAAAATAACACAACACGATGTACCTATTTCACTGATCCAGCAATCTACGAAAATAAGCTCTTTATTTATTGATCCTGCTCAGTTCCGATAGCTTTTTCTCTACTACAGTACACAAAATTAAACAATTTTCTCAGTAAGATAATGGTTTGTTTAATTTCTTTTCATACATTCATTTTGATAAGTTTTTATAAAACACGTTGTTTTGAAGGTTACAGGCATGAAAATTACGCAATTAAGGTACCATATTTTAGAAAAGACATAATATTTTTTAACTTGTTAGTGACTAAAAAAATATTAAAAAAATTATTAGGCATTTATATAGTCTACATTTAAAGGTAATAGCAAAACGATATCTAATCTCTTAGGTACTGAGTGATTCTTGAGTCGTTGCACATGTTTTTTTTTTTCGCGCTTTCCGCTTTCTTAGCTGTTGACTGTAAAAAATCCCTGAAATTAAATTTTGCCATCTTTGCCAGCTATCTTTTGCAGATAAAAGCACAATTATATCACATCAGGTTATAAGTTATTGAGAAGTCCTCATAAATGCATTTTACGCTTTACATCATGTTAGGGGCTAAATAAAAAAAAATTCTGAAATTAATTTTAATTTTTTTGTGTAGGCTACCTTTCGAAGCTAAGAGTTCAACTAGGATGTTTCTCTTCGGATAAATGAGGTATTAAGGAGTCCTAGAAAAACGATTTTACCCCTTTTCACCCACTTTCGAGAAATATTTTGTCAATGAGAGCCTAACTCTAAGTGGAAGCCCTCTCTAAATTTTCATGTGTTTTCGTTAAGTGGTTCTGGCTGTGCATTGATGAAAGTGTGAGTAAGTCAGAAATTTAATTTTATTCATAGATATTATTTTAACCGGATGCCTTGTCAAACTAGAATAAACAGCCCACTGTTGTTTTCCTCATAACGGTCAAATTGATTTTCATTAAATTATCTGGAAATAGTACGTACACATATTTACCATGGTTAAAATTGCTTGTCCTCACAGTTTTGTAAAATTGATGTTGTTGATTGTTAACCATTGTTTTTATGTTGTTTCGTAAGCAAATTATGTTCAATGACATTGCTTATATGGAAATAATTTTATGCATTGGTGTTAAAATCAAAAGGTTATATATAAAGAGTAATTTTATATCACTCTTAGAAAACTTTTACTGTAGCAAAAAATTGTAGATAACTTTTTCTATTTAATAACATTATGATTGTAATTTTCAGAGGCAGTAGAGAAAATGTACAAAAAAATGGTTTGCACGTTATAGAGAATTTAAGATGTTATCCTTTGCTAAGCCGTATTGAATTACGACATTTTTAATGTTGGTACATAACTAGAAAACTATTTGCTATGTTCCTTGATGATAAACTCTAGCGTAATTCAACGGTGGTGGCAAGCTTAAGATAACGATAACTACTCTGATTGAAAATCATATTCGGCAATTTGAAAGCAAAAGGACAGATTTCCTAGCCAATGAGTGTAAAGCACCCATTAAACTTATATCAACCAGTGATGCGTCTATACTAAAATATAAAATAGTTGTTGTTTGTTCTTTGCTCACTGTTAAGTTCAAATTATACAACATTAAATTCACTAGAATTACAAACAATTAAGTATGGAGAAAGCAATCCAATATTTTTCGTATCGAATTGCATGAAATATAAGTAAGTACTCCTACAGGTATCAAACGTAACGAGTATAGTGTAGTAGTTTTATTTTAACTATGTTTTTGCGGAGTTTTAAGTTGTAAATCATTTATCCTTCTTCCGGAATATGGAAAGCGCGTTTTCTAGGTCTCTCGGGAGGTAATTTATGACTGTAAACCCAAGTTGGCAAACACATTCTTTGTCACTGAAACAGTTTTAAAGGATGCCTGAAGCAAATTATTTTCATTTGTTTTTGACGCATGTAAATATACAGTATATGCATAGATAAAAACATTAAACGATCATACTTTCCTAATGTAAAATAAAATTTCAACGTAAAAATGTATATTAATGAGTACAATTTGGTCATACTTTTCTGGTATCCAGTAAATAATTTATGGAAAAGAGAAGCTAAAAGTAAACTTATATTCTAACAGTTGTGTACTTATGAGGATTGTGAGGCAATGTATTTTGAATGTGAGCTGTGTGGCTGTGGCTGGCGGTCTTCGGCTCGACTCGGACGAGCTCTACGTTCTTCGGCTAGTCTCAGGTTAGCTGAGCTACCCGAAGGAGCTCAGCAGTTGTAAGCCCACTAAATCTTAAAGTATATATGTAATTTTCTAGTAGCCATAATACTTTTAAAGGTAGTGCATGTCATTTCAAACATCTGTATTTATTATTAGATTTAAAAAATATTTATTTTTTAATTATTAATTTTACCAATTTGTACTGAAATTATACATAAGGTATTCCAGAATCATGCAAAGTCTCTCATTTAATTATTACATTTCCAGTCCCCTTTCTTGAAGACAAGCTAATACAAAATGCCAGAATGTGCAAATAGTTCGTTGTCTCGACTGTTTTGTAGGCATAATTGTGGTACTCAGAATTTTTTTCATGTTTGTATATATGACTAAACGAAGCCCTAAATACTATTGGCAACCACCTGCCCAAGTATGATATAACGATTATACGGGTCATTTTAGGCATACTTGGCGTTAATTGAAATGCCAATAATGCTAGTCCCTTGAGATTTGGAATCTACGAAGGTTAAAGTCAGTCTTAACTTCCATGCTCTTCTCAGATATTAGTCCTTCGATCAATCCTAATCCTTCGATGATTCTCAATTTCTTAATTATCCCAATTAATCCATCAATCCCAATACCTCAATCAATAGCAATCCACCGCAATCAGCTACGCAAGCTTTCTATCAATCTTTCATTTTTCCAATAATTTTTCGCAATTCTTCCACCAATCTTTCAAAATCCTTCCATCAATCCTAATCCTTCGATCAATCTCAATACTCCGCAATCAGCACCGAAATGAGCTCAGATTTCAAACTTTGTATCAATATTTAAATATTGCCATCAATCTTCAAATATTTCCATTAAATTTTCGCAATCCTTACACCAATATTTTGCAATCCTTCGATCAATCACAATCTTACCATTAATCAAAATCCTTTCTTCAATCTCAATCCACTGCAATCAGCTCCGAACGATCTGCAATCTTCGCCAATCATCATCAATCTTTCAATCTTTCCATCAGTATTTCGCAATGTTTCTATCAATCTTTTGCGATCCTCACCAATCAGCACTGCATGTACCGCGATCAGATTCACGTCACTCAGCAATATTTACCAATCCTCTCCAATATTCAAATCCTTATATCTATCATTCGCAAACTTTCCATCAATCTTTTAATCTTTCCATCTACCTTTCGCAATCTTTCCATCAATATTTCGCAATCTTTCCATCAAACTTTCGCAATCTTTCCATAAATTCCACAGTCTTTCTCTTAAACTTCCAATCTTCCTTTCAATCTTTGGAACAATTCCAATCGCTATATCGATTCTTCATTCAAGCAATCGGTATGTCCCCTCATATGTGTACTGAAATTACTTACGTTCGCCGACTATTTCCAAAATTTGTATAAGAGGGAAAAAACCTTATGTTTCGTATGCAGTCCACTATTCATGTATTTTTCACTTAAAGACTTCATTAATATTCTGTATGCGGATGTTTACCTTAATAGTTTAGTGAACATAGTACAAATTTAAAGGTGTAAAGGATGGAAGGATTCAACTTTAAAAAATTTATTGAAGAATAATTATTTAACAATAATAATTTATTATTTTTGTAATAACAGTTTCAAAACAAAATAGTTTTACACATCATGCAATATATCCCCTCATTTTCAGTTACCTAATTATTGAAGATATCTCGTTAATGTGAGAGAAATCTCCACCTTGGAAAGCAACCCAATATCTGAGTCTATCAACAAGTTCATTCCGGTCTTCGGGAAATACGTAGCCCGTATTCTCAGCGACTTCTGCCTTCTACATGTCGTTTTTTGTAGCAAATGTGGTAGTGGTGTGTCAGTGCATCGAGAAATACGCCATCGTCTTCTGCTCCATCACTGTCTTAATGACCATTATCAATGCAGTCTTCGTGATCGTCTTCACCTCCTGTTCCATCTTCAATAACAAGTTTACTGTTCTATGTAGGATTCGCATGGACATCGTAAGTATTTACAGCCGACAACCATTTGTTTTGAAGTACGCCGACTTCACGCAAAAGTCTTGTAAATGTACATTCCATACAATCCTACGGTACTGCACTCATTACGTCTATATCATTAACTGTCACATCATTATAGACTGACAAATCAGTACCCGCCAATGCAGCTTGCGTTATTGACAACATCACTTGCTGACCTCCAGTAGACGAAACCTTGCAGATCTCCACGTGTTGCTTCAAATATCGTCTTCTATAAACTGCACGGGCTCAATATGTCCTATCTTCCTCTTGCGAAAAGTTCCTACAGGTGACTCTTTCACGTCGACGAGCATTTTGACAATAAGTAAAAATCCGATCGCAGAATCGGCACAGTACACCATCAGGCAGCGATGATGCAGGTCCCGTCTCCATGCTCGTTGAGGTTAAACGCAAGCCTTCCTATTCACAATTCATCTTCACTGTATAGCGAAAGAATGCTTCCAAATCTATGTTAATTTCTCGACGTCTGAACATCAACTAATATATCAGCGTGCGTCAGCACTTTATATATACTTTCTCCTATCACTAAAAAAAAAACGTCAGATTGTTCAAAAATCCACGAGAAAAATTACATCTTTACCATTTCAGGCTTTGAACTCAGGGTCCCTTCGCCATTCCCACCCGAGGTTTATTGCTTAAAATTCTGCACAAGCAGCATATGAATACTAAACAGTAAAAAATAATGTAAAAACATAATTAATAAGTTTTTAAAATTCGCACCGTTAGTTAAATTGCTAACTTAAAATTTTTTCTGACTCCAGGATTATTCTTGTACTACTTCCGTTTTGCCTTCATTATTTATTATTCCCTTCGCTGGGGCAAAATAACCCATTTTTTGTAAGTCCGGCAAAAAAGTATTTTTTTAATAGTTTTGGGTACCGAACTTTAGGCTCCTACGACATGCCTAGCAGATGGATATTAATTGAATGATTATATTAGGTGCGTATAAAATCGTAAGCAGACAGATAATGAAGTACAAAGTTAGTTAAAAATTACCCGAAACTCGTGCCACTAATAAACTTTCCAACGTATTATTTCATTACGACTCCAGAACTATTGAGTTTGGCTTTCCTAATATATTCGTCCCGTTGCTGGGTAAAATCAGAGATTTATTTCTAAGTTTGATTGAAAGTCATTCTTTTTATGATTTTGGGTCTCAAACTGGGGGCCCCTACCTCATGCCTAACCGTTTAATATGACTTAAATGTATATATTAAGGAAGTTAACAAACAGAAAATTACGCACGAATATCCTTAAAAATGATTCGAAACTCGGACCATAATAACATTGCAAACCTCTTATTTCATTTCGACCCCTGAATTATTACCCTAAAACTCTCATTTCGCCCTCGTTATATATTCCGGAATCATCATCACATAGCAAAGGGAAAACAGCATATTTCTTTTTCTAAGTACGATTGGAAATTATTATTTTTAATTTTCGGGTCTCTACGTCATGCCTAAACGATGGAGATTGCTTCAATGTATATATTAGGTGCGTATAAGCACGTAAACTTGCAAAAATGTACGTACAAAATTCGTTAAAAATTATCCAAATCCCATGTTGGTATTCGAACTTTGGGGCTTTTATCAGTATATATCATCTTTATTATTACTTCAAAAATTGTCTAACAGCTTACTTAATGTGTGTCCATCTATTTATCTCAAATTTATTCCAGTCTTTTTTTATAGTATCACTAGGGTGGTTCTTCCGTGGAAACCAGTAGATAGGTTTGGAGAATTAGTGCGCTTGTATCAATGTATTTTTAATTCTATTTATAAAATATTTTTATAAAATAATAATTTTTACTGAAATACATTTTTTATTAAAATATTGGCTACGTGTTATTAGCAAGGGGTTTGGAGAAGATAGAGGTGGGGTGGTGGGTTACGAGATTCTCAGAATGTGGGGGAGTGAGGTGATGGGTGTGGTGCTAATTATTATTTACTGAAATACATGATTATTTATTTAAATATTAGTTATGTGTTTTTGCCAACAGGGAGCGGGAGGGGGGTGGTGTTGAGTTTGACGGGTGGTTTGATGGGGGGTTACGGGGGGTTAGGTTAAGGGTGTGATGTTTGAAGAGTGTTGATGGGGGCCTCCAACATGGACGTCTCACGCCTCCGACCTTCTGTGATGTGTCAATCGCAGGCGAGTAATCCGTAATCCCATGCATGATACTTGCGCCTGACTTCCCCAAACCTACTATATGGTTTCCATGGAAGAACTACCTATGTGACACTTCAATGAATAGTGATGGAAAACATTTGGTATAAAAGTAGGGTGGATGGAAAATTTTATTGAGGCTGTTCGACAAATTTTGAACTAAGAATCAACATTATATATGAAGATATAAGGTGCAAAGCTCTAATACCGACCTGTGCATTACATCATTTTTTTACGAAATTTTTTAATGAATTTCTGCATTTTTTTGTGCTTATACGCACCAAGTATATAAATTTCAGCAATATCAATATGTTAAGCATGTCGTTGAGGCACTCAGTACTAGACCCGAATTAATTAAAACAATTATTTTCTGGCGGACTTTGAAATAATTTAGTAATTTTGCCCCAGCCATGGGAAGAATAAATAATAAAGACGAAACGGAAATTTTAGATGAATAATGCTGGAGTCGGATGAAATCAGAGGTTTTAAATCATATTAATGGTGCGAGTTTCAGGAGCCTATCAATGATATTTTATTATTACGTGCTTATACGCATATAATANGAAATCATATTAATGGTGCGAGTTTCAGGAGCCTATCAATGATATTTTATTATTACGTGCTTATACGCATATAATATAATCATTCATTTAATATCCATCTGCTGGGATTGTTGTAGGGGCCTTAAGATCAATACCCAAAACTATTAAGAAAATACTTTTTTGCCGGACTTACAAAAAATTGGTTATTTTGCCCCAGCGAAGGGAAGAATATATAATGAAGGCAAAACGGAAGTAGTAGAAGAATAATCCTGGAGTCAGAAAAAGTTTTAAGTTAGCAATTTAATTAATGGTGCGAATTTCAGAAGCATATTAATGATGTTCTTACATTATTTTTTGCTGTTTAGTATTCATATGCGCTTTGTGCAGAATTTGAAGCAATAAACGTCGCGTGGGAATGGCGAAGGGACCCTGAGTTCGAAGCCTGAAATCGTAAAGATATAATTTTTCTCGTGGAATTTTAAACAATCTGACGGTTTTTTCGAGCAATAGGAGAAAGTATATATAGAATACTGACGCACGCTGATATCTTAGTTGATGTTCAGATGTTGAGAAGTTAACATATATTTGGAAGCATTCTTTCGCTATACAGTGAAGGTGAATTGTGAATATGAAGGTTTGNAGTGAAGGTGAATTGTGAATATGAAGGTTTGCCTTTAACCTCAACGAGCATGGAGCCGCGACCGGCATCATCGCTGCCTGATTTCCAACTGTGTCGATTCTGCGATGGGTTTTTAACTTTTGTCAAAATGCTCGCCGACTTGAAATAGTCACCTGTACGTAATCCTTTTCGCATGAGGAAAAATAGCGATATTAAANTGCCTTTAACCTCAACGAGCATGGAGCCGCGACCGGCATCATCGCTGCCTGATTTCCAACTGTGTCGATTCTGCGATCGGGTTTTTAACTTTTGTCAAAATGCTCGCCGACTTGAAATAGTCACCTGTACGTAATCCTTTTCGCATGAGGAAAAATAGCGATATTAATCCCGTGCAGTTTATATAAGACGATATATTGAATGAACACATGGAGATCTTGAAGGGTTCGTCTACAAAATATATGTAATTGATTTCAACCTATCTTGGTATACTGGGAATATAGAGTCTTCGAATATACTACTACATACATTTGTTGACCCCACTTATGACGATTGTAAATATATTGTTCCTTCTCCTACCGAGAAACGGCATGTGACGACTTAAGTTTCCTCCAGTTAACAATACACTGCATAATATGTTCAGAGAAGGCGAGGGAACTATGGTCAACACTAACCACAAACAGTGTTCCGTACAATCGGATTGTATGACATTAACATATTCTAAACTGGAAGGCGAACTTAACGAACTTGGAAAATATAAAGCAACCCCAGTAGCTGTGAAGAATAATGTTGCCAACGATACTCCTCCTTGAAAGGAAAGGACACTCGTTGATGTTTGTGCTGCTGTGTGATGTGTTTGCTGCTCCCTAAATTTTCAAACGTACTTATTTTAAACTTGGAAGGAAATGTTTTTTAAAAATGATTGTCTATGCCTTTGGTGAGAGGGGATGCATGGGATCCTTCACTGTGAATATCGCATACCGTGAGGGGTAGCGGAGTGGTTTTAACTTTTTTGGGGGGGTTTTCGAACCATGCTTACTTTAGAGAAAGCTGCATAATCCATCTGTGCATGGCCCTTTTTTTCTGCAACATAAAATTTAAAATAATATTTTACAGAATGTGTGTATGCATTTTGTTTAGAGGCGTAGGGGCATTCGGTGATTGATTTTTCGTTACTATTTACCCCAAATTACACTCTTGGTAAGCTTTTTTTCGTGTTGTTTATTTCCAGATTGACGTTTTACAGTATATTCTTTATCTTGCCATTCGATTAAAATACCTTCCTTTCGTTGAATGGTTCAGGTTTCCTCAGCTGTTTTCGAGACATATATTTAATTTCATTGGTTGTGTGTTTATGTGGAGAGCCAACAGCGATTTTTTCCCCGATTTGAGCTTAACATGTGCAAATATCCTTCGAATACCTGCTCTCGTTGTGGAGGCATAGATATTAAGACTATGATGAAATGCAGTTTGTGCGTCCACGAAAACGTTTTCATTAACCAGCCCAGGCCCTGCCACGATTCTCGGGCGTAACGGTTGCTGTCACGATGACTGTACACGATGGTTTTTGATAGGCGAAGGTTCTACACCTAAGCAGGTTTATGCATGCCTCTGAAAATTATTGCGCCTAGCAAATGCCATGCCACATTTAACACTCTTGTATGTCACTCGATCTGCATTATTTGGACATTAATACTTTTCATGCTTTCGAATGCATTTGGTGAATGCCAACGAAGTGTTACACACGCTCGACGGGTACTGAGTTACCGTCTTTGCAAATAAGATAAGTGGCAAATATATAAATCATAAAAAAAACCAAGTTTAAGTGCCGTATTCTATGAGGTTATACATTCCTCCAGGGACTAGCAGGCCCGAACTGATAATCCAAATTTGAGCATACATGTAATTTTGCGGGAAAATAAATGCGTATTTCGTGCACGCTTGAAAATGCCCTGTGACCTGATCGAATTAAATATCTGAACTTACCACTCATAATGCTAAAATACGAGGGGTGACAGGGCGATCTGTCTTTTTTGGCATCAGACGTGAAACTGTGGCGAAGGTCGACATTTTTCCATTATATACTTTCCCCACACCAGCACGCTCTGGCGGACAATATTGAAAACAAGAGCGGTAGTGGTATAGGATTAAGCTAGGGTGAATAATTGTTCGGTCTAAAGTGGTTTGGTGATGTGTTACCAAATAATTACACAATTTCAATCGTAACTTTATTAACATTAAAACGAAAAAAACATTTTGATCGGTTTTAATGAAATTTTTAATGCTTATGATTATTGATATATCACGTTATGCTAGTAGGTATACCACTGTTAGAAAAAAAAAAATTTAATAGGACGAAAACTTACATATATCTTATGTCTATGAAACAAATATGAATGACGAAAGCACACTTTGCCACTGCATCGACAAAATGAAGGGGTACTGTTATCTCGCCTGGCAGTGAAATAAAGAAATTAACGCCACATATATATTGAAAATAGAATCCAATGCGAATGGTGCTGACAGCACCACCTATACTTTAAAAACATAAACAAATATGGCTGTTGCCTGGTGGCTAAATAGGCAGCTCGCCGGGTGACGAAATCGGCAACTAATACACTAGCGCTACCTAGGTTTCGAAAATATAGACAAGTGACAAACAGAAAAATCAAGATGGCGTGTTGAGCATAGGCAAAAGAGAACGTCAGCTCGCCTGGTAGCTAAATTGAGAAGTAGGCACTGCCTGGCGGGTAATTTGGTAATTAATTCTCTATCGCCATCTAGGTGTTGAAAATGTAAACATATGAAATCCAAGATTGCCCCCTGAAGCAATGTATAATCTAATAACAAACGAAAAACTCATCGAGATGGCTGCATCCGATGGAATCAGCAATGTAGGCGGGTTGAAGGGGGTGGGATAATTGGACAATTAAATATTTTGGAATGGGGTAGTGCGAAAGTGACTAATTGTTAGCGCGAAAGTGAGTAATTGGAGGTGGGGGTGGGGCATTTGGGCAATTAAATATATTGGAAGGCAAGTGGTGGGGGTGACGGCCTACCAATTAAACAGCCAATAGCAAATGGCGAGGGTCAGTCGTCTTATAGATTGGGGAGTGGAGGACCTTCGATATTGTTATTTATTTAAATAACTTTTAATACAAATTTGTAAATTTTAATCATAAATTAAAATATTTTTAATAGTAATTTTTATTTTTTTTATTTTTTTATATATTGTTTTTGTTTTTTAGGGGGTTTTCAAGGTCGAAGGTCGCCGGGATCAAGGTCAAAGGCCACAGGTGTCAAGATAAAAAGTCACAAGTGTCAAAGACAAAGGTCAATATCAATGTCATATGGATGCACGTTGGCCACCGGCCGACCGGAATGACAGAGTACGAACAGCTTTGACGCTCCGGTCCCAGGTCCCGATGTGCCAAAGTCCCCATAATCCCTCAACTTTCTTAGCAACGGAATAATATGATTTCTATCTATTGAAGTTCTTCATGTTAGTGACCGTACAGTTTCGTCAAAACTAGAGATAGCGTGAGGTTTCAGGACGGAATGGGAGCTTCATTTTAAATATTGTGTCCTGGCCAAACTTTACTATACTTAGGCAAGAAAACACATGATGCAAAGAACCAGAGTAATATGAAGAAATATATCACAAATATCAATTATTAGAGAATACATTTGGAAGGGTTTTAATATGGTTAATTACAAAAAGACGCTGAACAGTTCATATCTTGTGCTACTTTATGGCCAATTATAATTTAAACCTATTACAATTCTGTTTAAAACCTTTAAATAACATTTTAATTGCTAATTACACAAAATATAAACCAAAGACGTGATTAACTATCCCTTCTTCAAAATGTGTACTCCTTTACGAACAGCACGAAAGATACCCCAAAGCCTATGTAAACGTTGTGGTGAGGATTTAAAATAAGAGAATTTTCTCTTGCATAAAACGTTTATTGCAAATTGAGGCCTTTAACATTTTTATGTTACGCATATATTGGATTCTGCAATATATCGTCATCACATTCATTTGAGGTGGATTCTACACCAAATTACTTGAGACTAAGAATCTCTGTGAAATATATTTTGTGGAGATGGTTCTGGGTGAGTGAAATGGTAGTTCATATATCTAATTTTGTGGCTTTCCAGGTCGCTTTAATTCCTGGGTTGCTAAGAAAAGTTGTGCACATACTTTATGAAAAACCTTTTATTTTATTGCGCAATGGTTTCCTTCTTTGCATTTTTATGTGATGGTTAAACTCAAATATTTGTACTTTAAAAAATATTATTTGGGAAATTCAAATTTATAATTATATGTAAGACAGTGATAAGAGATATCAAGGGGTATTCAATTTTACTTTAGGAATATATATATTATATTTAAAAAAACAGAATTTGAATATATGATTGAAATCACGAATTTAGGAATTAGTTAAGACTATTTCAAAATTAATGCCAGTTCACGTATGCGTTTATGACTGGCGTTCACAAAGTATAGTAATGTCCACAAAATTGAGATAAATTTTTATATTCATATTTAGAGGGGAGCATGCAACATTTCCGTTCAAAATAGTAAAGCGTAGTTAAAAGTAAGAGTTTGAACTAAAATACGTAAAGGCAATTCGTGTATTGTTCATGTTGATGTGACAGTTGCCTTCCAGCGACGGTAGTAAAAAACTTTTGCTTTGAATACATTTTTTTTTTTTTAGTTTAGTAGAGGCTGTATTCAATACCACACACTGAAGTGGAAGGTACATATGTCTTAATATGGACTGAAGGAAATCTAAATATATTTTAAATAAGACTATAGTAAAAATATAATTTATATAATTTAATTTTTATTATTTTAATTAAAATATATTTTGTGTAACTTTAAATGTTCCCCTAAATAATTTTCTTAGTCTGGCATTTTCCTGAAATTTTGGGTTGAGAAACACCTGCCGGTTACTCAAGTTCACGCAAAGCTATCTTACTGAAGCTGAGGTAACACAAATCCATTTTGATCGATGTCTATGACCACTGATACATCCACAATCCTATATCGTACTTTAGAATTGATAGAGTCGTACCCCTTCCAGGCAATATGTAAGAGGCCATGATTTAAATCCTTATAGTGTTAGTTACATACAAACTATACTTATATTTAAGAGCACTCTGACATTGACAAAATTGGCTTAGTTACCGCCAAGATTATAATTGTTTCTGCTAACAATTATTATATTTAGGATTTTTGTTTATTTTATTAACTGACCTACACCTCAGCCATAAACAGATTTACAACAAATAATAGAAAATTTTGTATTAATTATTTTTGTCAGCATTGGAACAAAAGAACTGAAAAAAAAAATACATGATAGCAACATTAAAACCTTTTACCATATATGTTTCAATTACTTACATTACAACCACATCTTTATATCACAACTACCTAATATAAAATGTTTCATCATCTAAACATAAGTAATTACAATTAAGGAAAAACACAATCACTATGACATTACTATAGACTTCTGTATGCTATGAATTTATTTAACTTCTGGTTGGCGAGCCATCCACAGTTTGCATGCTATGAAAATTAATTATTGTCTTAAAATAGCTGTAACGTGAACGGGGGTCTCATATATTGTATTTTGTGACGCTTGAAATCTCCTTGGTTAGCTGCAAGCTCTATTAATTTGTACCGATCAAGTTTTCGTTCTTTGCACATTTCTATTTTTCGACATGCATGTGTAATACAAGTGTTTTGTAAGCAAATGCTCTTGAGAATCAAAATAATGGGAGTATTTCCAGTTAGACACGAAGAGCAAAATCCACGAACTGTAAAGTTCTAATAAAGATAAAAGTTCACCTGTAAACAAATAGAATAGATGTCTACCATTGAAATTTTCCGAATTTGTAAATTAAAATTTTGTTAGTTTAATTTTATAAAATTTTATTATAATTTTAATATTAATTTTAGAACCAGTACAAATTTTGAAAAAGGAATGCAATTTCTAGTCGTACTAACTTATATGAAGAATGTTGGTTTTTAATACGAATCACTGACTTCTGTAGTGCATCTGTTAAATAAAATTCAGTATAATGTGTATATTCTGCCAGCGATTTTACAGTTCGAGGCAAAGATATATTCTCATTTACTGCCATGTTATCGATATTATTTTCAGTGTTGTAGGTAATAGTTTATTTAATGGTGTTGAATTCTTAGGTGTAATTTGACAAATAGAAAATTTTGTAGATCTAATGGAGGAAACACTGCATTATTATACTGGGTTTTTTCCTTCCATATTCAGTAAAAGGGAAATCAGGAATGAGTACAATAAGTAATTTATTACTTAAATTTTTGCCTGCACAGTTGTGTATGTCAAAGAAATATTGCTTGGCATGTCATAAAGTGGCTCTTACAATACCAACGAATGTCAAAACCTACACCATTTAGAATATCGCCTACAACATTAATAATTTGCTCGCCTTTGTGACTAGCATTAGGAATACCTTTTTCTAAATATTTCAGCAAATAAACCGTTATCCTTAGTACACCTGAAAATTAAAAGGATTTCACCAATCTTTTTTGTATGTTATGTTGTCAGTATATTATTAGAAATGTATATGGAGATTCTTTATGTCAGTAGCTATTTATTTTTGTTCACGTTTAGATATGTAATGAAATAACTCCTAGGTGGTCACTTTAGATGTGTAAAATAGGTTACTAAGTGATATCAAGCTNATTTGCTCGCCTTTGTGACTAGCATTAGGAATACCTTTTTCTAAATATTTCAGCAAATAAACCGTTATCCTTAGTAAACCTGAAAATTAAAAGGATTTCACCAATCTTTTTTGTATGTTATGTTGTCAGTATATTATTAGAAATGTATATGGAGATTCTTTATGTCAGTAGCTATTTATTTTTGTTCACATTTAGATATGTAATGAAATAACTCCTAGGTGGTCACTTTAGATGTGTAAAATAGGTTACTAAGTGATATCAAGCTNGTTTAGATATGTAATGAAATAACTCCTAGGTGGTCACTTTAGATGTGTAAAATAGGTTACTAAGTGATATCAAGCTTAATTTTGCAATCAGGCTACCTGGAAATAAATACAATTTTGTTGTTTATTCAAGTATAATAAAATAATTCCAATCGTGAATGGTTCCAAATTTTGGCAAATTTGTGGAAATTATGGTTTTGTTTAATACACTACATCAGGATAAATAGCTGCACTTCAGAAACTTATCTCTTCTTCCACTTGCTCAATAATTTACTGTCTTAACGGTTTGAAGCACCTTACTTTCTTTATATGAACTCACAAATTTTCCTTACAAAAAGAGATTACTGAAGGCATTTTCCAATATTAAAATCCTTTAAACGGGAACTTTTATTCCATCGCTTATTCACATAAAAAGAGAAGAGAGGCACTACAGAAAAAAACACACTGTGCTCAAAGAGTATATTGATTAAGTTTTATAAATTGTTCCCATTTTCAGGTCAACTTTCAGACATAAGGGACAGACCTTTCTTCGAACTCTTTCTTTGAATATGTAAGTGTTACATTTTTTTAAAGCTGTAATTGACAAAATATTCATGCGGGGTTTTCATACATATTACGGCAGACGAGAGTAAGAGATCAAAACATGGAAAATTTCACCTTTGTGGTCGTTTGCTATTTAAAAAACAGACTTAATGTAATTTTATTTACATCTCTCGGCTCAGAAGCCATGAGTGAATACTAAAACTGGGTAATTTCCTTTCCTTTATGAGCGATAAATTCTGCAAACTCTTT
Source organism: Clitarchus hookeri (assembly GCA_002778355.1). Lineage (NCBI taxonomy): Eukaryota > Metazoa > Arthropoda > Insecta > Phasmatodea > Phasmatidae > Clitarchus > Clitarchus hookeri. Next base: position 130,595 of record NQII01003229.1, on the reverse strand, counting down.
TTCTCTGCTATTCTTGAGTGGTTGATACGAGATACGTACTCAATATTTTAATTTTCATTAAGAGTTTGGTTAATTCTCTTTCCTTCTTTTTCGTATATTCACTGCCATTTATTATCTACAAACTGCCATTCATAGTGACAAAAATGAGATTACTATGGCACACACATGCAGCACAGAAATACGACACATTTTCTAATGCTGGGACAAATCTACTTGAAAACTCCACAGACCGAAACACGCATTTATATCTCAGTATTTCTATAGCGAGTTTGCGGTCACAGGATAAATTATGTATCATGCGTCGTTACACCACAGATCTTCTGACTTTAACATCGGATCGGATACACGCTCAATCATGGTTATACATTTTTCTTTCAATTTTGGTGCACGTGCTTGCCATGACTATTCTTTCGTAACTGTTAAGAATAGTACATATAATCACTGGTTTCAATTACCAAAATTCCTTCTTCGACGATATCAGTTATATATTATTTCCGTCTCAGAAAAGTTATTACACTTTCGCTCCATTTTTGCCTGACACATATACTCTGTAAATAAACGAGTTAAAAATATTCACGTTTGAATAAAATGACTACTTGTTACAAGGCAACAACTCTGCCATACTAAACATCCCACGTGCATAAAAATATACATTTATAAACAGTGAAATTATTATTTTCCAGAGAATAGAAGTGAAATAAATTTCTCAAAAAGTTGAACATATCTGCACACACATGAAATTACGATGATATTATCCATTATCCAAGGTCAAGTAAATCCGTATGTGACCCACATATCATTTTAATGTTAGAAATGTAAATGAGAGAAACTGGTCAAATCATTCTGAAGACATACTTTCTATTTCATATCTATCATTCGTCTTTGACGTTGTATTCATTTCACGAACGAAATCAAAAAGCCAGAACACTTACACTGAATCGTGTAGCCAAACAATTAGTTTAGCCCAGCAGAAAGCAAGATAGATTATATATTACCAGTAAAACAATGCTTTTAAAAATAAATTGCTGGCGCCATCGCGTGCCTACTAGGTGTATGCAAGAAAAGGGCTCGTCGTTATATAAATAGAACAATTATTATTAATCATTCGCTATAATTCACAGTTCCTGTCATGATTTTACCGATTAATGACTTTTGTGATAAAAAATGTGACTGCATTTAAAAAGAAATTCTTACTAATTACGACGACCTTTGTCAATATCATGGTCGCTGTCAATCCATTACATGTTCGGGTAAGCAAGTCATTAACTTATCAATGCTTTCGACGTTTTGTTAAGTATTAAATGTGTACTTTAGATATTGACACTGAGTAAACCGTTGCTATAAACGAGAACTTGGAGTTCAAAGAGAACTTTACGTTCCCGTTATTGGCAACTATAGGGAAAAAATAAGGAATCTCTGAAAAGTACTTCCCTGATTACAAACATTATATATATATCCACTTTAAGTAAGACACTGGTGTGAAATTGGTGCAATAATTTTGACAAACTAACCCAGAGTTTGTTGCAATAGGGCAACACATCAGTTATCTTCACGTGGGCACCCTTGGAAGCACGTAGCACATCTAGTCGATATTCAATATATGTCCATAACTTAGCCAACATCACAGGAGCGTGAAGGCCAAGCTGTCGGGCCATCACGACAGATCCATAGTCGTGAATGTCGTATAAATGTAAGCACGAACCTCCAAACCCCAATGAGGCAGTGCATCTGGCCGATAATTAAGCAACTGAGGAACAGCAAAGGATTGCAACATATCCACATACATATAAGGTGTGATGTTGTCATAAACGAAAAATAATAGTCCGGTAATTTTCTCATGCAAAAGCGCGTACAAAACATTCACTTATAGACAGTCTCTGGTACACTAACACCTCACCAGGGGGCCCTAAACCCCAAATACGCACATTACGCCAGTTCACTACACCATTGACAAAAAAGTTGCCCCGTCAGAATAAGCAACACGTTAGATACAACCATTAACGCCCTCAATAAGTGATAAGATTTTAGACGTGTCATTGGGCAACGAAGCCCGAAAAATTTGCACTTCGTATGCACGAAACAATAAATGTCTGTATGAGATATAATGAAGATAACTTTTTGGCATCTGCAATTCACGTGAGGTGCTACGCACTGATTTCTTGGGACTTTGCACAAAAGAATGTCTCACTGCTCCCACCCTTTCAGCTGAGGTCCATGGTCGACCAGTTCTCAGTAAGTAAGAAATAGATCCTGTATTCTTGAATTTGCTATACAACGATTTAATGCTCTTGATATTCTTTCCATACGTTGTATGAAAGTTCCTCTGCACTTTTATTGAAGACCGGAACTCGTGGTACCAGAGGACACGCTGNTAAGCTGAGGTCCATGGTCGACCAGTTCTCAGTAAGTAAGAAATAGATCCTGTATTCTTGAATTTGCTATACAACGATTTAATGCTCTTGATATTGGGCGGTATCTTTCCATACGTTGTATGAAAGTTCCTCTGCACTTTTATTGAAGACCGGAACTCGTGGTACCAGAGGACACGCTGAGCTTTTTCCTAGTTTGTGAACACGTACAATTTCCAGGACACTGTAACCGCTTCACTGCAGCGACGTTACTGAAACCTGCAACAATAAACTTGTTTAGCTTTCCAACATTTTGGCACCAGTTTTACAGCTATATCTTGTATATAGTGGATATAAAAAATAATATTTTTATCAGTGAAAGTCTTTTCGGTGGATATCCAGTAACAATGTAATCTTATTCTCCACAAGTAGCACTAAACTCAGTTAAATATGCGCAACAAAACATTCATAAAGACTCGTTTTAAACTTTCGACTATATTTTTTTGATTGTATTTTAAACTCGCGCTGTTTTAAAAGGAATATGTTTGTTATCATATATTTATCAAAAGCAATGCATTGTGTCTAATTATGTTGGAGCTATTGCACCATGGTAAAGTAACGGTNGCTTTCCAACATTTTGGCACCAGTTTTACAGCTATATCTTGTATATAGTGGATATTAATTAATATTTTTATCAGTGAAAGTCTTTTCGGTGGATATCCAGTAACAATGTAATCTTATTCTCCACAAGTAGCACTAAACTCAGTTAAATATGCGCAACAAAACATTCATAAAGGCTCGTTTTAAACTTTCGACTATATTTTTTTGATTGTATTTTAAACTCGCGCTGTTTTAAAAGGAATATGTTTGTTNGCTCGTTTTAAACTTTCGACTATATTTTTTTGATTGTATTTTAAACTCGCGCTGTTTTAAAAGGAATATGTTTGTTATCATATATTTATCAAAAGCAATGCATTGTGTCTAATTATGTTGGAGCTATTGCACCATGGTAAAGTAACGGTTGTAAACCTACCTCGCTAAAAATATGCCCCAGGGTAGAACCTTTAGGAATATCAGTATTTTAATATTCGTACTCTTTTTTTATATTATTTTCATTCCCTAAAAGCTACGGGAAACTACTGGACTTCTTACATCATATTTCATGGACTTTGATTGTTTTCAAGACTTTTCGATTCATTATGAAGTATTAATCATGTTTTTTTTTTTCGGTTGCCCCTTTTTGCATCAAAAGTTTTCTTTTATTTCCTTTTCATTGCTGATTTGTAACTAACGTTTCATAAGTAAAAATCTCTTTACTGTAAATATTTTGTAATTATAGGACGAATATATTCCAGGTACGCCTTTAATGGGCTATACGGATATAAACCAAAGAAGAGTGATATTCAAATTGTATTTATAATAAATAATGTTCTGCTTACGATCTCTTACCTTCGCATGAAATCGGTTGATCCCGTGTGTCGCTACATTGACCTAATGCCACTTTCGACGTCCTTTTGAATATCTTAAAATTTTAAGGTTCACTTACCGACCTAATGATAATTTAACTCACCATTTTAGAGTATTTTATTTGCTTCATTAATTAAAAAAACTGTACCTGAAAATTAACAGGAACGTTTTTTAAAATAAGACGTTAGTCGGTGTGAAAAGATTAGAGAGAATATGTATTTATCATCAGTTTGATTACTACAGAGAAGTAAATACAAATGAATAAACAAATATTAAGAAAATCTATAAAATGCTATGTAGGGGAAGATTACATAATCCCTGCCAGCAATAAATCAATACCTAGGTTCGCTCCTAGGCTCTCTATGCAAGTGGCGTCTGCGTGGGCCACAGTGCAGTGCTGTATACATGGCAAGGATTACAATACATTTCACTGCAACAGGCGGAATAGAATTTTTCTGGTAGAGTGTATTTCAATGTGATATATATATACATAAGGTCACAATGGTCCTAATAATGCACATTTAGACGATATTCGAGAAAGAACCATAGACGAAAATCAGGTGATAGTGTTATAATCACTGCCTGTACCGCAAGGTGCTATTTACATGATCCACCAAACTTCTGAGAGTTGGAAAGGCATACCCAATACTAAAACAGTCAAACTTTTAAGAAGTGAGTTTTCAAAGAATAGATAAAGCAATAGTAATTAAGAATCTGTCACAATAATCCATGAGACACATTTCCAACACCACAGAAAAATTTACTAGGGATTTCAGAGCAGCCGAAGGGGCAAGTATTTGCCATTATTCTGTGTACCTTACACTTGTATGATGTGGGACTGTGTATCCATAAGCCTGCAAGAGACATGTCATCGGAAACTGCCCAATACCTTCCCCAAGAACANGGGGGGGGGGGGGGTTGTGTTCTGTTTACAGACGAGTTATGGTTCAGTCTTCGTAGTGGTTCTCGGAGTGTTAACATTTGAGGTAAACGGGGATGTATAATTCTGATAATTTAACTCAATAAGATCGTAAAGTAGGTGAAATGGTTAACAAAGAACAAATGTTAATATTTGTAAAAAAATCGCTTGCCAAATATGTATTTATTATGAATTTAACACGGGCTAGAATGTTCCCAGTAAACATGGCATCGATATAAGAAAAATAGTTGAAATTCCAACATTAAGTCAGATTAGAAATATTTTATGTTCGTGGACACTAATGTTAAGTTATGTTGTACTGGGTTTTTGTACATAATATTAAGAATTAACATATTAGTAATGCTTTTCCCTTCCTATAAATTTTATGGTTTTAATGAAGCGAAGCATGAAAAAAATGATCGGGTAGAAGGCAGTGGATATCAGATGAGGAGAGAAGTCAAACAGGTGTTTCATTACTGCTTGGTTGAGAGCTACGTAAATGTCTTGCAGTGCGCCGATTCCTGAAATATTTAATTGAGAAGAGAATTAGGATTTTTATTTATATTCCAGTGTTCTAAGTATTTCAATAGTTTGAATTAATAAATATATCACCTACAACAGTACTTGACATTTTATGTTCTTAAATAAAGTTTTTTTGACATTTTTAATTACTAATAATATTGCAGCACCACAAAATCAATAAATCTGCAAAAAATAACTGTTCTAAAATATAATTTATTAGATTATAAAAAACGTTAGGACAACCGAAACGTTAGATTTATTGTTTATATTCAAAATAATGTCGTATTCTAAAGAGCTAAAAAGATATACAAATTTTAATGTAAAAAATATTTAGGTAATATTTGGTTAATATTAAGACAAATATTTTGGAATTCTTACTGCCTTTGTTATTTAAATCCCTAGTTTCTTTCCGACAGTTAGTTTGGGGCCGCAGTAGTGCAGCGACTAGAGTGCTTGCCTTCCACCAAGGCAAGCCGAGAACGATTCCCGGCGGAGTCACTCCTGGATTTTCGCACGTGGGAATCTTGCCGGACGATGCTACTGGTAAGCGCGTTTTCTCGGGCATCTCTTGTTTCCCTTACNTCCCGGCGGAGTCACTCCTGGATTTTCGCACGTGGGAATCTTGCCGGACGATGCTACTGGTAAGCGCGTTTTCTCGGGCATCTCTTGTTTCCCTTACCCTTGCATTCCGACGCTGTTTCATACTCACTTTAATCATCCTTCATCGGCTGTCAAGATCCCGAATTTATGAGTCGTCCAAAGCTCTATACTCATCTTCTAAAGTTGGTAATTTTTAAATCGAAAACTATTAACTNACCCTTGCATTCCGACGCTGTTTCATACTCACTTTAATCATCCTTCATCGGCTGTCAAGATCCCGAATTTATGAGTCTTCTAAAGTTGGTAATTTTTAAATCGAAAACTATTAACAGTGTAAATTATTATGTACATTATGATAGTTATCTACATTCAAATATCTCGTCAATAAATATAAAATTATCCAAATGCATCGAGTAGTTAAACTGCTATTCTAAATTCTATGATTCGGGAAATCACTCGCTGCGAGAACAGAGATGTTCAAGGTCAAATCGCTCGTTTCTTTGGAGCTAAACGGGACTAGCTCATTCTTTTTAACCTAACTTGTTCGAAACGATGGCATGAACGTCCGACACTCGTGGTTGTCCTTGACACATTTTCATAGACTTGAAAAAGTGAAACTTGACGTGTTCAAACTCGCTCATTCGACCTGAAAACCAAATGTACCGCTTGATGGCGCATCGTTGCCACGGACACGCACAGCTATCGTAAATGCATGAAACAATGGTGCTGTATATACAGAAGTATTAACTACGCAAAGTTCTCGTATAGTCCTATTAAAATCATTCACCTAATAGTGAACGTTAAAGTGTAATAAGAGAATCTACTCCTTGCACATTTATCTAATTGTGTCATTTGAAGAATATTAAGTCTTTGAACAAATTGGAAACTCTGTTTATTATGCAATTACTTACGGCAAGTTACATTTAAAACTGCATCTCTCGCAACTTGTGTGTTTTGCCGTGGATGTGAAGCAAGTCATCCATTAGCTCAGGCAATATGCGGTACCAGCTGCTGCTAACGATTTAACAAAAATTTGCTTGCTTGGTACACTGGCTGCAGGTATACATATAACTCTGCGTTCCAGCTGAGAGAGGTGGGTAATTATAATCTCTCGTTCTTGTTATAAATCCAAACGTTTGTCATCATCCCCCACATTGCTCTGTTCAAGATATGTATCCACCTTAGCATTTGACGTGCCAGGAACCACTTCGGTATGCCGCTCTGTAAACATACTTATTCGTTCAGGAGGTAAAAATAGCTCCTTAAGTTCCCTGGTCCTCCTAGTATCTGCCTTGCCGAAATACGTATATCGGCACATAAGCTGCGGAAAATGATGTAGGTCTTCACACTGCCATCCTTCTAGAAACGTCTGCAAATTTTTCGGAGCCACGGAGGGCGGTGTCTACTTTGTTCACTAAATAGAGAGCAGAGCCTCAGCCATATAATTGTAATGAAAATGAAGTAAGTTTTAATATTTTTGAGCGGTGTCTGCTTACGAATAACATTTAATCGGCCCGCCTACCTGATGCGTGAATTACATTGCGAAGTCTTTGAAACAGACACATTTCCGCGAAAATAGTTAACATGGGTCCAATATGCTTATCTACGAAATCAACACACACTTCAGACAAGGCTTATTGAGCACTTTCCTCATAACTTGCCCAGTAAAACGCCATTTCAGAGTACTCCAACGTAGCTAATGCTAACTTTTTCAAAGCGCTTTATCTCAACATGTACGCATCATATACAGCACATACAAAATCATTCAAGTGCTCCACTTATAAAATGTTAGGGTCGCCGCTCAAAGTTCTATAGTTACACACACCACGCGCTTAGTAACAATAGCGTATTCAAGGCACGTAATAGTGTAACCCTTATTGATCCCATGCCATTTACCGTTTTCTGTTTTCGTCTATTACAAGAGGGCTGATTCCGAAGTCATGGAAACTATTGTTTATCTCTCAAAAATGATACAACAAAGGAAATGTATTTTGTACAGTTGAGAATGTAAGACAAGTATGTTTTAAAGGTGACACCACATGGGGTATGGATGCAGGAATGTCTTGCAAGGAAAAAAGACATACATGGCTGTTTGAAATCACCGTTTAATTGATATATATTCGTACAATCGGTATACACTCATTTTAACGGGTACGTGTACGAGCTATTAAAATCCTTCAAAGTAGTCTCCGATGTTGTCTACGGTAAGATTCCAGCGATGAGGCAGACATCCTAACAGCATTTCGACGACGGGTGGCGCACATTGACGAATCTCATGCAGGAGATGAGATTTCCCGTGTTTTGCGTTTTATGGGTTCTGGACAGTTGTAACAAGAGCCATTTGGTTAACTAGGTCATAGTGATCAATACACCATCATCAAACGTTCACTAATCCCGGCCATTAAAATGTTGCATCTAATAACAGAGTGGTCATCGCTGTTATTTTTATTATGGTAAGTGGAATTAATGAGAGTTTGGTTGTAGGAAAACATAAAACAATGTTCGGGAAATTACAATTCTGTAATTTTGCAAAAGTGCATTTTAAAAATAAGAGTCTCAAGGGCACTTATCTCCCTTCACTTTCAGTTACTTAAGAAACTGTCCAATTTATTTCCCTCACCGCTATTTTTTTCATAAGAAAACGCCTCATGAAGTTTGGGGGTCNTTGCTCTGTTCAAGATATGTATCCACCTTAGCATTTGACGTGCCAGGAACCACTTCGGTATGCCGCTCTGTAAACAGACTTATTCGTTCAGGAGGTAAAAATAGCTCCTTAAGTTCCCTGGTCCTCCTAGTATCTGCCTTGCCGAAATACGTATATCGGCACATAAGCTGCGGAAAATGATGTAGGTCTTCACATTGCCGTCCTTCTAGAAACGTCTGCAAATTTTTCGGAGCCACGGAGGGCGGTGTCTACTTTGTTCACTAAATAGAGGGCAGAGCCTCAGCCATATAATTGTAATGAAAATGAAGTAAGTTTTAATATTTTTGAGCGGTGTCTGCTTACGAATAACATTTAATCGGCCCGCCTACCTGATGCGTGAATTACATTGCGAAGTCTTTGAAACAGTCACATTTCGGCGAAACTAGTTAACATGGGTCCAATATGCTCATCTACGAAATCAACACACACTTCAGACAAGGCTTATTGAGCACTTTACTCATAACTTGCCCAGTAAAACGCCATTTCAGAGTACTCCAACGTAGCTTATGCTAACTTTTTCAAAGCGCTTTATCTCAACATGTACGCATCATATACAGCACATACAAAATCATTCAAGTGCTNAATGCTAACTTTTTCAAAGCGCTTTATCTCAACATGTACGCATCATATACAGCACATACAAAATCATTCAAGTGCTCCACTTATAAAATGTTAGGGTCGCCGCTCAAAGTTCTATAGTTACACACACCACGCGCTTAGTAACAATAGCGTATTCAAGGCACGTAATAGTGTAACCCTTATTGATCCCATGCCATTTACCGTTTTCTGTTTTCGTCTATTACAAGAGGGCTGATTCNACGTAATAGTGTAACCCTTATTGATCCCATGCCATTTACCGTTTTCTGTTTTCGTCTATTACAAGAGGGCTGATTCAGAAGTCATGGAAACTATTGTTTATCTCTCAAAAATGATACAACAAAGGAAATGTATTTTGTACAGTTTAGAATGTACGACAAGTATGTTTTAAAGGTGACACCACATGGGGTATGGATGCAGGAATGTCTTGCAAGGAAAAAAGACATACATGGCTGTTTGAAATCACCGTGTAATTGATATATATTCGTACAATCGGTATACACTCATTTTAACGGGTACGTGTACGAGCTATTTAACATCCTTCAAAGCAGTCTCCGATGTTGTCTACGGTAAGATTCCAGTGATGAGGCAGACATCCTCACAGCATTTCGACGAGGGGTGGCGCACATTGACGAATCTCATGCAGGAGATGAGATTTCCCGTGTTTTGCGTTTTATGGGTTCTGGACAGTTGTAACAAGAGCCATTTGGTTAACTAGGTCATAGTGATCAATACACCATCATCAAACGTTCACTAATCCCGGCCTTTAAAATGTTGCATCTAATAACAGAGTGGTCATCGCTGTTATTTTTATTATGGTAAGTGGAATTAATGAGAGTTTGGTTGTAGGAAAACATAAAACAGTGTTCGGGAAATTACAATTCTGTAATTTTGCAAAAGTGCATTTTAAAAATAAGAATCTCAAGGGCACTTATCTCCCTTCACTTTCAGTTTCTTAAGAAACTGTCCAATTTATTTCCCTCACCGCTATTTTTTTCATAAGAAAACGCCTCATGAAGTTTGGGGGTCNTCTTAAGAAACTGTCCAATTTATTTCCCTCACCGCTATTTTTTTCATAAGAAAACGCCTCATGAAGTTTGGGGGTCGAATTCAGTCTGACCAGGTGTAATACATTCGGTTCATTCAAGATTATGTAGTAGCGGTCTTATTCTACAACTGTTGCAAATGCTACATACTACGCCAATGTACGTCCTGCGGTATTACTTAAAAAATTCTATGTACATTACGGTAGAAGCTGCAAATTTATTGTTTACAAATTTTTCATTTTATCAAAACTTATTTATTTGAGTACACGAATGTAGCTGCGGTATTTTGATTTCGTATACCAAATTTTTCTGATGAGAAGTCTACACAAAGCAGTTGTTAAATGTTATTTTTATGTTTCATATTTTGAAGTGAGAACTTCAAACATATATTTTAACACATTTTGGATATACGCATTTATGATTCTAAATAAATTTCAAATAAATTCCATCAGGATTTTGGGAATTTAAGATATCATCAGTTATAACACACACGATGTGTTCCATCGCATCAATTTTTACACATTAAATATTCGAAAATATTTTGTTCTTACAAACTAAACAAAACGTTTATTATTTTAAAAAAAAATATAGTTATTTTAGAATGAATTGGTTAGCGATCGCTTTGCGGAAATTTTTCCCAAAAAATACAATTGTAATATAACTATTAAATAATTATTTTTTTATGTTCTTTAAATGTCATAAACCTTTAACACGCCATCTCTGACCATTTTCAAGATTTGATGTAATGTTATAAAACTTCCTAAGATTTATTTTCAGTAAACTTAAACGACTAGTTTTCTTCAAACATTTTTTCTCCAGTGTATTATAGCATTTCCTATTGATTTGAAATAAAAACAGATAAATGTATTTGATTGACTCTCTTATGTGTAAATTAATGCACATAACGAAAATATTTTTTTTCTAAATCTGTGAAGTAATTAAATATTCGCTGTTCTGCTATCATGCCAAATCTTCATCACATAATTCGCATAGTTCAGAGTTAGTATCACACTGGCAGAACGTTGTTTTTCCCCTATAAAATGAATAATTNCATCACATAATTCGCATAGTTCAGAGTTAGTATCACACTGGCAGAACGTTGTTTTTCCCCTATAAAATGAATAATTGTATTCAGCAAAAACTTATTTTCATAATGAATTTCATTTTAATGTTTACATTCACGTACATCCTGTATTTATATAAAAGCATATACATTATATATGTATCGCGGCAAGCATTGCTACTTCCTTANCATCACATAATTCGCATAGTTCAGAGTTAGTATCACACTGGCAGAACGTTGTTTTTCCCCTATAAAATGAATAATTTTATTCAGCAAAAACTTATTTTCATAATGAATTTCATTTTAATGTATAANCATAGTTCAGAGTTAGTATCACACTGGCAGAACGTTGTTTTTCCCCTATAAAATGAATAATTTTATTCAGCAAAAACTTATTTTCATAATGAATTTCATTTTAATGTTTACATTCACGTACATCCTGTATTTATATAAAAGCATATACATTATATATGTATCGCGGCAAGCATTGCTACTTCCTTACGGCATTTGTGTGCAGCACAACAGACCAACGAAAATAATGAATTTCGAACGATATCGTTTATTTCTCTATCTTCCCGCCCAAGTTCAAACGAAAATTACCCTAAAGATACTTTAATCTCTTATTCAGGATTCGAGCTGTATATATGTGTCACTTTGTGTATGTTTAGTGTCCAGAATATAACACGAAAAGAAAACGAATGCACCAGTGCATTAATCGACGACCAAAAAATTATCGCATTTGTCGTCTTATATATTTTAATCGTATTATTAAATCAGCAACCCCCTACGAAGTATCTAAGATTATTATATGGAATTCGCTAGGTAATAAGCCATAAATTACTTTATAAGTACTTTATAATTNAATCAGCAACCCCCTACGAAGTATCTAAGATTATTATATGGAATTCGCTAGGTAATAAGCCATAAATTACTTTATAATGACAGGGGTTTTACAATTGCTTCGTCGGAATCCTAGCCATGTTATTATTGTAAGTAGTACAGTTTTCCATTATTCTTAACTACGTGTCCCACTAATATAATTATGCCACTTAATTGTACCTAAAATTTTGGTGATTAAACGTTTTTTTGGAAGAACAATGTTTTCGTTTATTACTATGTTTGTTGCTTGACAATGTTTGATACTATCCTATGATAANCTTTATAATTCACTGGTCAAGAAAAAAAAGGTTTTTTCTTTCACAAGGACTAAATGAACAAAATCTAACTATCTCTACCATACTGAGTTCAAATATGTTCTCAGATTTTGTCCATCAGGCAGGGTTTTTTTGTGGTACGTGTTTAAAGTTTTAAAAGAATTAGTTCTTTCGAAACACTAAATAATAAATATATGGCTAATTTACGCTTACCTAAAACGTTTTATATGAGGATTTTCGGCCATAATTCGCGTTCAGGATGTCTCTCTTCATGGTCCAGCAGTAGTCGGCCAGTATATTTGGGACTCCATTTGCCTTGGTTCCTCTTTTCTATAGCAGAAATATGCTGATGAAAATGCCCACCATGTTCATCAGAGATAGCCGAAAATTTTTTAAGGAAGTCGCCTATGTGAGAGTCCAAGAAGTGAATTTTCAAAAACAGGTTGCAGTCCATTCCTTTGTACGACGTCAGAAGATCACTCACTATTTCACTATAGTTTTCTTCTTTATTATTGCCAATAAATCCACAACAGATATTTTTGAATGATTTACACGCTGTTTTTTCCGGTGGATGTAACAGTTCCTCAAAATGTTCATCATACGATGTTAGTGATCTTATTTGCGGTGCTATAAATATTCCTTCCTTCAATTTTGCATCGCTTATACATATTAGGAAATTTTGATTTTAGATACATAAATGCAGCAGAACTTTTATCCATTGCTTTTACAAAATTTTTTATATGCAACAGTTTTATATGCAGGGGAGGTAAATACACCTTTTCGGGATCCACTAATGGGGTATTTGTTAAATTTTTATGCCCAGGAATAAGATATTCACGTTAAGTCCATTGTTTCTTTATGCAGTGAGACTTCCTATCCCTGCTGTCGCATTCACACAAAAAACAGCAGTAGAATTTCTTGTATCCAGGTTGCAAACCTAACAATAAATCTATGACCTTCAAATCACCACAGATATGTCAGTAATATTTAGTATTGTTAATTTTTCTAGCAACAATTTCATATTTTCATATGTCTCTTTCATATCACTGGCATGCGCGACAGGTATTTATGATAATTCGTTTCCATTATGCAGTAGTACAGCCTTCAAACTAACTTTCGATGAGTTTATGAACAATCACCACTCATATGGGTGGTGTTGATGAGCAAGAACCTCCATTAATGAACAAATATTATTACAAATATTACATGGCCTTCTTTAGAGAAGTATTCACTGAAATCACTATCGAGACTACGATAAATGCATACCCGTTTATCTTTTAGGAGTAGATTCCAACCTTTGAGCCTGGAACTTAAAAGCTCAGCCGACTGTTTAGACCAATCCAATGAGCCAGTAGTCTGCGTCAGAGAGGTAACTCGTACACTACGACCCGCTGTGTATTTCACATGGAGCGAGTGGTGTCATACAGAAGTATATTACGCAAAAATGGCTGTCACAAGAAAGCTATGACTGATTGAAGAAATCTGATTACATATGTGAATTCAGCATAAAAAACTATACTAGGGTCGCTATTCAGTTTCATCGTGAACAAAATCATGTTTACCAGTGTAGTTATTGCAATAAAATTTCTAACAGTGTAATATTTTGTCTTTATACTATTGGTTTGAATTTTAACGTAGCAAAGAGGATTCATTTCTTAAATACTTGAATGACACGAGGTAAGTTTATTGTATCACACTCCTTACGCCAAATTACTCTGTTTTACCAAAATTAAAAAAAAAATTGCTTTTATTAATAAACAAAAGTGGTTTTCTTCCATATTTTATCCATGCAGTGTAAGTAGTGCCTAGTTGGAAGGCGTATTTTGAAACACGTGTCTCTTACCAGTTAGAAGATCTTACAGTTGCAAAGTATGTTCTTATTATGTCGAGTTTTATAAAAGCTTTTAGGCGTGATTTTTTTGAGATGACAGGCTTATGCAATAATCATTGAACTTCTAAGTATGTCTACAGTTCCACAAAAATTACTTTGGAACTACTGATTTTACTGTATATTGCATAGGAATAAAACGTTTACACCTTCTATTTGACGCAATTATTAATAACTACCATAATTTATTTATTTAACACATTGTAAACGTACGTTTTTGTGTATGAACGTGATATCAAACGAAAGCCGAAGTATCGATGCGCGTGTTGACATTGGAACTTGTGGTTGTACACCCCATAGGTCTCGATTTTTATTGTGAGTAACCTGCCCACCCTCTGTGGCAAATTTGCTCTCTTACATCATGTCCAGTTATTTATCAATGTTGAAATGGCATAGTTTGGTGTAAAAAATTTTTATTTCTGATAACATAATTAAATAAGAATCTATGAGGTCTTCAATTACTTTCTTGCCCACATTACACCTGAAATTTGCATCTGTAACATATTGCGAAATAACTAATTTAAGGGTATCATATTGTCAGCGTATTATTTTTAATGGCAGTGTGTGGTAGTATAAGTTCAGGTCACTGCGAAAAAAAAAAAAATATCCATACGCACAATTTCTTGCTAACACAATAAAGAACTATTAGTCATTTTACCCAACGTTTTACAATGCTCAGCAATGTAAGCTGACATACAGACTTGACAATGTTTTCCAGTACGCATATTTTCATTGAACATAGGCAAATGCGAAAGGGTGTATGTGTATACAATATAACTATGATGTGCAATTCAAATGCGCATGTTCATTTAAATATCAATATAGCTAAGGGATATGTTCTGTGCACAAGGTTGTATGTTGGTCTCGGTATCGTAAGTTTACTAACATTTTTTTATTGAATATATTCACAGCTGTAATGTCAGGTAAAAAAGTATACAGTTCCTCAAGAAACAGCCAATTTTCTTGAAGGGACACCCTGTAGAGGCCAGTGTGACAGATTTCAGTGGTGGTGAAGCATGAGTAACACGAGAAAACTCAACAGCCAACGGCAACGCAGGCAACGTTTCTCCCCTACGGAAATGTGGGACTGACCCAGCCAGGAGTAGGCCTGGCCCATCTTTTTGGCGAACGAGTGGTCCAAATACTACAGGGCCACAGTCGCTCGCAGTAATAGTAGATAAGAATACCAGTAATGCCTAGATATGATATCTCACTACATATGGGGCACAAATATTAGATTTTCAAATTTATTATACTCTTCTATCTAAATTGTTGAATAAGAATTCATAGCGTTGAAGTGGTGCATTTCAATATTTGGTCTGTTTCAGTAGTGATAGGTGTCACCCACGATCTCAGGCTGTAAAGAATGAAAGTATAAATATTAGATAAAGTCTTCACAGTACAAACACAAAGGGCACCCACAACCAGGCCAGTCCCCATGAAACGCACCACTGGTTTCCTAACTTACCTGGCATTCAAAATCAATCTCAATATTACACATATAGCTAGTTAAGATTTAAACTATAGCACGCGAATAAAACATTCTCAGAATATGACAGATCAAAAATGACAATCTCGAAATATACATACAGCCAATAAGGATAAATATGTTTACTGGAAAAATAGACAAAATTAATACAATATGTCTAACACCGGTATATTGTTACAAAATCACAATGTAATATAAATTTTGACATAATCGTACTATGCAAAGAAAAATTATGAGTTTGGAATTAATTTGAGTGTAATTACAGTCGACCAAAATTTCGTTAATATTTTGCTGAATATATATATATATATATATATATATATATATATATANTATATATACATATATAATACTACCCATTCTACCTTGTGCACTGTTGTATAGTTTTCCCCTGTTTGCCTGGCAGACTCATGATATCTAACATAACCCACATTAGCTTTTTTTTTTTGTAGCCAACCAAAGGCAGGATTGCATAAACCCTGCACCTGTGCCCTTTCTGTCTAATGCGGGGTTATATGAATTTTCATTTCCTTTTCCTGTTAATTTTTCGTTTCTTTCTTTCAACTTTAGGCTTACTATAAAACCAGGCAATTTATTGGCCTCTTTGATGGCATTCTATTACATCATCATCATCAAAGTAGTCTGGAGAAGTAGTGTGGCGTGGTTAACCTGCCTTACACCCAGTTCCACACACTCCAAGGAATCAATTATATATTTTAGTTATGCCATTATAAAGCTTATTAATTAAAAGTAATTAACTGATTTTCTATTTGCTTTTAAATTCCTCTTAATCGACTTCCATCGGAGAGAATAGCCTCCGGATATATTTTCGATATTTCTCTCCCTTTAGTTTGACCTGTAGTCATGAATCTTGTCTAGATAATTTTCTGTTTCCATTGCTATTGTCTGCATAATACCTTCTTCGTTTCCCTGTTATCTCGCTTTGGTCTATGTTACTCCATTCCATCAGTTGCTGGTTCATTTCCGGGTCGTCATATATGTTATCTTAAGTTCATCAGAAAGGGGCCCAAGGCCCCCCAACTCATAATTTGCCTGGTGATTAATCCCTTTAAAGTTTCCAGTGATTTTCTTCGGGTATAAATATTGCACTAATAAAATTTCAGTTATTACCTTCGCTCTCACTAATTACCCATTTTTTTAAAATTGAAATGTCATTAAAGAACCCACATAAAAGTACCACTACAAGAAACTGCTTTTAAAATCCATCACTGCCTGATTGCTACAGTTGGGTTTAACGGACCCTTAAATTTTCAGTTTCTTATTTCTTGACGTCTGCTTTTCTCGAAGTTCGGAACGTTGTTCACCCCGAACGAAGACGTACCCGATTCTATATACTTTTAGTTTCCTCTACCATAAAAATCCGGAACTCCCTGCGCGAAAAGAGCGTTAAATATTTTTGCAAATGCGCACATACTCAGTCCACTTATTGAATACTCGTAATTTCGTTGGGAGACACCGGCGATTACGTAATCGGCTGACGGCCAAACACAGTTAGTCATGACTTTACACAGTCGCAGCGCGGCCATGACCGTAAATATTTCCGTTGTGTCGGAAAACTGGTGAAGGTAGGACGATCGGCACTTTCCTCGCCCCCAAGCTTAGGTAAATAAACGTTCCAACTCCAACATCGTCGTGATATCCTTAACTTGTTGGTATTTACGTACGTTTGTAATTTTTCGGCAAGTATATAGGTTTTTTCTTCAGACGTGCATTAAGATTCTACGCGTTTTTTATGTGGAAATAACCAAATGGTGCGTAGTTCAGGAGAATTCGACTGCATCGCGACAGGCCACCTGTATCAATAGTAATGGGTTCTTACAATATAACAGAATATTTGAGAAATACAGTGTTTAGTAATGCAGAAAATGTAAATGGGTAATATTTTCGTCCGTATTTACACACGAGTTACAGAAAATATTTTGTTAAGAAAATAATGTTAATTTACTAGAAGCGCTTAGAAAAATACCATTAGCGGAGTGTACTAAATCTTACATTAATATGAAAACAGTTCTTCATTTCAAACGAAATAGAGGGTGATAAAAATTTTCAATGAGAAATTAACGAATTGTTAATATACATCCTTTATATATATATTGCAAAAATTAAGATTACAACATAAATTTACATAACCAGTAAAATATTTTCCATCAACGAAAACGGCATGGATATTTATCAAATTATTACAGTTCAGAAAATCTGACACTATAATCGGCCAAGAATCTTCACTCTTTCATAAATACCTTGGTGATTATAAATACAAATGTTTTTGAAGAACGCAAACCTCCGATTGTTTTTAAAATATCCTTTAGAATTCTGAGAATTCCACATTTTTCGAAAAGTAAGTTAGTGCTATGCAAAGGCCGAACGTTTATTTATATAGGTTGAGTCTTGTAAATTTCAGTTTTACCAAGTTTGTGTGAATAATATAAGTGAAAAAAAATTTAATCCCTATTACAAATAAAGTTAAAATTATAAAAAAAAGATTTTTAATTAGTCAGCAAACAAATTATTAATACATGTTCATTAATTATACGTCAATGTATTAAATAGCAATTTGACGTAAACACTCTGCGTAATTTAAGCAATTTCGATATTTTAAGTGGTTTGCTCGAGTGTTTTATTTTTCCACTCAAATAATAATAACGACAAAAATTTACGTTTATAATTAATCAGCCTACTTTCCATATATTGGTGCAAATAATTTTTACAGAATTCTTAAAAGCTTAGATGGTACGTCGGCCTCAACTTCTCATTGACAGCAATGTCGTTAGAGATCGAACCATAAACCAATGTTGAGAACTGAGACCTAAGTTCTAAAATTATTCTCGATGAAATAATTTGAAATTTTTTGTCATATTTTTTTGGTTTATTTTTGTTATAAAAAATGTTTCATACTTCACAATTTTTAATATTACCCAAATGTTTGGTGTCGAAACACGGAAATTTCAGCATGAGTTTGTACAAAATATCAAAAAATATTACGAGCACTACTACAATAAATCCAAGACGTTCGGCTCAGTGACAAAATCACGGGACTTCAAGCTTTCGAAGGAAAACCAATAACGTTTAGACTACACCAGACTGGAAGTTTCCTTCCTCGCCACCCGAACTACAAATAAGCATTCATTTATTTTAATAATTTTAGAAAATACGAAATACTGTATGAACAATAATAATGAAGAAAACGATANGCGGATATATATATATATATATATATATATATATATATGGAGAGAGAGCAATTACAGCATGTTTCGTTACGTAAATCAAAAGTTTCACTGAAATCACAAATATGGAAAACTGGAAGCACTACCATGATGGATTACAGGAATGTTTCATCACCTTAAAAGCTTTGGATGTTTCCATTCATGACTTTCTATTGCACATCGAATACGATACTGATGTTCAGAAGTGCGTAGAATATTGTATATTATAGATTCAGCAAAGAAGTTGTCAACTATGCAAAGAAACCAATTACGAACAAATGAGTAAATTCATTTACTAATATAAATATCTCAAAGTATATAAATCACTCCCCACTACATCCACAAATCCGATTCCAATTTCACAATCCTTTTGACTCCCAATAATCAAATNTATATATATATATATATATATATATATACACCTTTCTGTAGGTACTTGGAGGCCAAACCAAAGCAATTGGGTGGGGGAATTGCATAGACGTACGCGAAAACAAAAAAAAAAATCATCCAGCTACTTGTGGCGATAAGAAGCGCATTTAGACTATGGAGGACATCCGATATATTCCGTGTTCCACTCCTGTAACACTTAATACTTCGTTTATCGATAGTCACCGATACATACAAGCTCTCCGTGCGCTGAAGGAAGATGTAAATGGCTACGGAAGAGTTTTTGCACCATAAATACGTAGGGCGTTTTATGCTAATCTGTGTCGTCGTCGGAGTATTCAAACCAGGAGGGAAAACATTACTGAAAGTGATATTTTCAATATAATGGAATGCTTAGTGGAAGAAATAGATAGCGCTATGGTGAAATAGAGTAGCTGTGGATCTGCATTTACTAAGAGTAACATTCCCACAGCAACATCACTACATGTCGATACTGATTAAACATTACTGAAAAAAATGATTACACCAGAACCATTGTGTGTTTTCTGAGACTCTGGCGGACACTGGGCGAAAGACTGCAAGAAAGTTTCCGAGGGTAATGACAGACTTACGAAATTGAGAAACTTCCAATTCCACTGATTATTCCTGATGACAACATGATAAAACGCACCCGCAATCTAGAGTTGGCTGAGCCAAAAGGTAAATCAGATCAGCCACTACCCAATGAGATTCTTATTTGTGGAGATTCTTATTGGAGGATCGTGAAGGAGATATCACCAGTCCACGTATCCGAGTCTTTGGTGCTTACGCCAACCATATTTGGATCGCCGTTAGCTGGAAATCGTTCAGGCGTTATTCTGAACTCGACAATGGTAAAATATATTCATCCTGAACAGACACGATTATTTTCTGATGAGACACTCAGACATTTCTGATACATGGAAACAATGAGGATAATGAAAGGCCAGGAGACTCAATGAAGTGACGAGGACTCTGCGATACTTCAATAATTTTACTTTTCTTACCGGGTAAAACATTATTGATATGTGGTTCATCTCCCATGGAAATCAGATATCCTTCTGTTTAATTATTGTACGTATGCAGAGAAAAGGTTCTATGTATTACAAAAAAGATGGAAGATATATTATTCTCAAATGATTGACTATATTGTAAAGTTCATGGGGCACTCGTTCCGCCTAAGGTAATACGTAATATATTTAATTTGCCCTACAAATCGCTAAGAAAAATAAATGTGGGAAGACAAAATGGAGAATCGTGTTTCATTCATCTTCGTATGGCAGGAATTGACTACCTCATAATGAAGCCCTCAAAATGAGAACAAATCGATTGCCTGAAATACTTACGTTCTAAGATT
This sequence comes from Clitarchus hookeri, assembly GCA_002778355.1. Taxonomy (NCBI): domain Eukaryota; kingdom Metazoa; phylum Arthropoda; class Insecta; order Phasmatodea; family Phasmatidae; genus Clitarchus; species Clitarchus hookeri. The sequence continues at coordinate 109,809 of NQII01003229.1, read as the reverse complement.
CAGAGCTCACAGGACATCAATCATTGGTGATGTATTTTAGTAATTCGTACAACTTACACTTGATCAAAAAGCCAGATACTTAATAAGTGTTTTCTGCTAATGTGTGATTGAAAAAAAGCAAATGAGTCTATTAAACAAGAAATGAGGTCACAACATACCACTTCACCAAACTACCATTTCGTCTAACTTGCAGCCCATTTCTTCTTTTACCAGTGCTATGGGAACTCACTAAGTTTTATTGTTCTGTCTTCACAAATGCTGCTACCCTTTATCAATTGAAATACTCCCATGGATTATTTCGTAACCGGTGGGGAGAATGATAAACATGCGATAAAAATTAATTACGAACTCACAGGACTGATGAAAACTATTAGCATGTCAATGGGCAATGGGAAATGAGCGAAAAACTCGCAACAATTGAAACGCATCTGGACGTTTAAAGGTCGGGGAATGGGGACAGGTGTGCAGGTATTTAGAGTAAAGTGGAATGCACAACCGGACACTTTGTGCATATACGATCACGATATCATCAATGAAATTCTGCAGAAACCTGCTAGTAAGAGGCAACTGCCACAAGTGATTTCTTGGCTCTATGATATTATAGGATTCTTGACGCCCTGATCCATACTTGTAGAAATAATATTTCTGGGATATTTGTTCAGAGAGATCGGAAAGGACGAGCTTTTACAATAATAAACAGGCGTGCGCTGGCATATCTGGATTTCAAGTCTTTCACGAATATCACAAATACCCATTCATCTACGAATTTGCAGTTCTGAAAGAGATATGAGTCAAATTTCTTTACTGTGATGCAAGTGAGAAAGCCTTTGGTGTGGTATTTTACATCAGGACTATTAAAGAAAATTGTGTATCCGTTAGTTTCACTTTACAACAAAAATAATTGCACCCCTGTAAAAAGGATCACACTTACGAGATTGGAATTGCTAGCCGCACTGGTTCGAGCGCAACTTCTCAATCACTTTTGAAAAGCAACATATTTAAACACCTCGGATACGATTTTATAGACAGATGCAAAAGAGAAACTGAGTTGGATACAGAATGACCCAAATCAATGCACTCCATCACAGTGGAACCACTCTCCAGGAGAGGAAAATCCAGCAGATNGAAATCCATTTATGTCTAACCAAACAATGGAGATCCAATCGTACAGCACTCCATCACAGTGGAACCACTCTCCAGGAGAGGAAAATCCAGCAGATTATTAGACAAGAGGAGATTCTGTGGAAAACTTGGAGTCGCTTATTACCTAGAGGAGAGTGTAATACACATGCCTTCATTGCAAAAATGGTCCCAAAACATCCTGGGCAATCAATGGATACTCCACTACCTGAATCACATATAACACCTATGAAACCCTTTGAAGTTACGGGAATTTATTTCGTAGCACGCACATGCTAAACTTGGAATTGTGCTCAGACAGGACTACTGAAATGTTTATATTAGAACTTGAAAGGTTTTTTTTGGTAAATGTGGAATACCACACACCATTAACAGTGATAATACCCATACATTTTTCACAGCTAGTAAAGAATTAACATAATTCTGGACATCACGAATAGGCCCTCTTACCCAGCAGTATTTGTCTCAACATAACATCAAGTGGGAATTCACTGCCCCAATCAGCTTGGTGGAGAAGATGGTGTGAGAAGATGGTAGGCACTATCAAGCGAGTCTGTAGAAAGTCTTGGGGAGAACACACATCAGTGAGAAAGCTGTAAACACCACATTCTGTGGGGAAACGTGCCGATGCTAAGGGTCAATGAAATGGCCCCTTTTCAAGAAGACAACCGACAAAGGCACTTGCGGAAAAGAGCACGCATACAGGAGCTCTGTGGAGATTGAATCATCAAGACAGTGGTACATAGCACCCCAATAGGAGCTACGACAACCAGCCCGGTTCAGCCAGTTATCTCCTTGGATGTTGATCAATGTGGAGAGGATGTTAAGGATTCAGGGATTATAAATTTAAAGATAACTATATTTGGAATAATTAGATTTTTGGTTTGGTATATATTTTTTTTATTATTCATAATAAAAAAATTTGTTTGCTATTTTACAAGAATTAACATTACGCACTACATAAAGAACAGTAGTGAGACAATTACAAAAACACACATTACTTACCCAAGACTCAAACCCAGAAAACCTCTAACCCTAAACTAACTTGCAATTAAGTGCTTTACGGCGGAAGGATTACTATCATAAACTTCGGATATAATAAGTATAATGTTTTGAACTAACCGGAAATATTTCGATGGCCGTAATTCTGAAAATAAGGGCCTGGGTCACTAAAACTAGCACATTTACATGGTCTCTAGTAGCACTACTCCTGTGAAAAATTTGCTGGTAATCGGTTGTTTTATTTTCGTGATATGGTATTAAAACTTTATATTATTATTTGGTGCTGGCGTAAAAATTACCTTAAAAAGACATTTTGTATACGATTCTTTAATATTATATTAGGTATAAAACGTTTTGTTGAATTTGGTAAAAAAACTTATATGAACTATTTATATAGCCGTCATTTTGGAAATTAGTGTTTGACCCAAAATTAATTATGTAAGTTTACTTGGCTTTATGTAGAACTGCCGATGCGCGACATTTTTTTGTAAACTAGTTCAATGTTTTCGGAAATATCGTAAAATGTTTCATTTCGTCACATAACAATACTTTACGAAAATAATGGCATACCAGTTTATCTGATTGCATAATGCATACTTGTAAATAAAACAGTTAGAATACAGAATTTGGATGAATTTTGTTTCATTGTTAAAAAGTAAAAATATACTTATCTAAATCCATAAAAGATGCCTGCCCCACCTAAAACATGTAAGTTTACATGGCCTATCATAGCAGAGATTGCTTGTAATATTGAGTGCGAATCGGTTCATTGGTCACCAAGATATGGCATAGAACCTCCATATTTTTCATGAGACGGTCATCATCAATAGCTCACATAGCACATATGATGTTTGTCATAGACACTGCCAGCATGTTAACCATCGTCTCCACCAAGCTGATTGGGGCAGTGAATTCCCAGTTGATTTTATGTTGAGACAAATACTGCTGGGTAAGAGAGCCTATTCGTGATGTCCAGAATTATGATCATTCTCTACTGGCTGTGAAAAATGTTAGGGTATTGTCACTGTAAATGGTATGTGGTATTCCACATCTACTAAAAAAACCTTTCAAGTTCTAAAAGAAACATTTCAGTAGTCCTGTCTGAGCACAATTCCAAGTTTAGCATGTGCGTGCTACGAAATAAATTCCCGTGACTTCAAAGGGTTTCATAGGTGTTATATAGTCACCATTCTGATCACAAGTGCCTGGACCACTTAAAACATATAAATTAATATAGTTCAAATTAATACAACTTATTTGCCATATTTTGTAGCAATCGGTGGTGGTTTCCCGAGAAATCGTATATAAACCTTATTTATACATGTGGAACTCTCTTAAAAATGGCAGAGCTATGAGGGTCCGCAAATATAAACTTGATGGCTTTAAATGATACAGCCAGTATGCATAGATAGGTTAACATTTGTTTTGTATTGTCGTAGATATAGTAAACTAAGCTGAAAAAGTTAACATGGCAGCCATTTTTAACAAATGTCCAAACTACAAAAATTATAATAATTTACATGGCCTACAATTGTGCTAATTTTTTGCCAAATTTTATAAGAACCTGTTGGTTTTTCCGGAGGAATTGGCAAAAACTTTAATTTTTTAATGACTTTACAGAGTTAAGTGGGAATTTATTACATTATTTGGTAGATTTAGCATAACAAGTTGAAATATTTACGCGTTCGCCATTTTGAAAATAAGTGTATGAACCACTTACAGCATACCATTCTATACCGTCTACCGAAGTTCTACATGATAACAAAATTTGTTAGACATCTGTCAAATGTTTCCAAATGTATGCCAAAATTATTTATTTTCCTATGTGGCCGTAACATAAAACAGGAAATACAAAACTCGCTATTTGTTGGTATATATAATGCATGTAATAGATACGCTTATTAAAAAAAATTGTTTAAGTAATTTTCTGTCAACTTATTTGATGGTTGTAATATATAGTCAGCAGAAAAAGTTTAATTGCAATTAATTACATGGTTTTGACTATATAACACACAAAAGTAAAATATCTATTTGGCTGCTATTTTGAAAAGAAGGGTCTGACATACCTAAAACATATCAGTTAACATCCCCAGCCGCAGTACTACCTGTTTGCCGTAGTTGGTAAGGTTCGGTCAATTGTTTACAATATTACATAAAAACTTTATTTATTCGTGCACGACTATCTTACAAAATGAAGGACAAAAGAAGCTCCGTGTAGAAACATTTGATATTTTTTTTATACTGCCTGCATACAAAATTATTTGGAATTGATTACATGGTTGCGAATATAACAGCATATTTTACTTAAGTAGCTAGATGGCCGCCATTTTAAAAGAAAGTGTCTGACAATGAAAAAAAATTGGCACTTATTAACTGCAGCAGTGAAACGTTTTTTTGCCAAATTTGGTAGCAATCTGTCAATTGTTTCCCGAAATATTCCACAAAAACTTAGCTGGTGGAAGTGCTTGTTTTCTAGCTTATAAGATGCTTGCAATATACATATACCGCCAGAGTACAAAATATGGTTTAAATTTGTCAAACCAAATGGTTGTTATACCAAATAAACTTAAAATATGTGTAAAGCCGCTATTTTGAAAATCCCTGCTTAATTAAGATTAATTACTTGTGTTAACCTGACCTATCATACAACTACTTACGTTCCAAATTTGGCGAAAATTGGTGGAGTAGTTGTCAAGATATAACGTAACAGACACATTTTTTCATGTTGCGCTATCTTCAAAAATGACCGATGAACAAAAATATTCACCTCTGATTTTAATACTTACAATTTGCGCTGTCAGCATAAAAAATTTGGTTTTAATCGTTTGAATGATTTCCGAAATACGGCACATCAACCTAAATTTTAAAATGGCCGCTATTTTGAAAGTAAGGGCTTGGCGTTGTCGGAATATTAAAAATTCAGGTGTTCTTACTTAGTACAATATGNAGGGCTTGGCGTTGTCGGAATATTAAAAATTCAGGTGTTCTTACTTAGTACAATATGTATACCGAGTTTGGGGAAATCTGGTTCACGCGTTTATAACTTGAAAAAAGGGGGTGGGGAGACAAAACACGCACGCACACACACACACACACTCACTCGCACCGAGCCATGCACACCTACACACACACACGCATACACGCAGACAGGAGAGTGATCTNCACACACACACTCACTCGCACCGAGCCATGCACACCTACACACACACACGCATACACGCAGACAGGAGAGTGATCTCATTAGCCTTTCTTTCCCTCGGAAAGTATGCTAAAATGACAATCAAACATAAGGAATTTCATGTGTTGCGTAAAGTGTTTATATGGAAATGGGAAAAATGTCACCCCAGGTAATGCGATATATTTGACACTGGTGTTTAAAGAATATGATATTTTTACTTCAATTGAGTGCTTGCAAATAAAAACGAATGTTTACGGATTATTTCATAAAAATGTGAGAGATTTAAAATTGCTCTGAGATGAGCCGAAAATCAGTAAGTTGAGGAAAAAGATAAGGCTCCTAGGGTATGTTTTAAGTCCTATTTCCATTTTCAACTATTTACCTCTAAGTAATGTCAAATATAATATTATATAATGTTGTATAAATTTAACTTAATGTCTCATTTATATATATATATATNTCTAAGTAATGTCAAATATAATATTATATAATGTTGTATAAATTTAACTTAATGTCTCATTTATATATATATATATATATTTAATATCTTTTCAAAAATTCAAAATTTTAATATGACATAACGTTATTATTCCCCATGATAGAAAAACCTATTATACTGACACGCAAGGTAAGCTCATTATTTACTTAAATAAAAAATCTCAAACAGAAAATAAATATTATCCCTCGAACATAGTGGCAATAACTTATTTCAGTAGTAACATTATACTTAATTTCCTCTCTTCTGTCAATATTTCTGTCAGTGTCCCTTATTCATCACCTGCCTCATTAAAACTTTGGAACAGGTGCTACACATTGTTCATTAAATAAGAGTTATACAGTTTCGACAGTTTTCCCACATCTGGGCGGGGATGTTATATTTTCTTTAAAGCAACCATCAATATTTTTAAAAATTTTAACTTTCTGGAAATTGTATTACAGTAATGGTACTGTAAATGCTACATTTCCAAATATTACATAATACGTTTTTGTTAATTTTCTATGCAAATTTAGGCTACATCGTTTTATTTTGTGCTCTTTAGTAAACTTTGAAAAACTATTTCTATAAGATGGTCTCTATATAGTAAGGTGTAAAAGTTGGCATCGTTAACATTATATTTAGTCTGACATTGTTAATGTTATATCTTAAAAAAATATTTAGAAATAATTTTCTTAATTTTCTTAATGTGGTTACTTAAAGAGGGTTGACGAAGCAGATAAGGAAGAAAATCCTAAAATCTCAATTGATGGAGAACCGGCACGGAAATACGATGGTAACGACTCAAAACTACGCTACCAATTTAAATGTTACTATTAAAGTTCTCGTTGCCTTTAACAGATTCCATCTCAAATTATTAAGTTTTCATATTTATTTTTACCTGCCCTTCATTTATTCCTATCTTCTTAATACAGATTGAAATTAAATTTATTATGTAGCAGAAATGCAAATATTGCATCTAATAATTTGGTTGGTTTATTATTTGTCTTCTTTAATTCATACATAATACGCTTTAATTTGGCGAGTACCAGTATGTTAACTATCAATGAAAAATATTTCTCCATGAAATAATTTCCTCCAATTTCAATAAAAATTTCTTGCATATGTTGATAAAATTATTTATTTATAGAGCTTTCAAATGTTTACCTCAAAATCGAATTTTTTGAAACACCAAAGACGATGTGATATTAAACGATTTATGGTATATCTCCGGCAAGCGCTAACTCTAATTGCATTTGTTTAATGAATGTCCTTCCCAGCACCTTAGTATGTTCTACAACGCTAAGTAATCATATTGGAGAACAATTTCCGTAACTGAGTATGCCCACGAAACAAAAAAAACCAGAAAGGAGCCAGGAAAACTATTGTTTGATACGTAAATGTAAAATGACGACTGTAGTTATTTTTTACAAAGAGTTATAACTAGGATGTTCAACTTTTACAGCTAAGTCTTCTATAAGTTACGTCACAGAATTATTGTAATTTATCGAGGAGTATTTTGGTTAAAAAGTGGATGGGATGCCAGCTAAATAATTTTCTTGACTTATTGGATCCNGAGTATTTTGGTTAAAAAGTGGATGGGATGCCAGCTAAATAATTTTCTTGACTTATTGGATCCGGATGTGAAGCAAGTGAAAGCTTTCACATATGAAGACGCTTTTACTCGTGCAATAATGAAAGACCTCTGATATAATGTTATACGCTAACTAAGGGAAGGTACGTGGCGTTTTCCTCGCTACGATTATCTTCTTTGAAAAAGTGGAAATATATATGCCTGTTATAAGCATAAACTCATTGATGTATCTTTAAATTCACCGCTGCGAAACAATCTTCCATGTCTTTGCCCGTGACTGCAAGCCACGTTCTCGCAGCATATAACTTTCTCTGAACAATAATTGTGTGAGAGCACTTAACGGAACGAGGCTGGCTTTCTCCGATCTCGTCAANTCTAAGTAATGTCAAATATAATATTATATAATGTTGTATAAATTTAACTTAATGTCTCATTTATATATATATATATTTAATATCTTTTCAAAAATTCAAAATTTTAATATGACATAACGTTATTATTCCCCATGATAGAAAAACCTATTATACTGACACGCAAGGTAAGCTCATTATTTACTTAAATAAAAAATCTGAAACAGAAAATAAATATTATCCCTCGAACATAGTGGCAATAACTTATTTCAGTAGTAACATTATACTTAATTTCCTCTCTTCTGTCAATATTTCTGTCAGTGTCCCTTATTCATCACCTGCCTCATTAAAACTTTGGAACAGGTGCTACACATTGTTCATTAAATAAGAGTTATACAGTTTCGACAGTTTTCCCACATCTGGGCGGGGATGTTATATTTTCTTTAAAGCAACCATCAATATTTTTAAAAATTTTAACTTTCTGGAAATTGTATTATAGTAATGGTACTGTAAATGATACATTTCCAAATATTACATAATACGTTTTTGTTAATTTTCTATGCAAATTTAGGCTACATCGTTTTATTTTGTGCTCTTTAGTAAACTTTGAAAAACTATTTCTATAAGATGGTCTCTATATAGTAAGGTGTAAAAGTTGGCATTGTTAACATTATATTTAGTCTGACATTGTTAATGTTATATCTTAAAAAATATTTAGATATAATTTTCTTAATTTCCTTAATGTGGTTACTTAAAGAGGGTTGACGAAGCAGATAAGGAATAAAATCCTAAAATCTCAATTGATGGAGAACCGGCACGGAAATACGATGGTAACGACTCAAAACTACGCTACCAATTTAAATGTTACTATTAAAGTTCTCGTTGCCTTTAACAGATTCCATCTCAAATTATTAAGTTTTCATATTTATTTTTACCTGCCCTTCATTTATTCCTATCTTCTTAATACAGATTGAAATTAAATTTATTATGTAGCAGAAATGCAAATATTGCATCTAATAATTTGGTTGGTTTATTATTTGTCTTCTTTAATTCATACATAATACGCTTTAATTTGGCGAGTACCAGTATGTGAACTATCAATGAAAAATATTTCTCCATGAAATAATTTCCTCTAATTTCAATAAAAATTTCTTGCATATGTTGATAAAATTATTTATTTATAGAGCTTTCAAATGTTTACCTCAAAATCGAATTTTTTGAAACACCAAAGACGATGTGATATTAAACGATTTATGGTATGTCTCCGGCAAGCGCTAACTCTAATTGCATTTGTTTAATGAATGTCCTTCCCAGCACCTTAGTATGTTCTACAACGCTAAGTAATCATATTGGAGAACAATTTCCGTAACTGAGTATGCCCACAAAACAAAAAAAACCAGAAAGGAGCCAGGAAAACTATTGTTTGATACGTAAATGTAAAATGACGACTATAGTTATTTTTTACAAAGATTTATAACTAGGATGTTCAACTTTTACAGCTAAGTCTTCTATAAGTTACGTCACAGAATTGTTCTAATTTATCGAGGAGTATTTTGGTTAAAAAGTGGATGGGATGCCAGCTAAATAATTTTCTTGACTTATTGGATCCGGATGTGAAGCAAATGAAAGCTTTCACATATGAAGACGCTTTTACTCNAATGAAAGCTTTCACATATGAAGACGCTTTTACTCGTGCAATAATGAAAGACCTCTGATATTATGTTATACGCTAACTAAGGGAAGGTACGTGGCGTTTTCCTCGCTACGATTATCTTCTTTGAAAAAGTGGAAATATATATGCCTGTTATAAGCATAATTTCATTGCTGTATCTTTAAATTCACCGCTGCGAATCAATCTTCCATTTCTTTGCCCGTGACTGCAAGCCACGTTCTCGCATCATATAACTTTCTCTGAACAATAATTGTGTGAGAGCACTTAACGGAACGAGGCTGGCTTTCTCCGATCTCGTCAANTCATATAACTTTCTCTGAACAATAATTGTGTGAGAGCACTTAACGGAACGAGGCTGGCTTTCTCCGATCTCGTCAAGTGCAGTGACGAATGCCCTGTTTTTCTTACCGAGTTCGGGTAAGCGAGGTTTAAGTACTCCTTATCTTTCATCCAGCTTATCACCAGTGGAAAATTTTAGTTGGATTAACAATTGCCCAACGTTTGGCTCTAGCGTTGGGCCAACGCTGAATGTTTATGTTGGCACAAGGCTAAGAGTTACAAAAGTCTTTGCTGGTGCAAAGATACATTATTAGCTTAATGCAGACAAATTCCCGATTGGTTACCACATTAAAATATAACGCATTTTTCCAGCGTTGGAAAGTTTATTGCGTGCATAGTGACCGACATTCGTTATGCTTCGTTCTGCCAACTTGACTCAATAGTTAAGATTTACCGTAATATTTATTACTTAGAATTTTATTACCAGCCTGCAGGTGTGTATTCAGCCTGGCTATTTCGTTGTAGGTGTGATTGTACTCTCGTAACGCTATCATCACCACACTTCAACTCACCGCCCATGACCATTCGCCGTTTTTGGGATACGCGCAAAATGTTAAACACGGAGTGTCAAAGCAGGGCCACGGTGGTGTAGTGGTTAGTCTTCTNCGTTTTTGGGATACGCGCAAAATGTTAAACACGGAGTGTCAAAGCAGGGCCACGGTGGTGTAGTGGTTAGTCTTCTCGTATGACACCTAGGCAAGCCAAGTTCAATTCCAGGTGGGGTCACTCCTGGCTTGTATCATGTGGAAATCGTGCTGGACGATGCCGCTGGTCGGTGGGTTTCCTCGGGGATCTCCCGTTTCCCCCGCCCCTTCATTCTTGCGCTGCTCTACACTCACCTCTCAAGTCCTCGAATTTAAGTGCCCCCCGAATCTCTTAACTCACTTACGGACTGTCCAACGTTTCGTGTCAGCCTTTAAATAAATCGAATTGCCGGTACCATGAAGTAGAATGGGGTTTTAAGGGGAAATAAATATAAATCTACAGTTTGAATATTATGTGTCACATGGTAACAGACAGAGGTTGAAACCACGAGACGGCCACGAAAATTCTGGTCAGCTGAACTTCAATGTAACCATCTCTGTGTTCATAAATTGAATCATATAATAGGTTGTTATTAAACTTTCACTGATCCGGCCTGGCAAATGAGAGCAGCGCCGCAGATTGCATAGTCACAGAAGATCAGATGACACTTTACTTGGTTTCAGGTAAACAATTAATTACTTTATTAGGTATTACCAATACCTAAAAATAAAGATAAGGCTATCAAATATGAAATATGAGTAGGAGACTGGACTGCTACAGAAGCAATCTGTCCCTGTTTTCAAGAAATGTAGCGTTCAATAATGGATTAATACAGTAACAGAGCCCTAATGTTGAGTTCTTCGTGATAACGTATATCAAAAAAAAATCCTCTAGCTATTTTACACTAGGAAATGGCACAATTAAAGCTGGTGTTGGAAAGTTGTCAACATTTATGTACCCTTTTATCAAATGAACAGAGTTTGGCAGGTTAAATGCGCCGGGAATGTACCTTACAATAGGCAGGAAGATAAATGGGTATTAATTTGAATAGCATATTGACGAGAATCACATTACTGCTTGAGAATGTAATATGAAACTTGTTAAATGGCTATATAATAGGCGTTAGTAGTTTAAATGAATGCTTGCGCATGTATACAATTTTTCCTTCGTTATTTTCCCATTTAGATAAGCCGTCTTCTGTTAACACAAATGGTTCATGAAATTCCACCAGCCCTTTTTTTTTATCTAACATTAGGGTTTTAATATGTAAAGTAATCATCCATTCTTTATCTGGTATTTGTCATACTTTTCGTTAAATGATGCAGTTTGTTGTGTATATTTTTCTTTAATACTTCCAGAACTAATCAATACGCGACAATAATCCAAGAAAATTCTTAATTCAAACAATATCTCCCTTGAAAGTTATATAATTTGAAACGTTTAAACTACTACTCAGCTACCAATTCTATGTCTGACCTATTAGACGCTTGGCTTCTGTGCATTTCACAGAGGTAAACAACGTACAGTTTCGGTTCACTGTTATTTAATTTTCTTATTTACTGTAGCTTACCGTATGTTTCGAAAACTATAAAAGTAATAAAATATATTTGACTTAATTCTTCATAACAGCATCATGGGTTTTACCTAACTGTTCACATGAAATGGCCAGTTATCTGTGCAATTTTTTGGTTTCAGTATTTTCTTGGTTTTCTCATAGGCTTGGTGGAGCATTATTTTAGGTCTATGAGTTTAATAATGAATATGCAATAATTCATTAATATACTCCTGAAGTGGTTTTCCAACCGCGACCTCTTTCTCAACGTCCTGCAGAAACTGCTGCAAATGAGATAGTATTGAAATAATTGTTACAAAGTTAGGCTATATTCTCTAATTTTAGTTCCGTCTTACTAGTTAACTAATCCGAAACCCAAAAAGGCTATAACACAGAAAGAAGAAAGGTGCGTTTTTTTATTGAAAACATATCCATTGTGTTATGAATACCCATAAAATTCGAAAAGTGAAATCTACTTCAAAAAATGTCTAAATTCATTGCACGAAATGTTCGTTTGAATATTTAAATTGCTATTATTTTACTCAACATTTAAATTAAAAATACATTAATCTGAACTACCTGCCACTTCCTCTGAATACAAGCTACAGTCGCCATTCAAACTTTCCTAATGCTCAACATATCTTTTCAGTGCCTTTTTACAGCAGCAATTTCCCTCCCTCCATATATCCCTATTACTTCACATTCACAACTAGCAGATATTTCAAAAACAGTGGCTACATATTCGTATGTGGCGATTCCCATTCTCTCATGTGTATCGTTTCATGCGTAACAATACTTAAGGAGATAAATTCATTCTAATATTTACCCTCCTCCTTCATCCGAGAACTTACTTTCCTTCTCTTTCGATTCAATAAAAAAAAAAGCTATCGTATTTACAATATAACTCTTCTTATTTCATTTAAATCCATTTTTTATGTAAGTAAAATAATAATATAATCTTTCCTCATCTGTAGCGGCCAAAATTTATATTCAGATATCTCGGCAACATTTCCAGTTACTGCGATGGGACATACTTCGGTTATGTAACTTGACAGTTTTCGTCGCTAAAGGTTGCTGAAACTTCCAAATTCGCGCGTCTCCAGAACGTTGCAGAAATTGCATTGGAATATGGCACACGTTAAACAGTAGACAACCTAATATTTTATGTTGTAGCAGAAATTTCTAATACGTTTATAATTGTGTATATATAGCGTGTTCCACATAACGTGAACGCCCCCAAAAATCCTGCAACTGTTACAGATCGCGCAATGCGGTTTTCGCTAAACGACAGTACGCACGAGCGCGAATAGTTTGCCCAATAGTGACTATTTGTAACACGTGCATGGACAGAAAAATGGAATATCATATATAGTTAGATTGGAAAAATATATTTATTAAAACGTCATCTGAAAGTACGTCCGAAGAAGACCTTAATGATATAGCATTAGCAATGGAAAATTCCGCACAAACGTCAAGCAAATATGTGCAATTGTTATTACGTTTGGTTGACCGGTAGCACGAGGCAGTGTGCATGTACTAACAGCTGTAAGTAAACAATACGTGACGTGACTCATCCAGGCGGGACCGCTTTTATACGAGCGCAGCTCTAGTTTTAGTAAAATGGTATGGTATGTGGTGCGTCAGTGTGTGGCTTTGCGTACGCAATTAAGTTCACTAATGAGGAAAAACTGGACGCTCTTCTTACTTGCGGTAAGTTTGTGCGGAAATTCAACGCAAGCTGTCGAAATGAATGGTGAAAGGTTTCCTAATCGGACGCCCATCTCAAGGCAAACGATGCAAAGCATTTGCACTAATCTCTTGTCAAGAGGTGATTGGAATTCCACAACACGAGTGCGACAAAAAACTGCTACGAGAGAGACGCAGCAACACGATGTGTTGGCATGTGTCGTTGCAAACCCCCGCGTCGATTCGCGAGGACTTTCCAGGCGCGTATGAATAAGTAAAACAAGTGTGTTACGGATACTGCGCCGACGGAAATACCATCCACATCACCTGGTTCTTCAAAAGGCATTACATGAAGGTGATTTCAATCTGTGTGTATACTTTTGTAGTTCTATAAGGGATTGCAGAAATTTTCTAAAGACCATACTATTTGCAGATGAAGCGACCTTCACACACTATGGGGTANACCATACTATTTGCAGACGAAGCGACCTTCACACACTATGGGGTACGGAGATACCGCATTGGGTCCGGCATATGGGATCCCGGTGACACTGGAGCATGCATGTGTGGTGTGGAACCATTGAAGGCTACGTTATGGGGCCAAACGTAATTCAAGTGACACCTACTGTGTGTTCTTAGTCAAATTTCCTCGCAGAGACATTACCGGCACTTCTGAAAGACATATAGCTTGATAAACGTCGTGATATATGGTTTCAGCATGACAGTTATCCTACCAATTTTGCTTTGGGGGCGAGGCAAGTGTTAAAAGAAACGTTTCCAAACCGGTGGTAAGGGTCTGGTTGTGATGTTGTATTATTGCCAGCTCGCTCCCCTGATCTCACACATCTAGACTTTTTTCTGTTGGAAACACTGAAGTATAGGATTACAACACGGTTGCTACGACGTCAGATGAAATGCAAAGACGAATTTTCTCAGCTTGCAGTAGCATTACGCCAGAAACAATTCCGATTGCTCTTTGCCTGCTACAAGTGCATTTACACTCACACACACATCCTACTTTCTACTAATATATAGATGTGAAAGTGTGTCTGTTGGATTGTTTGTCTTCTTTCACGTCGCAACGGAGCAACGGATCGGCGTGATTTTTTGCACAGAGATAGTTGGAGGGCCGGGAAGTGACATAGGCTACTTTTTATCACGAAAAAATATTTCATTCCCTCAGGAAAATTCTTATTGTAAAATGAAAAAGTAAAACGGAATAACAATGCAAACGGGATAACAATGCAACGTCGCAACCGATCATTGGATAGACGTGTTTTTTTGCAGATAGTTGGAGGGTCGGGAAGTGACATAGGTGAATTTTTATCCCGAAAAGGTCTCATTCCTTCAGGAAAAACATTTTAGTAAAAATAGCGCTCGGGGTACAATGCTGCGTCAATGTAAGTTGTTAGTGTTGTACGAAAGCACAATGTCACAAAAAAAAAGCTAGTCAAGCTTTTGGGCAAATGTCAGGAAATTCAGCTTGACGACAAATATGAGAGTGCACATTTACAATGACGTTGATACAGGATATTATGCTGATACACTATAAATAATTGAAGATGGGTGGTTAGAAACAGATGCCGAGGGCTATGTGTCACTAACGGGGGATTATTAGTAATTTGGTGAAGAGTGATACGGAACTGATTGCTAGCGTTTACCCAGATCTACAAAGAAGTATAAATGATGNGCATTACATGAAGGTGATTTCAATCTGTGTGTATACTTTTGTAGTTCTATAAGGGATTGCAGAAATTTTCTAAAGAGCATACTATTTGCAGATGAAGCGACCTTCACACACTATGGGGTACGGAGAAACCGCATTGGGTCCGGCATATGGGATCCCGGTGACACTGGAGCATGCATGTGTGGTGTGGAACCATTGAAGGCTACGTTATGGGGCCAAACGTAATTCAAGTGACACCTACTGTGTGTTCTTAGTCAAATTTCCTCGCAGAGACATTACCGGCACTTTTGAAAGACATATAGCTCGATAAACGTCGTGATATATGGTTTCAGCATGACAGTTATCCTACCAATTTTGCTTTGGGGGCGAGGCAAGTGTTAAATGAAACGTTTCCAAACCGGTGGTAAGGGTCTGGTTGTGATGTTGTATTATTGCCAGCTCGATCCCCTGATCTCACACATCTAGACTTTTTTCTGTTGGAAACACTGAAGTATAGGATTACAACACGGTTGCTACGACGTCAGATGAAATGCAAAGACAAATTTTCTCAGCTTGCAGTAGCATTACGCCAGAAACAATTCCGACTGCTCTTTGCCTGCTACAAGTGCATTTACACTCACACACACACACACACACATCCTACTTTCTACTAATATATAAATGTGAAAGTGTGTATGTTGGATTGTTTGTCTTCTTTCACGTCGCGACGGAGCAACGGATCGGCGTGATTTTTTGCACAGAGATAGTTGTAGGGCCGGGAAGTGACATAGGCTACTTTTTATCACGAAAAAATATTTCATTCCCTCAGGAAAATTCTTATTGTAAAATGAAAAAGTAAAACCGAATAACAATGCAAACGGGATAACAATGCAACGTCGCAACCGATCATTGGATAGACGTGTTTTTTTGCAGATAGTTGGAGGGTCGGGAAGTGACATAGGTGAATTTTTATCCCGAAAAGGTCTCATTCCTTCAGGAAAAACATTTTAGTAAAAATAGCGCTCGGGGTACAATGCTGCGTCAATGTAAGTTGTTGGTGTTGTACGAAAGCACAATGTCACAAAAAAAAGCTAGTCAAGCTTTTGGGCAAATGTCAGGAAATTCAGCTTGGCGACAAATATGAGAGTGCACATTTACAATGACGTTGGTACAGGATATTATGCTGATACACTATAAATAATGGAAGATGGGTGGTTAGAAACAGATGCCGAGGGCTATGTGTCACTAACGGGGGATTTTTAGTAATTTGGTGAAGAGTGATACGGAACTGATTGCTAGCGTTTACCCAGATCTACAAAGAAGTATAAATGATGACGAGTGGCTTTGTAAAAGAGAGATTCTAGAACCAAAAAATGACATCGATAGTGGTTTGTTCTGTTTTTATGGTCAGTGAGTCTCTCTACTAACAAATACCGTTATTTCTCTCTATATGTTAGTTACTATAACCACGCGAGTGGAGCCGCGGGCACAGCTAGTGTGTGTGTCTATATATATACACAGTAGCTGTGCCCGCGGCTACGCTCGCATGGACTACGGAATTATTATTTAGATTTTTTTTTAAAGTTCCCTCCTCCTTCCTCCACTAAACGCTTCCACCCGCCACCACCGTTTCTCACCACGTCCTCGTACTGTAAACCAAATAGCGAAAGTAAATTTTTTTATATATTTTCTCGCGATAATAGTAGCCAATATCAACTTTCAGCTATCCAACTATTTCTGTGCAAGAAATTACGTCGATCNTATTTTCTCGCGATAATAGTAGCCAATATCAACTTTCAGCTATCCAACTATTTCTGTGCAAGAAATTACGTCGATCCGTTGCTCCGTTGCGACGTGGAAGGACAAAAAAACAAACACACTTTCGCATTTATATAATAGTTAAGCTATATATAGAGAGGACCCATATATTTTTCAGTTACATATCATCAATAAGTTATTTTCGATATCGATACTTATCGATAAGTATAGACATTTCTATAAGTATCGAAACCTATATATGTATATATAGGTATCGATACTTAACGATATATCGATAAGTATGGACATATCTAAAAGTATCCATATATATATAAATATATATATAGCATTGAAGCCACATTGTACCCCGAGCGCTAATTTTACTAGAAATTTTTTTTGAGGTTATGAGATTTTTTTTGGGATAAAAAGTTCATAAAGAATCCTATGCCACTTCCCGGTCCTCCAACTATCTCTGTGCAAAAAATTACGTCGATCCATTTCTCCGTTGTGACGTGAAAAAANAACACACTTTCACACACACACACACACACACACACATATATATATATATATATATATATATATATATATATATATTGCTGTCGGTGGTAAACAAATCAAGCACATGCTGTGAAAAGAACTCATGTGAAGTGTTTCAACCATATCTGTGCTCTTATTTACTACGTACGCGGATGCGATTGCATTTCTTCTTAGGTTGGGTTCTACGATTGTTATCCATTTTTACACACTCATTACCCAAAACGTATAATAAAAAGGAAGGAAAACTTCTCAAGAACNTCTACGATTGTTATCCATTTTTACACACTCATTACCCAAAACGTATAATAAAAAGGAAGGAAAACTTCTCAAGAACTTTGGTATCTGAATGAAATGTACTTATTGATAACATAATTTCACTCAAAATGCCCGTCTTCCCTCAGCTGCCGTGCTAGCAATATCGCATTCCGTGTGCCTAGTACCTTAAGGTATGCGCCATGCTGCTATAAAGAGCAGTACTATCACGATGAGTCATAGTTATTTTTACGTACAGCTGTGAGTACGGGTCCACTGCCCCACGCTACCGGCCCACCAAACATATTCATATTTGCACATTTTTCTTCGCGTTTCTGCGGTACTTTCCATTACAAAGGCTATGTCTACCAATTCCTACTTCAGCATACTTTCAGATGGCGTTTAAATAAATGCATGTTTCCGGTTAAAAATAATATGTTTTTAAATTTTTCTGTCCATATATGCGTTACGAATAGTCATTATGCCGGAAATAATTCTCTTCCTAACGTACCATCTTTAAAAGAAAATAGTATTTAGTGATTTGCAACTGTTGCGGTAATGTTGAGAGTGTCCACGAACATTGCGGCAAACGTCTAGGAGTCTAATGTTATGTAAAGGGGGACAAATATGTTTAGAGAATGTATGGCCGAAGACGCTCCGTTGAGACGCCAGGTGCCGTTGTTAAATAGTTCCACGCGCCTTGGAGGTAGGCATTTCGCGTCTCTAGAATCTTTTTAATGCTATCCATCATGCAGTTGACCGCAGCTAGTGAACATGAGGGCCTGCTACAGATCTTCGCCTCTTTCTCGAAGAGGTAGGCTGTATCAAAAGCACTGAGAGCCGCACTTAACCGCATGTGTTGTGCGCAGTTGTTACGTCCTTCCCTCACCTCATTCCAATACCCAGACCTGCATTGTTGTTGNATAACCGCATGTGTTGTGCGCAGTTGTTACGTCCTTCCCTCACCTCATTCCAATACCCAGACCTGCATTGTTGTTGCTGTCTTAGTCGAAAAAAAAGTTGAGTTTTCACTGTGAGTGCGGTTCGTACACCAGACTCAACATAGACGCTTATTCATATTCAGAACTTNAAAAAAGTTGAGTTTTCACTGTGAGTGCGGTTCGTACACCAGACTCAACATAGACGCTTATTCATATTCAGAACTTGCAGATATGATAATGCTGTAGGGTGAAGCTAAAGACTAAGGAAGCGTAGTAGTACGTTTTTATCAGGAACGCTTCCCTGACAGACTGCAGCAATATCAAAAACTACATCAGCCACTGCGCGAGTATGGGACCTTCCACCCTCCACATAAGGGCGTCAAGGCAAGGTGTGCTCGTACACCGCATTTTGAAGAGGTAGTATTGGATAGAGTTGAGACCAATCTATCCACAAGCACACGTGCTATCGCTCAGGATATGGACGTCAGACACACCTCCGTGTGGAGAGCGCTCCGTCAGCACAGACGACATCCATTAGACGAGCAAAAGGTACAGGAACTTGGACCAGCTGAATCCAAGCCCCGTAGTGAGGCTCACAAAGTGGTTTATGCAGCAGTGCATTGCCGAGCCAGAGTTTGCATCGTTTTTGTTTATCAAAGACGAAGCGTGTTTTACGTGTGATGGCAGTAGAATATAAATAGCGAGTCTAGCGCAAAGGATTCAGGAGTAAAAGCCAGGCGCCGATCCCAACAGAAAAAATTTCCTTTATTTACCTATTTCTTGCAAAATTTGTCTCTTTTTTTTTTAAATCAACCATTTTTCTCTTAAAATTTCCCTTTTTCTTTTAAAATGTTCTCTTTTCCCCACGAAAAGTACCGATATCCTCATTTGCAATTAACGAGGCCCTTTTTTGCAAAAACCATTCATTGGAAGGATTTCAGAGGCTCGTGTGCTACCTGTGACCTTGAAATTCGACCTCGACATTGATCCTGTACCTAGTGACCTTAGATGACCACGAACCTAAAAA